>JAQISU010000303.1:5495000-5960000 GCA_029339505.1 Unio delphinus
ATGCCTTGTTTCAAAGCCAGGACAATAATTTTTATTTTAAAAGTAAAATAAAAAGAATTTTAATATAATTCTTAAAATATGCATATTGATAATGCAAGTGACAATTTTTTTAAACATGTATATGCATTGTCATGGACATTGCAATTGGTCAGGTCCATTCATCAGTCAGGCAGTCCATTTTTCTATTCATGCTTCCATCCAGTAATGTGGAAACTTGATAGATTTTGCCTTTGTCTTAAATTTATATACATTTTACAGAATATTACATCACTTTCTTTTATTATCTACCCTGTAATACTTCATGTTTACATTTTTTTTGAAAGGTTTTATCTATTTGCACTTTGTCACCATGTAGCCAATATGATGCTAAGGTACCATAAAACACCAATACATATTCCAACCATATGCCTCGCTCATTTCACTGTCATTTATTGCTTTTTACTTATGATTAGATAAGATTTCAATCTTTGAAGGGGGCTTGAGTGGCCGAGTGGTCTTAAGCGCTCACTGTTACAGATCACTGCCATCTCATCTCTGTCTGCATGGGTTCATGTCTCAGATTCTGCCAATGTGGTTATGTGAGAAAGCTTGCCAGAAGCTTCTCATTGGTCAGTGGTTCTTTCTGGGTGTTTTCCCAGGTTCTTCCTTAACCATTAATACTGGCTGCCATGTATAGCCAATCGTGTGTTGAACAAATGGCGTTAAACCCTACAAGAACAACAATATCAATCTTTTAAACCGTGCCTAGGATGCAGGGTGGGGGTCACAGGTTACTTCCTGTCTGAAGTACAACTTTTTAACCACTGAATATATATGAATGAATTTTAACCACTTGTATCCAATGTACAGACACTGGACTACACAACATAGTCTGCCTCCTGCCTCGAGCTCACTGTCACAGAAACAAAAAACATAATTTCATGACTTGTATCTTTGTCCAGAGTACAAATTTTGAATCACTGAAGTTGTTTTAAGACAAATGTGACAATGTAACAGGTTATATAACATACAGTTTGTTGTATACAAAAGTCATGGTAACCCCAGGTGGCCAAGTGATCTAAGCCACTTAACATTACAGATAAATGACATTTCATTTGTCTGTGTTGGTTTAAGTCTAGGGCTCTGCCAAACATGGATTTGTGTGAAAAATCTTGCCATTAGCTTCCCATGGATTAGTGGTTCTTTCCATGGTTTTCCAGGTTTTTTTTTCCATCCCCCAGTTATACTGGCTGCCATGTATATATCATGTACTGAAATGTGGCATTAAATTTGTGACAACAACTTAAGTCATGCCTCATGCCTCAAGGGCAAGATTGTAGCAAGCAAAAATGTAGATCAGTGGCTTTTATCCAGGTAGTTTCTATTCAGGTTTTTGATCTAATGGAGTTATTTCAAAGAAAAAACTAACTTAGTGTTATCCCCTGTGGGTGCAAAATGGAGTCCACCCCCACCCCCACCCCCATGGTTTCTGACCCAAGGGTCAGACTGAGTAAAAAAAAGTTTAATGTCAAAACTGGCATTAAAAGAAAGATTTGGGGGTCTGTGAAGCTCTGAAGCACAAAAGAGGGTAAAGGGAAATACCTGCTTGTTTTGACAGTTTCTTGTAATGAAGTTTACCCCCCCCCCCCCCCTGCATCAAGGTTAAGGTCATAGGAAGGAGTAATGTTCTTCATCCAGGCTGTCACTTCATTACAGTCATTTGGATAAACCTAGACTCTGGTCTACACCTTGTCATACAATAGACATGTCCATTGCTCAGCTGTCTAGGTCAATATTAGAAAAATGGTCTTGGGATGAATGTATCATGTGCTGTTTGCACTACTTGTGTTCACTGTTAATAACTCCACTGTTTACCGTATTTGCTGCAAGTTTTCAGACATCATTCTTTTTTTTTAGAAGTATAATATTTAAATGCCTTGTAAGTTTTCGGACAATGCTCTATTTCTCTACAGTATATATTTTCGGACACAATCTAGAAAGATCTGCTGTGTCGTTGTAATGTAAAATTCAGTGTGTTTGCCGTTAATTTAACTGTTACAAAGTTTGCTTCATTTGGTCACAAATTATTTAATGTGATCATGAAGTAATATAATTTCAAATTCTTAATATGTAGTTGGGTAGGTAGGTATGTATATGTATAGATTGATTGATGGATAAACATTTTTGTATTAGGCCAAACACAATAAGTAGCAATATCAAAGAATGAGATGAAATATGATTTAATGCTGTAATATATTTTCAAAATATTATTCAGTTTCAAGCTGCTTCTTGAAAGCCTTATTTACATCCACAGGCAGAAAGCTCTCAAATTCTGTATCCCTATTATCATTCATATTGTTTTATTGTTTGTACATTTCTGATCAGTGTTTTCACTTCTGCTCAGATTGACACTGATGCCTCACACCTTGAAAGATTTCATTAGTATTGTGTGATTTTTTTTTTTCTTCAATGTGTCCATGGCATTTACAACCCATTCCAATGCAGTCTGTTTGCTGGCTGTCTCATCTGTCCATTGCTGCTTTCATCAGATGATTGTAATGCATTTGTAGCATTCCTAATGTATTCTGTCCAGCTGTAGCAGAGTAGCTATTGATGGGTTTATTGATGCTCACATCAAGAGGTTGCAACTTGGATTTGCAGCCTCCTGGTATTATTATTGCTAGCACAATATTTCTGCGCCGCAACTGTTTCTAAAAGTCATCGGTGATGTGAACCCGGAACAAGTCCATAACTACTAGTGATCATCTGGTGAATGGCAAAAAAAATTCTTCAATCTGTCAGGATTAGCATTTCGTCCATTCATGCTTTCTCTTGAACTGCGACAATCCACCCTTTAGGTGCCTTCAGATCTAGATATCTCTTTTCCCTTGGAAATAATCATTGGGGGTAATATGTTGCCAGAACCCACAATGGTAATACAATGACAGTAATGTCTCTCCGCTCCAGTTTTGCAAATCAGAACACTTTTTGTTCCTTTTGTCCACTTTCCTTGGCACAAGATCAAAGTACATTTTTGTCTTGTCCATGTTAATAATGCACTTATCGTCAAACTCGTCCCCCTCGCGTCTGTCCATCACAAACTTGTGAAATGAAGCAATCTTTTCTTCCAACTCCTTGGGTAAACATTGGGCAACAGAGGTCCATCCTTCTGAGCACAAACTTGTGTCTTTTCATGAAAATCCCAAATTTATATAAAACTCACTACAGATTTGAACAGTATATCATATGTATATAACTCATAGACCAAATTTAATAGCAATTCACTTTGATACTTTGATGACCTCATCTACCAGCAACTACCAACTTTGTATGGATTTCTGTCAGTTCGCATGAGTTTTTGGTCATAAGATATTATATAATGTTCACTTTGTTAGTCTCTTTTTAATTATTAATCACATGTTATTATTTTTGTAATTTGGCTGCATTGAACATCAGATTTCACCAGTATTCTTGTTTTTATATTGATTGAAAATTTTATTATCAAGACATAATAACAAAATTGGAGTTGTCTGCAATGTCTGCAGAATTAATTTCTCATGAAATCCTGCTTTTCTCAGTGCTGTTCTGATTTACATTGCATGGAATTCCTATTGATTTGATGCTGGCACGCTTTAAATGTCAGACAGTATTTTCTGCTGTGATGAAGAAGCCACCAACACAGTAGTTGCCAATTTTTATGTCCAAATTTCTCAGTCAACATCTGCCATCAAGCCATAATAATCACTGGAGAAGGCAGCCTTACCCACAGATGGGATGCTGATGGAAGTGAACCTTTTAAAATGGGTATAAAATGCATGATATTTTCATAGTATGAAAATTTCAAAGTGCATCTGTTCTCAGATTTCACAGTTAAGATTGCAGAATTTCAAAATGCATATTGTTTATCAATATTCTAACATACAATTGCATGTACTTGGAATATCTTCTGAAAGATTTAGGTTTATCTTGAGACTGGGTGTATATCACATATTACTTAACACCATTAGTATTGGTTGGCCCATTTTACCTTGACCTGTGCCAAACATAAGAGAGTTTATCACAACAAAAAGGCATGCTGTGGTTGAATTGATGACTTTTATAAAACACTCACAACCCGGCTTGAAAGTGAGTTTGAGGCATTTCATAATTTCATTTGTAACCACTAGAACTATGTCTAATGGGCTCATCAGATTCCTTTTCTGCTTAGCTGATGGTCAGTTCAAGCGGACCAAAAGATTGGTGGCAATGTTTGTTTTTATTACATCTGTGCTTTATAAATTTTATGTCCATCCCCTTCAGAGTATTCCAAGTTAAAATTTTCTTGTTAAAAAAGTTTGAAGAAGACTGAATCCAGTAAAAATCATCAGATGCCGAATCATCTTGTACATCAGGGCATTTGTAAAGGCATGCCATGGACATTTTGCCAAGATTCCATGATTTATCAATAAACACAACTCTGGCAACTTCTTGTGCTTTCTTGCAGGTTTCATAATCCCACTTCAAATCTTCACACACCATGAGGGTTTAGGCAAGTTTGCATTGATCTTGTGATATGAAAATACAAAATTAATTTAATGGTGCTGTAGTATTAAGTGTTATATTTGGTGGTTAACTTTGACTACCTAGTATAGGACAGGGAAAATTAATGTTGAGTAAGACAGGGAACAAGTGAACATAAATATGGTACATTAAATGTTTTTTTTTTCTTCCTTCAACTAAATATTAGATTTTCACCTACATCTTAAGAAAATGCAGAAAAATGTTTTAATATTCTGTGATTGTTATTGTTTGATTTGGGTTTTTTGTATGTTTCATTTTCTTCATTTTGTACAGGTCATCATCAGTTTTATCCATACCTGTCATTTTGGTGATCATAGTATAAAGTCTATTGGAAACTTGTCAAAAAAACCATTGATGTCAACTATCATCTTTAAACCCTTTTTGTTGTTGTTTATTAGAGCATTCTGTTCCAAGCAAGTTCATGTTGTATGCATTGGTACAGACTTTAATTCTGGTCCAACATTATTGAGAGATATTGCTGATAGTGATCAACTAATGTCAGTTTGCAGGGGTTGTATATATATTTACATTTTTAATGTAGCTTTAACAATTTTTCAGCTGTATAGCTGGGATGTTAGCATTGAGGCAGTTTACAGTGATGTCTAGCTCTGTGGCATCATGCAGCAGACATGAAGCATGACCTCCCACCCAGTCACATCATCCTGATAGCAGGCTGACAAGACTTTACATTAACCTCTCAATGCTGAGTGCCAAATGAGACAGCTGTTAGTACCATTTTTAAAAGCCTTTGATATGACTTGGCTGGGGATTGAACCCATGACCTCCCGCAGGTGGACTCTCTAACCACTAGAACACCTGAGCAGTTGGCAAATTTTGTTTCTAGTTTCATTCAACTGAAGAATGTGCTGATAACAACAAGGAGTGATAACCAGTTGACAGCCCAAGAATAGTGTCCTTGTTTTGCATTCTTCGTTTTGTATTTGCACTATTTATTCAACTTAACATAATTTTAATCCTGTTTTAATATATCATAACATTCATCATTATCAACATTTTCACTTGAACATAAAATGGTCACATGGATTTAAATATCCATCAATTAAAATGACAAGGTAAAACAGAGTGCTTCACATTTTTTTTACCATTTTATAAATTCCTCAACAGCTTTCTGCTATGGGAATGTAATCTGTCGTATCTTTTCTGTTTTTAATATTTATTTGATCCTTCATTATTCTACCCCCTCCCTCTTTTTTTTCCCCACAAGTTTTATAGGTCGAGATTCAGAGCCAAAAGGAAAAGTTCAGAAGCAGACATATATATATATATATATATATATATATATATATATACACATACACATACACATACACACACACACACTTTGGCAGTTCCAGAAATGGCTTGATTTGCATTTAGAACATTCACCTCAGTTGTGGGAGGTGGCAGGTTTGAGCCCTGGCTGTCATACAAACTGCATATAAAAATGGTACTAATAGCTGCCTTTCTTGGCACTCAGCATTAAGAGGTTAGTGTTAGGACTACATGTCATTAGTGTGATTCTCCATTGCTAAACATCACTATAAACTGCCACACTGCAGATATTGTAGTGATATTACTGATTTTAAAAGAAGAAAAAAAACTTGCATTAAAAATCCAAATGACACACACACTCATGTAGCTAGTTTCAATAATGGAACAAGATCTGAATGGCAATTTCTTGGACATAGGTTGAGTGTTGAAATTTATATTGGAATAGTCATTGTGAAGTTAGCATATCATATATACCATATCACCATTGACGAGTTGAATCAGAAGCCATGAAGCAACAATTTTTTTAAAAATTCGGTAAATGATGTGAACCCATCTGACCTTACTTTGAGGTGTCTTCCATTGTGCTGAATTACAAAATTGTCATCTTTCTACTTGGCTTTTTCTGCCTCCTCAAAATGTTATGACCTGCAAATTCATGGACTGTTGTTTTGAAAAGTGGGCATTCACTATATTTTTTGTTATGTTTAAATGACAGCTGGGAACACTGTTCAAACTGCACACAATGGTTTTTCCACTTTCAGGTTGCCATTTTTGCAGAAATAGTCGACATGTACAAGTGGTGTTCAAATAGTTATAAATATTCGTCGGCTGTATGGTAAAGTTTTTGTATATATCAGTATATCCGTTCTGAGTACTTATCATGCATCTCTGTATGCTTTCTCAGACTTTATTATCCAATTATTAAATGCCATATTATATTTACTTCCTTGTATGTTCTTCACACTGAGGAACTACATGGCAGCTTTCAGATCATCTGCCCCTCAGCAAATGGTTGATAATGAAATTCAGCCAGAAATCACAAGGAATCAAATCAGACCTGTATGGAGGATGAAAGTTTGAATGTTATGCTTTAGTGCATTAGCTATGTTATATCACAGACATATTTGCTAATGTGCAGCATGCTACACGAAACTAATTTTCAATTGTGTTCAGAAATGTATGCCATTTTTGCATCTTCAAAACATTTAATATTGAGGGTGGTTGTGTGATGGAGTAAGTTGCTGAATGTACATACATTACTCCCACAATTTTAAGTGCCATATTTATAATTTTCTTTATTATCATGGATCACCAGTCATTATTTAGTAATTTAATTTTATCTATCATTTTATGGTGCTGTCACTGTGAGGCTAGTATACTTCAGTGTCAGACCTTTATTGAAGGAGTACTGGAGTGATTGTTTAGTCAAGATTGAAAAATTCATGTTAGTTACTAGGAATTTTTCTCTTTTGCTATTTGTTCCATTAATCATAAGATTGCTAAAGATGTAAAAGTACTAGGCAGTGTATTTGCTTTTTTACAGACATCAGTGTGATGGTTGTAATCCACTCATGTTATTCCATTGAAGACTGATGAACTATGGGATGGCTTGAATTTGAGAACTGTAATTAATCGTCTATGAGAGGTGGCTGAACTGGAACATAGTGTCAGTTTGAGGGTAGCAAATTACTACTGTGGATGGTCTTGGTTCTTTTTATCAGATAGGGCTGAATGGAAGGTGGAAATATTATTCTTCTGTACTTTATTTACTTTGATAATATCATACATTAATTTAAAGGATATAATTGGGAAACACTAAGCGTTTTGCTCATTGTATGATGATACTGTGAATAAGCAGGGGTCTCCTGTCAACTCACCATATTGGCATAGATAATAAGTATTCAGTAGACATGACATTATGGGCTGATACAATCAATACAACAGTTAGTGCTATAAATTCTAGGCATAGGGAATGCCTAGATCAGCTGATTTTGTAAGGTCATTACCATAGTTCACAACTTGGAGTGGTTGTAGATTGTACTCCTGTCTACATCAGACTAAATAAAAGCATAGCATTACTCTAAAATGCATGAAAATGATTCATTACTTTCAAATATTTTGATTTTATGAACAAATCTTTTTGTATCAGCATGCAAACACTTGTATGCATTCCAAGTGAATGGTGGTTTGGCTGATGTTAAATTGCAGAACTTCTTTGAGCAATTCACAGGGATATTTGCTGGTTACAGTGAACCCTAATGGGCTTCTTTAGTTAGGTGAATTGTTCATTTTGTGCATGGAGTTGTTGTGTGAGCTGTTTCAGTCTTTTAATCTGAAAGTTTCTGTTGATCAAAATAGTGATATTAGTGGCATTCATTCCATCTTAGAAATATTCTACCAGCATCCCATCATGAAAGTCTCCTTCAGCTGCCCAGCATACCTTAGGATATAACTAATCTGATTACCAAGAGGTATTTTGGGTTGCAAATTCATAATGCATAATTGTCATTAACATAACCCATTACTTGGGGTGAAATGGGCACAGTAGTATTTGTAATGGAGACATGGAAAATTGGTTTAAAAGTTGTAAATATTTTAAAGAACTTAATTATTTTTTTTTTGATGAAAGTTTGCAGTAGTATGATTTTATTTGGCCAGATGTATCTTAAAGTTGCATGGATATGTGGAAAATCTAATTAGGCAGAAACTTTAATATGTGTAATTTTATATGGAATACTGGATTTTATCCCTTTTGTCTGTTTTATAAAATAAAAATTATTGGTCAGATTGAATTCATTTTGTGCTTAAAATTTTGCTGAGAATTAGATATAGCACAGGTTACCTAAGACACCAGGAATAGCTTATAAATTCATGTATAAATCTGTTGATATATTTGTAATTTGTGAGAGAGGTAGAAAGAGAGAAAGAGATGGTGAAGTTTCTTGGTTTGGTCCTGCAAGAACAAATATATTTATCACACCGCCATATAAAGTGATGTTGAAGTTTGAAAAACTAAAAAAATGAAAAGAATTTTAGTATCTTAAAATAGCACAGTATCATTTGGTTATTTTTCATTTGACTAATCCATTGTGTTCCAACATGGATTGTTTTTGAAGTAACACATTATAGTGGTTTAATTTCAGTGGTTTGTATCTTAATTTGTTTGTTGTCATTCTGAAACAATTGGAAAATGCCTTAAAAGGATGTCATTGTTTCTTAAGTGATATGCACCTTAATACATGTAATTCTTTTGTATATATTTGACAAATGAAAATGCATCTAGCTTATGAACTGCTCTTACAAAGAAAACTGCGCTAGTTTTGCCTAAAGCAATAATCTCGTGGAGACTGGAACCAGCAATATTCTCCTTGAGACTGTGGAATCCCTCCAAGTAGCCTGGATCATTTATGACTTGTTCCACCCCAATTACCGGTACAACTCTTTTGGCCTCAATTAAAATCCAGGTGACTCTACAATAAGACAACACCCACATTCATCATAGTTCTTCACTTGCTGACAGTTTATCTATTAAATATGCGGTGATGTGTAAATTATGCAAATATACAGCAGGGAGAGTAAAATAATGTTTTTACAAGTTCAGAGAGTTGCATGATGTATTTCAAGATATACTCCATGCACAAGAGACAAATGCAGTTCTGTCACCAGTGCAAGATCTAATCTAGAATATAATCTTTTGGGAGGATTGCAAATAAGTTGGAAATTTTTTCAAAGTGGGGGCAGACACAATTTATTCAGTTCCCATAATCTGTATGTTAATATTTGGTCTAATTACTATATATGTACTTTCTGGTTGCATCACATTTTCTTGTTGGTGTCTGGTGCGATTTCCCACATTTATGTGTTGTTGTTGTTGTTGTATGGTTTAATGCCATTTTTCATCAAACAATAGGCTTTACATGGCGGCCACTATTAATGGTGAAGGAAGAACATGGGAAAACCAGCAGAAAGAACCACTGACCCACGAGAAGCTACAGGCAAGCTTTCTCACATACCCACATTCGCTGGATCAGAGACTCGAACCCATGTAGACAGGTGATATGGCATTGATCCGTATCAGAAAACGCTTTAAACCACTCTGCCACCCGGGGCCTCACATTTATGTGTCAAGATTTACTTGTGCAGTGATGGCACTAAAATGAAAATTGTTTAAAGGTCAAGCTTACATTTGCACACAATGTACCAATACATTGGTTGATTTTTCACTCACTATAAAGCCCTTCATTATAATACTACCCCTCTTGTAATGCAGATTTGGTAATAAATTAGTCAAATCTTTCCTATCTTCCCTACATTATTTTAGTTCAGCATGCATTAGAACCAACTGTAATATGTCACATTAATAAATTGCAACCAAATTGTTCAGTTGCTACAGTATTGAACTCATCTAAGGGTCACAGGTTTGATGCCTGTTTATGCCAATCAATGTTGTCTGCCTATGTGTGTCCTTGGAAAATGTACTTAGCTCACATTTTCTCAGCTTGATACAACCCATATTGTGTTAAATAATGCCATTAAAACAAAACAAAAACCATAATATTCATTCCAGAAATGGAGAAAGATGGCTTCAATGGTTCTTACCACATCAGAAAGTGGGATAATTTATTCATGAAGTTCAAACACATTATTACAGGCACTCACATTATGGATTTGTTACTTTCAGCAATAAATATTCACTTTTCCAATGTTGTATTTGCTGGATCACTCATTTTAGAATTGGGCTAAGCATGGTTTTCTGAAGCTTTCTTTTCTGCTGAAATAACTGTCCATTATTCAGGTCATGGTTGTTACAGTTGAAAAGGAAATTTGACAAAATTTTCTCTAGTCTGATTGGATAGTAACTTGATTCAAAGTATATAATGCCAGAAAAGTGAATATTTCTTGCAGAATAATCATCAATAGCCAGAATATTTATGATAACAGCCTCTTCTGTATTGACTGGGATTTAAAATCAATTATAGCAAGTTTGCCATTAAAAAAAACCATTCAAATTAGTGACCTGTTTTAGGGAAATTTGAATCTATTTAGGTATAAAGTGACTTAAAATGGAAATGGGTTGTTAATGTTTAATTTTAAATTAATTTGCTCATAAGGATAAACTTTGCCAGTAATTTCCTACTTAATATAATATTTTGGAAATTCTGACATACAGTATCAGTGAGCAAAGATTGTGTATGGAGAGTAGATATATGACTTTATTTTGGATTACACAATTTAGATTTTGTGCATTTTTATATGGATCATAGAGTTGGATAAAGGGTCTGCACCAGACCTTTAGCTTAGGGTTGTTTATAAGCCAGGTCAAACATAGTGCAAGGAGTCAGCATGAAGAACTAGAGGTATCAGAGACCATCCATTAAATATAGAAAAGTAAAACATTCTTGCTTGTGACAAATTCCCCATAGCAAAAGTTACATAAAATAGGCCCTAATACATAACCATTCCTTTCCATAAATTGTTTTACATCACCAGTCTTCAGTTTTTCCTTCCAAGACACTACTTTGGAAATAAATGCAGAAGTGTTTATGCTGAAGATTTCATCAGCTCCTGCTTCTCTTCTTTGTGAATGGTCATGTATCATGTACTCTTGATTATACCCAAGATAATCCAAATCTGCAAGGGTTTTCTGAAATCAAATAAGTTTTTGGAATTTGCAAATTAATACTTTTTTCCCCTATGAGTACTACAGAGGGATCTTTGTAATGACATAAAAATGAAGAAGAAAAAAAAGGATCAATTTTGGCACAAAGGCACAGCCAAGAATGAACCCTGCAGACAATATCAATAAGGACCTGTTGGAAAACTCCAGTATAAGGCTTCCTGACTTACCATATGTACCTACCTACAAGTTGAATGAGCTGAAAACTGCAGTCCATGCACTTTAATTGGAGTTGTCATTATTCTCTGTCAGATCAGAGTCTGTTTTTTGCAGTTTGGTTTTCTGGGATTTAATGATGTTTTTCAGTACATTATGGCCAGTATGTTTGGTGAAGGAAGAGCCACCAACCCATGGGAGTAGCCACTGGCAAGCTGTCTCACATAGACATATTGGTTGAGTCAAGACTTGAACTCACAGACTGAGGTCAGATTTGGGAGATATCTGTAATAGCAAGCACCTTAGACAACTACGGGTATGCCTCGGGTATGCCTCGACTTGTATGCAAGTATATTCAGTATAATGTGTGTGTGTGTGGGGGGGGGAGAAACATTGTTTTACAAGGGAAGCACGGTCAATTATATAAAGATAAAATAAATGCCAAGGTTTGGAATATTTGTTGAATATTTTTCAAATATTTGTCTTTGTTAATAAAGCTATCAAATCCTTGTTTTCTTTGTCTTCATTGCTATATGCACACACTCACTCTTGTTCACTGCCAAGCTGCATTAAAAAGACTGAGCTTTAATGTCTGAATCTAATTAAATGACATTTAAGGGTTCCTGAGTAAATGTTGGGATGATTCAGACTACAGGTCGTATGAAAATAGATGTTATTTTTTCGTGTTTTATTTTCCTACCCTTAGAGCAATCAGGATTGTTCCTAAAGCTTCCAGTTTCGTTCCACTTTATGATCTAAGCCAATAGTCAAGTTAGTAATAGTTGATTCATTTGACATATCTTCACACCTTAATACCAGAGATTTCTGCAGGTAGAAACAAATAAACTGGTCTATTTTAAACATAACAAACAATGATGTGACTTCATGCATATCATCTAGATATACTGTAAGGGAGGTTAATTATTCATCCTTGACCTAATAAGGGTATTTTCCCACAATGTCTGTAAACATAAGTATCATATACAGTTCTTTAAAAACAATTATATCTAACATCAATACACACTTCTCTGTATCAAATGCTGCTATGAATTTAACAACTTTTCAGGCTAACAATCTCAACATCAAAGTTAACAACAAATGATAAACAATTTTGACACCCTATTGATCAAGATGATTCAGGTTAAGTACAATAGAAAACATTTCTTGACTTGAATCAGATCTGTTCTATTTAGGAAAAAATCAATTTTTAAAAAAATTTAAGTCTTCCAAGATCTCTGAAAATGTCATTTATTCCTAAGGGCCCAGGTAGTTGTATCATCTAAAAATGACTATCAAGATGCTAGTATACCTATAGATGGTAATCACTTTTTTTGTGTATGCAGTAGCCAAGAAAATTTTCCCCCCAAAACAGCACAAGGACATGGTCTGATTGGCTGCCATGGAGGGTAACCTGTCCTGATGTGCATGGGATGTTAGTGCTGGCCACAGCCACAACACCAATTCAACCACATAAAGCTCTTGGTTACTATTATTAGATCAGGTAATTTCTATTGTTTGTTTTAATATTATTCCTGTAGAATGGACAAGAAGTTATATTAGATCAAGTAAAATTCAAATCTGGTTTGTTCCTTTTTGTTGTTGTTGTTGTTATTCCATTGAGTTAAGCTAGAAATGTTCTAGGTTTGTCCCGTACTTTTCAAACTTGTTCATACAAGATGCATAAAATATATGCGATAGTCATCATTTCTGTAGTTGACATAAATTAATAGCTTATTTTGTTGTCTTTAAATGATTCCCAGAAATGATTGTCCTAATCAGAAGATAAGCGATTGATGACTTAAAGGTCATCTGTATTAAACAATTACCTACTTCAAAGATTTCTTGCACATAATATAGGAATAAAGCTCTGGAGCAGTCTGTGATGACTTATTACCTAATGATTGATGGTTATAGACATGTAGAGGATAATTAACCATGGTGTTACAGCCCAGATCATGTTAATATTAATTGGTGGAATAAATGGAAATCTGAGCAGCAATATACAGAAAAATAAAATTGTAGAAGACCAATTGTAGGACATACCTCCTCTAGAAAAAACATAAATTAACTCAAGTTCTAAATATGCAGTTAGCTCTTGTGTTAAGATAGGTATGGCAGATTTTTTACATGCCAGATAACCTGAGGACTGTGGGTCACTTGTGAAAGTCAACTCGCTAGTATGTCAGGGTTGATTTATTCTCTCTGGCTTCCTCTGTGTTGCTCCTTACAATGTCCCCTCTCTCCCCACTGCATCCAGCTCTTACTTGGTAGTCCACTGTTATTCCTGTTGTTTACTCTAATTCTTGTTGTGGAATCCTTAATATCAGACTTGGAAGTTATTTTCGTGATACATGTAAATAAAATAAATGCAGCCATACATTTTGCTCTTCCTAAGGTACTGGAAAGGACTAACATTCCATTACACTTCAAAGTTAGCCATATCATATTTCAAAACATTTTGTACAGTGTCATATTAGCCTACATATATTGATCTGTCTGAAAATGAATATATTCCTCCATAGTAGGCATTACTAATTGATTGATGAAATAGCATGCTGGAGTATACTATTAATCACTATCTTGACAAAATGTTGGACACACGCACACATACAGCTGACACTTTACTAATACAAACATCTTCAGAAGTTAAAAGAAATCTTAGTTGTACAGATTAATTAAATTTCATATTTTGTCTTAGCTGAATTATTTACTGATAAAAAGTGCATTGGCATAAAGATCCTATTTACCTAATAATAGTCAGTTATTGATCAGTTCCAAGCATACGTGATTCTTATGGTATTTTAAAAAAAAATTATTCAAACAATTACCTGAAGACTCAAAACATCATCTTAATTTCATATTACTTTTCACTGAATCTCTTGCTTTCAAGTTTGTCATTTTTCCTTTTATCAGAATGGCCCTTATATCCCTGGTTATATGCCTTATCAAGGACTATCAGCTACACATCCCTTGGACAAACATTATTAGGGAGTGCCACTTACTACCCCAGAGCCAAGAACTTTTTCAAAACCTTGCACAAAATCTTTGACTAGTTTTGTGATGTAAGACATTTATAAAACACAAGAGTTTTGGTCTGGGAAATGCACCCAAACCATTAGTTTATCCAATCAGAATTTAGGTTTATCTAACTGCTCATATTAACATGTACCACTCCAGAGATAGAATTTTTTAATACAAATTTTTCCCCACTTTCTTTGATTAACTGATCTCTGTAAAGTTTAAACACATAACAAATATTTCAACAAGCACAAATGTTGATTCTGCAATATTTCAGCACTTGGCATTTTGATGCACAAAACTAGAGCTTTTAACTCCTTAATAAGTTTTGCCCAACACAGATATCAAACAGAATCTCTTCAAGAATCGGTTATGTCCATACCAGCAGAGATGCTTTCCAGGACACACAGCACAAAGTTTGAATGAATTCTTGCTCTTGGAAGGCATTCATGTACAAGAACTCCCAAAAATTAATTGCAGGTCACATATTAAAAAGTACTCTGTGAAGTTTCATTCAATTTTTGTGCTATTGTCCTGTCTTATTATTAATAACTGTTCAGACATCTGTTTGCTTCAGCTCGACATGAACAGTTGTTAAACTAAATTTGGTTGGCACATTTGGCCCTGTAACATGCAGTCTGTAGTAGTTTAAACCTTGCATCAAGGAAGTTTTACAAATATGCATTTAATACAGACTGTCTTGAAAATGTAAATTTGTTGATTCCCAGTATGGTTCATCTTTAGAAGTATATAAGATTGTTGGAGTGGGAGAGTTTTAATGGAGAAATGGTGTTAAATAACAATGAGGACTTTGTATAGTGCCTACTCTTTCGAAGCTCTAAGCACTTTACACCATCAATAATGATATGACTACACTACAGAACAACAAATGACAAAAACAATGAAATTGGAAAACATAAAAACATGCTGAAAACATACAAGATATAAAACATGATTAGGTCGCTAAGTTTGTCCCTGCAGTCGAAACAGGCGAGTCTTAAGAGCACTCTTAAAAGGGACCACTGTGTCTTTGTGTCTAATTTCAATGGGCAATTCGTTCCATGTCGCTGGGCCCTGGTGTGCAAATGAATGTTGTCCATATGACTTTGTTTTCACCTTGGAAACAATGAGTATACGATTATCAGAAGAAGAGCGTAAGGATCTAGCTGGTGTATAAACATGGGTGAAGCTGGATAGGTATGTTGGACTGGAGTCTGTCATTGAAATATAGCACAGAGAACAAATTTTGTGTTTGATTCTGTATCGAATTGATAGCCAATGTAGGTAGGGTACAGAGCAGTGGTGAGGTGTGCTCTGATTGAGGTACTCTAAAGATGATCCATGCAGCTGTGTTTTGAACTTTTTGAAGTTTCTGGAGTAAATATTATGACGAACCAGACAGAATTGAGTTACAATAGTCCAGTCTTGAAAGTACTAATGAACACACAAGTATTTTAGTGGCATTATCGGAAAGACATTTACGAATGGAACTGATTGGTCTCAATTCAAGATATGCAGCCTTGCATATGTTCATGACATGTTGGTGCAATGTGAGAGTACTGTCTAGAGTAACGCCTAGGTTCAGTACTGACAGTGAGAATTTAATGTTGGTGTTGCTGATATTTATTGCCTGAGGTTAAGGATGTGAATGAGAAAGTCTTTGTGTTGTGATCAGAATAGCCTCAGTTTTATCATCATTCATCTGCAGCTTGTTACATGTCATCCATGATTTCACATCAGAAATGCACTTCACTACTCCATGGATGGTAGCATCAATTTCAGTTGGGTGGCTAGACTTCTATATTTAGGTGTCATCAGCATACAATTGGTGCGATACTGGGTGATGATCTGTGTCACTTGAGAGCGGCTGAATATACAGAATAAAGAGTACAGGTCCAAGAACAGATCCCTGTGAAACACCACAACATATGTCAACTGGGCTGGAGTGTATTCCATTTACACATATAATTTGTGTCCTGTTCACTATGTAGGACTTGAACCACTGTAAATGCTGGAGAAATTTGAAGTAATATATCATGGCCTACTGTGTCAAATGCTGCAGATAAATCCAGGAGAGTGAGGATTGTAATCTTTCCACTATCCAAAGCAGAGAGAATGTCACTAAATGCTTTCAGAAAAGTAGTTTCCATACTGTGGCAAGGGCGATATGCAGACTGTACATTGCTAAAAAGACTGTTTGAATTCAAATGAGATACAAGTTGAGTTAGAACCTTTTCTAAGATTTTTGATATGAATGGGAGATAAGAAACTGGGCGGTAGTTCTTTATATCGTTATGGTCCAGTGTTGGTTTCTTCAGCAGTCCATATGAAAACGAATCCAAAGTACACACTGGATGAAAAAAGCATGACAGTCAGCCCTTCATTAAACCAGTATTTTTAAATTAAATGTAGAAAAGACAAACACACCAAATTAAAGTAGACAATTTAAAAGTAGGGTGTAATTTTCCTTTTTTTTTTTTCTGATCACAATTTAGTCTTGTGGGACCATTTGCTTCAAACCATATAGCCCTAGCATAAAGATTATGATAAATCTAGTGAATAAGAATCTAAATATGATATTAAGAAGTAAAGATATTTTTTAGTCAAAATACATTGGTTTTCTGTCATTACCTGGTTAGGATAATCTGTACCAAAAAAATTGGTTTGGACAAAATACATTTTCAAATCTAATTTGGTCTGTACCTTTGGAACTTTTAAGTAATGTACATGTACAAATGAAAAATGAGGCCAGATTTTCTGAGGTAAATAGAACCAATATCACATGTATTGTGTTATTACTTTCTAACAGTTGGCACTTTCAATTGTTTTCCCAAAATTGTTCGTTCTCCCAAAAAAATGTATGTTGTTGGCATGAAGCCCTCTCCCCCTTTCCAGGAGATTGATGGGAAGGTAAAAGAAACTGGAGCCCAACTAACTAGGGTCTGCCATCACAGTAGGAACATGTAGCAGTTAAGAAATGGTTCAGAAATGTTGGCAGTTTTAAACTCTTCATGGCTGGAAAGATTGGCATATGTTTGCTTGCACTGCATAATAAATACATGTACCTATCATTTCAACATGAAGGCCAGGGCCTGAACATACCAGTAGAGCCTAAAATCAAAGCATGGCTGAAAAACTTCAACCAGAACTCTTACAATCTTTTACCAATGTTTCTTCTTGAGAAGTTGCTGCTTTTGTCTTGCTGACTGCTAATGTGGGCTTGAAATAAACCTTTGGATAACTTGTTTACCCTATAGATCATCACAGAACTGTTTCCTTTGATCAGTCTGTCTGGGAACTGTGTATTGAACATAGTGGAGAAGATCAATTCTGATTCCTCCATGTTGCTTGATTGTACAAATCCCAGCTAATTTGCTTCAGTCCAAGCGAGTGCATGGACAATATACATGACCCTAACGAGACCTGTATGTTCAGTCAGTATTAAATAGCTTGTATTAATCATCTAAGTGCATGATTTCTTGATTAAGCACCAATATCAAGCACTTAACTGACATTTTGTATTAGATAAACAAGATGCTCTCATTATCAAGCTTTTATTTGCATTTTAACATGTGAATGATGAGGTTGTAAATGGCTGACAGCCTAGTTTTTCATTTTTATTATGACAACTTTAAAATAGCTCCTCATGAAAATGTCTGAGTGTGAAAATCCCAGAGGAATCACTGGTTCATATATGTTAGTAATGAACCTGATGTGGGGTTTGATATATATTATTCACGTAATATCATTTTGTAAAAATGTCATTTCAACCCATGGGAAACTACTGGCAGTCTTTCAGAGGTGAGATGGCAATGATCAGTAAAGGTGAGCCATTTAGATTGCTCAGCCTCCCTGGTACCCAAATCAGATGGTAAATAAAAAGTAAATTTCATTGTATTCAGTCAGACATGTTAAAGCATTTAATGTATGGTCTGATTTTGATCAGTTGTTACTGTGACAATGCTTCTTCAGGTGTTAACAAAACTGAAATATACAAGATTTCATTTTCTTTTTATGTATATAAATGTAATTGAAAATATGTACATGTACTTTGATATTGATTGCATCAGATGATGAATTGAGTCAGTCTATGCATTCATTTTTGTAACTGTTGCTATTTCTGAAAATACATAATCACTGCAGAATGTTCAGGATTCATGAAATACTCTTGATGTGCCTGCGTGTTTGGAAAACTTGTGAATATTATGATCTGAATGAAATTCAGGTGCAGTATACATCTTCAAGTTCAGTTCCTTCAAATTAGGGTTGTTAAACGAAAATTGGAAATACGATTATCGGTTTTGAAAACGATTATCAGTTTTTGTTTTTACAAAATGATAATCGAATTCAATATTTTTTACCATTTGGCTGGTCGTATAAATAAATCTGATGTATGTGAAAACTTTGAAAAAATTTCATCAAGCATGGCTCGCTGTAAACTATGTTCACAACAAATAAGTCGGAGCGGTGGTACTACTACTGGATTGCATGCACATTTGCGTAGCAAACATCCCGGAATTGCGGCTCCTTCAAATGTTCAGCCGCGATTAACAACATTTATTGGAACAAAGAAACTGTCCTGATAGTCATCAAGAAAAAGTTATTGCTGCTGTAGCTACGTTTGTCGCTGAAAAAATGCAACCAATTTTGGTTGTTGAATCCAATTCATTCCGTGATTTGATGGCTTTGGTGGAGCCACAATATCGTCCTCCATGCCGTCAGACGATACGCGTCTATACGTTATGGTATGTAATGAATATCTTTTTTTCGCAAGAGAATATATTTCTTGTAATTTCAATGTAGGACAAAAACCGATAATCGGTTTAAAATCGGATTTCTACAAACGATAATCGGTTTTGGAAAAAAAAACGATATTAACATCCCTACTTCAAATTGCTCATTGTCACATAGCTGCCAACCCTCACGAATTTGGCGGGAATTTCACTAATTTTTCAGCGATTCACGAATTCACGCTGAATGCCAAAAATTCACAAATTTCCGATTTTTTATTAGTTAAATTTTTTTTAAAAAAAATTAAATATTTCCCGTTAAGTGCTTGTGTCGTGATATTGGCCGTTGCCGAAACGGTACAGTACTGCTGGTCACAGCATTAGTAGAACTACTAACCGGAATTTGTTCCGTGCATGCGTCGCCTACACTGACAGTGATTTGAAATAGCGTTCGTTCAGCATTGCATTTTGAAAATGGCATCACCACCGAGGAAAAAAAATGTACTAAACAACAAGTGCGATTTAATGTGGAGTATACCAAAAATTGGCCGTCCATTCAGCGATCAAGCATTGATAAACATCATGCATTTTGCACACAGTGTGTAGTAAATTTTAGTATTGGGCATGGTGGCAGAGACGATGTGAAGAAGCACATGGGTAGCAAAAAACACATTGAGGTTGGAAAAATTAAAAACTCACAGATTTCAGCTCTGGATTTTTTTAAGACGTCGATGGAAGACCTGAAAGCTACCAACGCTGAATCATTGTTTGTAAGTTTCCTTATTGAACACAATTTGCCGTTATCAGCTGGAGACCACGCTAAACATTGGTTCCAACAAATGTTTCCGGACTCGAAGATCGCTTCCAAATTTTCATGTGGAAGAACCAAATGCAATGCAATAGTTACAGCAATGTCAGAGAACGCCGCAGAAAACTTGGTGCATCAGATGGAAGCCTGAAATATGCTATTCTGTCTAAATTCATGTTGCAGCTCCTATGCATTCCTCACAGCAACAGTGACAGTGAAATGGTGTTTTCACTAGTGCGGAAAAATAAGACAGACTTTAGAGCCTCCTTACGTGCAGATAACTTGTCATCAATTTTAGTCACCAAGATCAACCAGCAAGCAAGAAGTCTGAAATGTTTTGAAAACAAATTTACAATCAAGCAATTGAGGCAGTTCAAGTCTGCAACAGTATCATGTCATGATAAATAAACACAAGAACAAGTGAAGTTTTTTAATACAATAAATAGAAATGCAGACATTTTTGCGTACATGTAGTGTTTTATTTTTATTTTGCAATACTGATAGTGATATAATGTAGTACCGTACTACAAGTACGGACGATCAGAGCGGATAGTTATTTTTCTGGTATTTTTCACTAATTCATGTCCAAATTCACTAATTTTTATCCCTATTTTCACTAATTGCTAGCCTGGCAGGTTGGCAGCTATGTTGTCATCCCTGTTGCCACCAGCATCCATCCATTCTTCTTGTAAATATTCTTCATTTCTTCCTGTATATTTACAAGATTACAATTCCCTTCTATTTTTCTTCAGTTATTTCCTCCCCAGAGAATTCCTGCTCCTCACGAGATAATCCACCATCTTAGATGTACTTAATTGACATAGAAGATTGTTTTATAGATCAGATCCCCCATTCTTGTTAGCAACCCACCTTAAAAGCCAAATGTATCTAAATGGCATGCAAATAAATCATACTATGAAATAATTATTATTATTAATGGAGTACTCTCGATATTGAGCAGTCTGATATTATATCTTCAAAATGTGACATGAAACAGGAATGTCAGTCTGAAGTATTGAATAGAAGAGTTATTATTCCCAGACTGATCTATCAGTCCTTGCTGTTGATGAGTTAAGGATTTATCCATTTTCGGTTAATTGTTTTGTGTTGCTTTTGCCGATACCTAAACTGAAGTAGTATTACAGAGCCAGGATTGTTTTCATGTGCTGAACACACACACACACACACACTGTATTTAACACAGAGCTTTGGTACTTAGTCAGATTTAAGTTAAAAAGTTCCATGTTTGGTGTTCACAGATCTCATAATAGTACAAATAAACAGTTGTTTACTCTTGTCTCTTTGAAGGGTTCTTTTTAGCACATTTGATATCAATAGTGAGCAAAGCGGTACAATAGAAGTGCTGCAAATATTTATTCTATGGCCTTAATTACATCTTTAATACTGAGACTGAAAAGAGGTGTCAGCAGATAATATATAACTTGACATGGCAGGGTATATAATGTCCTGTTTGTTTTGTTTTTTTTAAATGTGTTTTTAGTGGCAGTACAAATGACCA
Organism: Unio delphinus; assembly: GCA_029339505.1. Classification (NCBI taxonomy): domain Eukaryota; kingdom Metazoa; phylum Mollusca; class Bivalvia; order Unionida; family Unionidae; genus Unio; species Unio delphinus. The sequence continues at coordinate 5,516,720 of JAQISU010000303.1, forward strand.
AGACATGTTCTATAGTAATTAGTCTAGCTGAAAAAGTTCTACATGGGTAATGTCTGTTACTGAAATATTTTATCAATGAAATTACTTGTGATATGATCACAACAGAATTACCCCCATCATGCTTTGATGTTTAGATTAAGCATTTAGAGATGGATTTTTTCTTTCTTCAACTAGATATTGATGAAAATTGACACCGCAGACAGAGGCCTACTTGTAGGTTCTTAATTTGACTTTGCTATCATGAATATACTATAATTTTTGTATATCAGAAACAGAACAAGAAGAAAAAAATCCAACTGTTTCAAGAAAAGCAGCAGAAATTGGTCCTAGCTCAGGAATTTATCCTGAGCATTTAAGTTGTAGTTATTTGTTTAATCTCAAATACAAACGGTTCTCTTCAAACAGTTTTGAATCCTTAGATTGCACAAGAAAAACCCAGAATTATGCATAAACGTGCTTTGGGCGACATATATGGATTTCATCTGGTATTCATCAATTGGATGATTTCAGTGGATGAAAAAGTAGAAATTTATTTGAATTAGCTGGATTACATTGGTATACTAATTGTCTGTTAAACATTTTATGTAGAGTAAAACTGCATAAACGAGTAACTAAATAGATATGAAAATTTTGTAGACATGACTATTTCAAGGAAGTAAAAGTAGAAACAATTTTTAAAAAAAGGATAATTAAATATTACATTTATGCCTACCACCAATCAGAGGTTTACTTGACCATCCATGATGCAATGATAACAGATGTAATGTAAAGATATTTATGTGTGGTCCTGTGATAACATGTCATTGAGCTTTGATGAAGTTAAATTAGGCAGATATGGATTCTATTTACACCTGTGCAGATAGGTGATTAATTTTTATCAAGTGCTAGGTCATAATTGATCCACAGTTAATTACTTGGGTTTGGACTGCAGAATGCCTTTGATCAGACTGTTAAGGAGTTCTGACAATGTGACATAACAGAGGTCAGCTTAGGACAGTAGATTTTACAAATTTGATCTGGAGTTTAGACTGGAGGATTTTCATCAGTTGGAATTTTTTTCTCATTCAAAGGAATAAAACTGACAACTATTAAGTAAATTTCTTTCTTCCATGTTAAAATAGTCATTTAGTAAACCATAGAATGCCAACAAGAAGCCACTATATCCTTTATTGATCGAGAACAGGCCTTTAGCAGAGTAAATAGAAAGAAGTTATGTAAAGTGCTTGAGGACTATGGCATACTCGGACATTTAATAAACGATACAAGAGCCATGTATGAAGAAAGCAAAAGTACTGTGATAATTTCCACAGGGCTATTATTTGCTGTAACATCTAGAGTGCAACAAGCATGTGTTCTATCCCCCAATTTGTTTGTCATCTCTACATATCAGATCACAAAAGAAACAAATCCAAAACTTTAAAACCTAAGTTAACTGCTGTTTGCTGATGACCAAAGTTTGCTTCACTCTGCAGAAAAAAAGACCTTCAAACTTGTGTTTCTCGCCTTAACAACACCTGTTAAAAGTACGATATAAAGGTCAATGTAAGCAAAACAGAGTTCAGCAGAACAACTAATAAAAGACTGCTAATAAGTACTATTTTAATCCTATATCTGTGCTATAAATGCCAGACATGGTCACGTAATAAGAAACACTTGCAGAAAATCGTGTGTGAAATGAGACGCTTGAGAAAAAGTGGAAACAAGACCAGAAGTTATTGGAAACGGACACCTGTCATAGGCTACATTGAGACACAAAGAATTAAATGGTTTCAAAGCTTGGTCAAATTGAACTTCCAACAAGCTGCAGCTAAAGCTTACAATATCCAAAACATATGGCTTCAAACGAAAAGGAAGACCACAGAAAAAATGGGTAGACGAAATAGTGGAGACTGTGAAAACACAATATGACAACAAACCAAGCATCACACCTAGATCATGACTGGAAACTTTCTGAAATGCTTTATGGTACAAGTAGTCTGACAAGACATAACATCGCAGTTATAAATTTTGGGGGACATTGTCCATGTGAGTGAATAATCCAGATAAGTGATATTTTACTGTTTTGCAGTTTAGACTTTTAAGGGAGGGTCCTTTATCTGTCTCCTCATCAGTCATCCACATTGTCAGCTCATACAAGCACAAGTTTGTTATTGCTACTCCTGCTGAACTACTTGGAAGATTGCCATAAAACTACACACCCATTTATCCCATGGTCTTAATTGATACTAGGTGAAAATTGTGCTACTCTGACATCCAATATGGCTGTCACAACATCCATATTGATAACCTTGCTGTTACTTCTGATGAATGGATGATCATATCAACATTGTGTTTGTGCAGAAAACTTTTTTTGATGTCTCAGTATCTGAAATGTAAATGTTGCTGATCAAATGCCCTATCTGGTTGCCTTGCAAGGCATTATTATATAATCTTATTTCTGTTCCATGTGAACTTGATTTCTTGTTGGCAGGAGTTTTCACCAGGAGACATCATTTGATGTCTGCTTGTTCTGAGAAGAAAATGTTGGTGATCTGCTGTCAAATAGGTGATCTGCTGTCAAATAGTTATCTTGAAACCTTGATGAAGGAATGATCATACAAGCTTGGGGATTTCCTTAAAAGACATTGTGATGTCTGGATTGTCATAGATGACATATTGGTGCCAATATACACTTCAGTTTGGTTGCCACAGTTACTCTCTGGAAAATCTTACTATGGCTACCTCTCCTAGATAACTGGTCATCTTGACATTGTGCTGTCATCAGATGACTTCTTAAGATGTCTTGTTGGTCCTGAATGGAAATAGTGCTAGCTTGTTATCTAGTATGGTCACAGTGGCACTCATCTTCAAAATTTTGTTTGTTATTTATGATAATCCATTTTTGGTTGTCAACAGCTAATAAAATTTAAGAAAAGAAAGAAAAAAAACAACAAATTATTGGGAATCATTTTTAAAACACTGTGAAGTTATTAGTGGCTTTAAATTGCTCGTCACTCTTGTGTAGCTATTTCATCTTGAAAAGTCTTGTCTGTTTGATGTGAATGCATCATTTCAGAGTGAAGTATTGTTAATGAGGCATAATCCACTCGCAGAACAGTCATCTTTTTCATGGGTGACCTGTTAATAAGCATGCATTGATTCTGATGAGAAGAATTTCTGATGTTGTTGGTGTTTCACTGCATCACAGTCTTCATTCAACAAGTATTATCTCGGTGTTGGATATATCGTTTCTGTATACTTTTTACATGCCAGTAATCCCTGCATCCTTTCAGGATTTGTTTCTTTAAGGGACATCTTAAGGTTGCCTTGTTATATCCCTCCTTTGGGATTAGGGTGCATTCATTATCAGTTAGAATGGTTATGTATTCAGGCAATAAACACAGCAGAAACATTTCTCAGACATGCAAGAATTACATATTCCTTGTTTTTAATTAATTGTCTAGACATCAAACCGGATGTTTTTTCAGCTTTATATATTGATTGTTGTTCTTGTGACTGGCATTGTATTGTTATTTTAGCATGTTTTTGCAATTGCTCCTCAAGAACATTTAACAATGGAAGATGTAAATTCTCATTCTTTTTTATGCCATGTGCACAGATACTTTTGAAAATTATGGTCTAAGAAGACTGTTACCTGACCGATTACAGATTAACTTGTGGAGGCCTTAGGAAATGTAGATCCCTCTTATTTTCTGAAGTTACTGGGATTTCTCTTGCAATATGTTATGCCACTAAAGAGACAGATGAGGCCCCTCATGTAGAAGGGATTGAATGTTCAAGAGTAGGTTGCCTCCACCAGAAAGGGGGAAGTCAAACACTCCCAACTTCCACATTAGCATTTGACATGGATCCAAGTTCACCACTCATCTCGCATGCTGGATAACATGTTCCACCCATGCATGAGGGATGAGCTGCACCACACTCAAAACTTCCTCCCCAAATATTTTATAACATTTGGACAATGTCAGCTTCTAGACCTACACTGTACACAAGTATTCTAATCTGTATGTAATGCAGGTCACATCACAAAAATCTTTGAGCAACACACAACACATGCACACATGCATGAACACACATATGCTGGAACACATAAGTTTTACTTTTAATTTTAGTCTGTTAATGCAAGGCCATAATTAAAACCAGTTTTTGAAGCATGATGTTCCAGTGCTAGACATAGTTAGAAAGTTGCCACCCTGCAGACATCATAACAGTACGACTCAAATTGTTAAAGCTGTTTTAAAAATATTTCAAAAACACCCTCAAAAAAGTGTCAACATAATTATACTCAAGTCCTGACAAAGAAGAGCCCGGATTGAAGGTCTTTAAGATTTGCTCAAAGTATGCCCATCCAACATCAGAAATGGTGAATGTTATAAAAGTGGAAACCCTTCAATTACATCTCAAAACACTGCTGAGCTTGTTTGACTGAAATCAAACCTTTTATGACAGCAAGGGCAGGAGTCACAATTCCAAGATGTAAGGCATACTGCTTTTATGTCATGGATTGGTGTGAGTTTGATAGTGATGACAACTAGTTTATATATTTCTCTCCCAAAAATATTCACCAGTTTAGGGTCTGTTAAACTATTGGATTTTCCCTTTGTGCTTCAGAGCTTTGGCAATGTATTTTTACTAATGGTAACACCATTAGGCATCATTGGAATTTTTCTTTTATCTTCAGCCATCTAGTTTCAAGAGCAAATGTTATTCATGGTCACAAGAGTTCAAGGCTCTAGGTCATGGTATGGGTTAGGGCAATAAAAAAATCAACACTGATGCATGTCTAATGTTTTCATTTGTATTCAAGACATGACATTTATAAAGCATTTTAATCAGGTGCATAGGACCTGGGCAACTCTTTCAGTTGAAGTGTATGCATGACAGTATACCATTTTTTTGAAAACGAGCCTTCTTAGTAGGGCAGTATATGACACCAAGCTAAATACGAGCTTTTAAAGAACATTCATAAATTAAAAATGGTGTAGTATTCAGTAGTTCCTTGGCACATGATAGATGTGTATCTTCAGATGAAAGTCATGTTGAAATATTAGTACCTAGACTGACCTTGGTCATCAGTCTATATGAATGAAACTAGATCAGTGTCACTGGTTGGCTGACAGTATACATTTTTAAGAACAGTATTTTTGCCAATTGAGTAAAATTTCTAAGATGCTATCAAGTTCTGAGGAAAATTAAAGCATATTTGTTTTTGACTATTCGAACAACATAAGGGGCTAAAAGTAGCAAATTTATGAAAATTTTGCTCATTTGAAATAAGGTAGATAAGAAATCCACATGTCTTAATCACCTCATCAAATTATATTTGCACTAATAAAATAGTTCCAAACCTATACCATAATTAAGATGGTTTACTTTTTGAACTTAACACAAGTTTACCAAAAAAATGTTTCCAGTTGGTCAGCCATCTTCGTTTCACATTGAGACTCTAGCACTCTTTTCCACCATGATAAAAAAAAAAAACTTTTTTATTTGTGCATCTAATTGAGTCTGTGCCCAATACTTTGAAGCACTTTGTATATTATACATGCTAATTATGTATGTATGTATGTATGTATGTGTGTGTGTGTGTGTGTGTGTGTGTGTGTGTGTGTGTGTGTGTGTGTGTAAGCATGTGCATGCATTTGTGTGTGTGTGTGTTTACAAAATCCTTAGCTTAATTTTTAAACTAGGTTAATATGAAACATATTGTTTATTTTTTGTCTGATGCTCATGAATATTTCATTTCACAGTCTTTCATAAGATGTGTAAATTTATCAATAAACATGTTGTGGTATGTCTATTAGCAATAGTTGTAGTAGAAGCATTAAAATAATACATAATACCATTGTCACAACAAAAAAAAAATGATCCCTACCTGTAACCTGCAAAAGGTTGATGACTTTGAGGAGGGCAGTATATTTCATGACTAAACAATTGATATGCCTGCTTAACTGAGCTAGATAGAGGAAGCCTAGTACATGTAGTTAGACTTGTTTAGATTACATTCAGTGATGTCAACAAAATTTCATCAGATTTGTTCTTAATTTCAGGAATATGAAAGTTTTATTAACTTTAAAAACTTTAATTGGTTTTCTCAAAATTTAGGGTTTGAATTGGGGACTGTCTCCAGATGAGCAGTGAGATGTATGTTAAATGTTGTTCCAACAATAAATATCAACAGTGTTTCCATGAAACCTGCAGTAGTAGAGTTTACAGCATATACCTATATTGGCAATTACATTAGCAGTGTTCATTCCAGAAATGGGCAAGTTGGCCCAATGGCGGTTATAAAGTCAAAAGGTTGAGCAATTTAGAGAAGAAAAACAAATGGGGCTTAAATATCTTTCTTAAATAAGTTTCTTGTTTATTCAAGAAGTTCCAGCGCTTGACATCATATCACACACACACACATTTTCTCTCTCTCTCTCTCTCTCTCTCTCTCTCTCTCTCTCTCTCTCTCTCTCTCTCTCTCTCTCTCACACACACACACACACACACTTTTCCACTACTTTGAATCGGTCATTGTACATTCTGACTATACCTGGTTTGCTATAATTTCCTTGTCCTCTACAAAATAACTGCACTATTTTGGGATACAATCTGTTTGAAAAAGGAAATTTTAGCAATATTTTTTTATATCCACGTAACTTCCTTTACAGTCCAAGAACAGTACAAATAATGGCAGACCCACATTGGCCATTACATAATGTACTAGCAATGTCTAAGGTGTTCCCATAAAACCAAGGACAGACTACATTGTAGACTCATTGTGATGTCAACAATGTTTTCCTAAAACAAGGTATTCATTGAATAGAATATACATAGGTCTGCTGCTGCATTGTGCTTTGGCAATCAGATCTACTGTGTTTGCATTTGGATGCTTGTTTCCAGATAAATATGATGCTTTAAGATAAAAACTGCAGGCTGTTAAGTGTTTAAGGTGTTTGGCTCATGGCAAGAAGTGTTCAGGCTCAATTCAAACAATCAGATCAGTCCAGATCTACTTTTGTGGTTCCATCTAGGGCAAGGCAGTTTACTTGCTTGGTTCAACTCTACCTTTCCAAATGTTGCTGTAAAAGCCTCAAAACCTTACAGAACACAACAGAACCAGACCTGAACCATTGCCTAACCACATAATAGTGGGTCAGGATAACAGTGCATCCTCTCCCCTAATTCTGTCTGCTGAATTCTTTTTTATTTTCCATGTTGTCAGTTCAGCTGTATAAAGTTACATGTCTAGTCATACAGCATTAAATTTTCAAATTTATAAATGGTATAAAATTTCAAAATCTTGTCATACATCTTATTGAACTTTTTAATTGTCCTTTCCAATGAATCTTGATAAATGAGCAAGGTTAGGTCATTTAAAAGTATCTCTTCTGATGGGGGTAGGGGAGGGAGAGTAGGATTATTGAAACCCATAGAAATATTCAAAGTTTTTCATAAAATGTTATGTGAAAATTGCGACATGTAACATTATTTTTATTTGCCCATCAGTAGTTTGAACATGAACTATGTTTTTCAATCAATAACACATAATAGCTGAGCTACTTGTCTGAATTGTAAGTTTATCAACACAACACATTAGTGGTTTGAACTTGAAAATTTCATTACTATCTTGTACATTCATTTCCATAAATCACCCAATTTGCATGGTACTGACATTAAGTTTGTTTTCTCATCAGACAATTTGATTGCCTCAAGGCTAACAAGTTCAGTACATGTTTTCTAGCAGTTGGTTGTGTTTTTATATGGGTAAATACCTTATTATCTGTTATTATAGTCCTGCTGTGCCATGTTGTGTAACTGCATTTATTTTCTCTATGCCTATACTGCTGTTTAATTAACCCTTAAAATGCTAGGCGCGACACTAGTCTCGCTGGCGGTCGATGTCTCGTAGTGCTTGTCATGAATTAAGTCATTTTCTAGGTAAGCAATAATGTACATATCCTAATACTACTACTAGCCTTGACTGCTGGTAAAAATATTTCATTGGTTTATAAAGACCCGGAACAAGCATTTCGTTGTACTTTACCATGCATTTAGCGAAGAAGTTTTACAAATACTATTGAGCACGTGTTACCTAGATAAAGGAGAAAAAAAATGGCTGATGCTAAATATGATGGTGCTTTCTTGCAACAAATACTGGCTTCTGATAGTGATGATGATAATGATTTTTGAATAATTTGAGGAGGAGGAAATTTTTGGAGTTGGCAAAGTGTTGATGGAAATTTCCATAAGTGATTTTGAGCATGGAATTGACGTGGACTGGAGTCTGATGTACATACTCGCTTGATGTGAAAAGATGGCATGCCTGTCAACCCCATGTCACTGGTAATTCAAAATTAAATGTCGAGATGGTGAATACTGAACCTATGAACTATTTAAGACTTTTTTTGATGACGAGTTATTGCATCTGATAGTAGAGCAAACATATCGTTATGCAGATCAGAGAGTTCATGGAGCAGACTTGAAGGAGAACAGTCGCATGAAGAAACGACAGCCTATCATGCCTGAGCATCTAAAACACTTTTATGCATTGATTATAGCAATATGTTAGTTTCATAACTCTGATCTTGATTCCTACTGGGCTACTGATGATGTGATATATCAACCCCATACTTAAGTAAAAAATGAGTACAAGATAGATTTCTAGCTATTCTAAGTAATCAACACCTGGCAGACAACGAGATATAAAATAGCACACACACACACGCGATTTAGAAAATAGTTCTGCATATATTTTTTGGGGTGGAATTATCGATGCGCATACATCATAGTGATACTCTGACATTTGTCCTTCAGATGGTAACATGTACTATCAAACCTCATTGTTCATTATTGCAGAATTTAGCTTGTGATCCAGGTTATATTTGCAAAGAACCATACAAGGGGACCCATAATGGCCTAAAGTTCTCTCTGTTACGGATCACTGCCATATCACCTGTCTGCGTGGGTATGAGTCTCAGATTCTGCCATTGTGGATATGTGAGAAAGCTTGCCTGTAGCTTCTTGTAAGTCATTGATTCTTTCCAAGAGTTTTCCCAGGTTCTTCCTCCACCATTAATACTGGCTGCCATGTATAGCCTATCATGTGCTGAAAAATGGCATTAAACACTACAACAACAACTGCAACAAAGAACCTTACAGAAATCCCCTATTATATTTTGTAGGGTATGGGTCTAGTATGAAAACTAGTACATTGGTACAAGGGTCACATCACCAAAATCTTTTCATTTGCATTATAAATTATTGTACATATTCTGAGTGCTCTTTACCTCTGCAGGAAGTAAGCCCATGGACTGCTTTTTTGGGACCCCTGATCTCAATTCCATTACTAAGATTGTGTGTGTGTGTGTGTGTGTGTGTGTGTGTGTGTATGTGTCGTTGTTTGTAGTATTTTTAAAAACTGGAAAACAAATATACAAAAAGCAAAAGTTAAAAAAAATCTTAACAGATTCTTGCTTACAAAATTATCAGAATCAGCTGGGCCAAAGTGATGTTAGGTTAGACATTTTGTTCCCTGCTGCTAGTTTGATTTAATATAGGAAGGGATTATGCTGGACTGCATGCTGATTTAATATAGACCATATTAAGGACACTGGCTTCCAAGCATTGCCAGTGTAGCATTAGAGTAACAGACACTTCTCTTGGTGACAATACTGGGCTATATATGAAATTAGTACTTGATCGAAAAGCTTGGTTTTGTTGGTACTGGTAAATTTCTTTAAGTTAGCCACTTTTAATGCATTGTTGGATATACATGTATCAAAGCAAGGAAATAATGTGTGTTTTAGGGTATCTGCTAGTGCCTGATCCTTATTTGACTCTTTGCCTTGGAGTGTTTTTGTGTGCATGTTTTTCCAGTATTGATTATGATAAAATGTAATTTTATGTTTACTTTTTTTTCTCCAATGCATTTCCAAAAGTGGAAAAACAGCTGACACAAATTTGAGGCAATTTAACCATGAGGGGCTACATGCAATATGTAAAATAAATGTTGTGTCTCTACCTTTAAGATTTAAAGCATAATGCAGCTTAATAACATGGAAGAGTTATATGGCTTCTCAGAAGTACAGTGCTGTATACCTACATGCATTGCACTGAGTCACCCGAATGCTAATACCACACAAATGGACAGCTGAAACAACTTAAATTTGGACTTTATGCATTTCCTTTACTTATCATCAGACTTTGTTTATGCTGCTCATATATATATATATATATATATATATATATATATATATATATATATATATATATATATATATATATATATATCTATATATATATATATATATATACACACACACACACACACACACACACAGAATAAAACCTGTCTTGAAAGCCCATTGATATGTGACACCACATTCTCAAGGCACAAATGTATTGATTTTATAGCATTGTGACCTTTTGTTAGATACCACCTGTCTTGAGACACCATATTTTTTGGCAGAAGAGGTGGTTTTTAAATTTGTGTGTGCGTGCATGCATGCGTGCGTGCGTGTGTGTGTTGTTAAAGGAAACTGACAAACTAATTTGTAGGAACATTGAAAGCAAAGGGAGAAAATAGCTCCTGAGTGTATAATCCTGTGAGGCAATCCTGTGGCATATCAATTCTAAGAGAAGTGTAGCGGGATGTACAATCCTGTGATGTAATCCTGCAATGTAACATTTCTGAGATGTATTCTGAGAGTATCCCAAGATGGATTGTGAAAAGTAGCATCTTGAGATCCAGAGCTACCAATGAAATAAATTTTGCAATTATACTAGATGTACAAAAAAAACATTTTGTTTTACATTCTGTTCAATCGCGAGCAAACTAACCAATGGAAAAAGTTTTTGTTAGCACAACTAGGCATTGGGCAAATGGAAAATTGCTTTGAAGTCTATGTATTAGGATGCATTCAGAAATAGTCTCCAAAATGTGTCCTACTCACATTTCATGCGAAAACAGCAAAAACCTCCAGTAGTTATTGTGTTAAATGGAAAAATACAAAAAGGTCACTTGTGTGCTGTGCACTTCATGTGGTATAACTGTCAGACATGATGACAGGCTTTTGGCCAGCAAATAAATGATATGTAAACTGGATTTTGAGATGAAATCAAGTTTCAGAATGGATAGTGACACCACCATTTATCTTATATTTGTTGTCTGATATCTGGTTTTTAAAACAAACATAAAAGTGCATTGTATGTTCATCATGAATTGATGGTAAATTATTTCTGGAACAGATATTACAACAAAGATAAACTCTTAGAAGCAGTGTCAGTTTTATATCTACCTCAGTACATGTATTAAGTTTATGGCTAGAGCATCCAAAGGAATGGAACCAGATAATCCTCAGCAAGGATATCTCGCACCATTTTAAAATTACTTGTATTGCTTGTGATACATGTATTTTGTTTACCTTTTCATGTCAAGGATTTTATTATCTAAAAAAGTTGAGGCATGAAATGTTTTTAATAGTGCATAATTTTTGTCGTGATAAAAATTCAGTTAATCTTCATAAATTCCTTCACCATGGCTGTATTAATTTAGTGATAACTATGTGCATGAAAGACCTTTCTATTGATTTTTTTCATCTCAACAAATTATCATTGAGATTGCCATTCATAACCTAATTTATCATTAATAATCTAATATGTCAGTAATCTGATAGATTTCATTTTCAATTCCACATATCAGTCTTATTAATATAAGGAAAGCATGATGAAATAGACAGACAGGTAGCCAAATTTGGCAAGTAAAGTTTAGTAGACATCAGAATAAAATGAATCAAAGAATGGACAAAAACAAAATGAATATAAGAAAAGAGACAAACAGGAGAAAGTGAAATATATGAATTTGACATGTGAAATAGAATAAACAGGAGAGGATAATAAAAGACCATAACATTTTGCAAATTCTGACAGTGGCAATTACTATTGAAATGAGTTTTCCATTTGCTGTTATTATTAGATAGAAGAAAGATTTTTTTTAGCTGATAAGTAACAAGTATGATGACTTAAAGACTAAAACAAGTCTTTATTTCTTTTATCTAATAAAACTGGTTAATATTTTATCTTTTGTGTTTTTTGTACACATTGATATGAGCAAAACAACATAATTTAAGAGTATATGACATAGTTAAGCACTAATAACACACAATATGTACATTCCTGTTTTGTTTGGGTGGTGCATGCCATGTCATGTGGGTAAAGGACATAACATTTTGTTTATAGCAGCAAGGTTGCTTTATTGGTACTTGTTACTTTGAATGAGGTGGTGAACGTTCTCCAGGACTCTTTTAGAGCCACATTGTTAAAGAGATCTCTTATTGAAGCCCTGATATCACTACCTTAAAGTGAAGATTCCATATTCATTCTTTAAATCTCCTACTCTGTTTTTAAAATTGCACTTGTTGAAGGAATATTGTTTAATAAGAGTGACAATTTGTCACTTGTTATCACAGTATTGATACATTCCAAGTGATGATCATGTAATGTAGGGATCACAAATTATCAAAACAATAACCCCGATAGCATTACAAATTTGGCACTGGTTTGATAACAAACATTAGATTTATGCAGCTTGATTGTGCCAGCTTAATTCTTTAATTTGTTTTGCATGAGATGTGTTCTTATTTATTGTTACCGGTAGTTTTTGTAACAAATAAAATACAAAGCTATGAAAGAGGACAATTATTATTTACATGCATTCACCCTGCTCACCTAAAAGATGGTGTGTGATTGATACCATAATTTGTAATTATAATTAGTCTCATGGGTTGAACACATTGGTTATACGTCATGTGTTAGTTTAAGTTACACCCAAAAAGGTTGTCTAAAACAGATCACAAGCCTGTAAAATGTTGGATACATATTTGATAAGGTCTTATTGACTATCTGCATTAGCATAAAAGAATTTGAATTTGTTATTTAATAAGGTGCCCCCAAAAAGTTTTACAAAAAATTGTTTTGCTAAAATGGGATCATTTTTGGAAGTTTCTTTGGACACATGAAGCACAACTTTTGGGGCTTTATCAAACAGGCAGTGAAGGAGAACAAATTGACTTTTTAAGCTTGACATGTTTTTTAACCTCAGAGTATAATAATCTTGTACCGGTAATATCTTTTGCATAACTGGAAGGAACTAGAATAAGCTCTGCTTTTAGCATACTGTATATGCTTGCTTACAAGTCAGATCCAACTATAAACAACATAGACTATCAGCCATCAAATAATGCACCAGAAGATCAGGGTCCATGTTTATTTTTACTGATTACTACCAACAACTGCCGAGACTCGTATATGCTAATGCAATATGCAGTGACAGCAGATATGGGTTTCAGAAGTTTGAAGTTGGATTTAACTTACAAATGAGTATATATGGTAACTAATTAGAAATAGTCCATAGAAATTAGAAATAGTACATAGAAATCCTATGAAAAGATGGATATTTTATGTCATTGACCTTTGAGTTAATGATTTGTGATGTTATGTTTGGGTCTTGTTGTTGCTGATTTTCTTCAAATTTTTGGTGGCACATTACAGTACAACAAAACCGGTCTTAAAACGTAAGTTTTGTGAGACCACTTGCCATGAAACTTGTGCTTTTTGTACTCTTAAATCCATTTTTTTTCATGTGCTTAAATCTTGAAAATGAGAGAAACTTGTCTGTAAGAGACCATGTTTTGTTGGCAGAAGGGGTGGTCTCTTGAAATAGATTTTATATTGAGTGTAACACTACCTGGCTTTTCTGGCTTTTTTTATTTTAACCATATCAACTCACTAATGGCTTTTTTCTTCTTTTTGTTTTTGTTCACGGAAAACCTCAGATTGACCATGTCTTTTTTCAGTTGGTCTGGCTTAGTGGTTTTGGTGTTGGACTCCTTACATGAGGATGTACAATCTATTCCCAGCATCTGATCAGCAAAGTGCTTTACTTGTCGGAGCATATTATAACCTTGAAAGTGCTGATGTGCAGTAAAACATCAGAATGTAAATTAATCTGTTAACAGCTTCAAGTACATTACTTCAAAAACTAGTGACACTCCAGGCTGTAAAGTTGTTTTTGTGGGGTTTTTTTTTGTTATTTGTTGAGATGAATTTTTCAATGGTTTAGTTATAAAATCCGCATTTTTTTTTTATAGTTCTTTTATAAGATGCACACCCAGACTGAGAATAAGAAAAGTAGGTGAAAAAGTGTGGGTTTACACAAATTACGGTAATGTTTAGGTGCATCCATTTTTGCTTTGGTGCTTTATCAGTGAACTAGACAAGTCTTAAATTAGATTTCTTTTAGGCACAAAACTTCAGTGCCAACCACATACCAAAACAGTTGTTTGTTTCTGTATGAAACTAATCTGTGTTGCAAGATCATTCGATTTTGAATATTCTATTTTCACTTTGAAATAATAACCTAACCTTTTACTTCAGGAAACTATATAGCATAATGTTATATTTACATTGTTTTTCACTCTCCCAGCAACAGTTTTTGCATGTATTCATTATTTTTTTAAATATTTAATTCCTTAATCAAATGATTTTGTTATGAAACCACATGCAAGGCGCAGCATGGATGGTCAAAAGTTGTGTCATCGATTCTAGTGATTTGTGATAAATGACATCTCCATTATTTAACCCCACCCTGCCATCTCTCTCCCATTACCTTGTAAACAATTATGTAACAAGTTCTGCTTATCTTGGCTCCTTCAAATGCACCTACTTGGTACTTGGTTATATTCACCTTTTTACATCGCTGTAATGAAATGCCTGTTTCGCACAGAAATAGTTTTCTAAGGTTGGCTGAAAATGATCAGCTATGAAGATTCACTGCCAGATTTACAAAACTTTGATAAATGTCAGGCATATCCACTTTCCCTTCATGAAGCTATAGCTAGATAGTATGGCATGTACTGTTTTTCCTCCCAGTTTGGTTCCCTACATGTGAAGCAATGAACACCATAATCATAACTTAATTTTTGGGATAGTGTAAATGGATACACTTGTTATGTCTGCTCCCACCACCAATAATACTACTACTAATAATAATACTAAATAATAATAATAATAATGACTTTTTAAAGAAGCTCATTAGGTCATTTAATCTGAATCTTACATTTGTACAAACATGCTACTGCTGCCTTAAAATATGCACATGGGTTAAAGGAATGGTACATACAGGATTCATGGAAAGAGTTATAGTGAATATGTGTAAAACATTATAGTTTATTACATGATGCAGTATAACACTTTTAAAGAGTAATACATGACATTTAGTACAGAATTAAACAAAATCATACCAATGATGGTTTCTATAGGGGTCTACTAAGAAGTGTTTTTAAAAACGTTTTGCACAAGTCAGCTGACTTTAAGGTAGTATAGAATTCAATAGTTTGGCTCCAGAGAAAGCAAAGTCTCATTATTAAATTCTGAATTTTGGTGAATGTAAATTTATCTTTTTTGAGATGGATCCAAGTTCATACACATGTACATTTTCAACAAATTTTAAGTTAAATTTAAATTAGTCATTAACCAATCCATGTAAAGATTTAGAGATTTTGAGATAATTTTTTTTCCCTTTAGATTTTACTTTTGCTTGATTACCTTTGATCATGGCTTTGGATTTGGCTGCATACCACTTCATGCCACTATGCTCACAAGAGTTATTCATTTTTATCAAACCTAAATAATCTCATGTTTGTGACCAATAGCTCAGTGTGAAATCTTGGAAGTACAGTGGAAGGAGTAATGGGCCAAGAACTGATCCTTGTGGAACACCAGCTTGGAACATCACCATCTTTGTGAAAGGGGTAGTTAATAGGACTTAATTAGGTGTGTGAAAAATTAGAATACCAAAAGAGAACTGGGCAAGATTATTGGGAAGGAATAATGCAATACAAGCCCCCTTTAAAAAAAAAAAATAATCAAACAAATTAATAGTAGTAATTTCACTTCAACTTAAGTTATATCAACAGGATATTTGGATTTATGTCATTGTAATAAGTGGTGAAAAGAGCACAGTATTCAAGACAGATTGCATCACCTTCCTCTCAATCATGTTCCAATGTTTGCTATTTCCTCATGTCTTCCTATTCCGGCTGCCTCCTCCTTCTTGGACTTCCTAGCCCTGTACTTGGAACTTGTCACTTCTCCTTTTCAGACTTGTCACTTCTTTTTTCCCCCCGACTTAACTCATCCCGTCTACTTTTCCCCCTCAGCTTCCATCTTTGGACTGTTCAGTCTCAATCTCTCTTGGAAAGCAGTTTCCTTAATGCTGTTAATTTTAGAAACTGGGCATCCAGCATTAACCCCTGTCTTTTTCCTCAAGACAGACACTTGGTCCCTTCCTAGTTTAACGAGGAAAAAAACTATTCCTTTTCTAGGCTTCCTCGGAGTCAAACTTCTTTCTCTCAGAAGATTTCGGACTTCAGAATTTTGATCAAGGTTGTCACTTTAAATTCTCATTACCGTATTTTCGCGCATATATCCCGCACACGCAGATAATCCGCACCCTCATATAGCCCGCGGGTTTTGGGGTTTTGTGTAAAAAATCGTTGGCATAACCCGCACCTTTGTATAACCCGCAACCATAGATATATTTATACAGCTACAATCGGAAATGAAATCAATTACAGGATCACGGGGCTTCGCTGATGTAGCAAACTGCGATTCTGTTTTCCGTTTTAGTGACAAAATATACCATCTGGTGATATTTGTGGCGACACCAATTTTGGCTGATAAAAACCGTATATACAGTCTTGCGTTTGGAGTAGAGAAAATCAAAGGCACCATGACAGGAAACAATGTACTGGAATATATTGTTAAAATAACAAGTCCTTGTCTCATACTGGCAAACCACACTAACAGTGCACTGTTATATCATAATCCGCTAATGATGATATCTGGCCTTATTACTTTATGCAACTGACTAGTCAAAATCCAAATCCGCAGAAGGCGAAAACGTAAAATGAGTACAGTCAAGCAGATGACACTAATTTAAAAACAAATACCAGATGGAAGAAGAAAAAATACGTTTGCTGACACTTCAAAGAGAACTGATTACCTTTGAAGCACTGATATATACTAAACAAATAAAACAAATCTGTTTCAATGTTCTACAATTATCTGAAGTTGCCGCAGCAATAACAAACAGGTATTTGTTTCACCCTTCAACTGGAGCCTTTAGCGGCGCCATCATCAAAGTAAGCCGACAACCTTTGCTTAATAAAAGTCAGGAAAAACACGGTACACAGTGCTTGTGTGCGTAGGAGCTGTGCCTCAACTACAGGCTACATAAACACGGGCATTTTTAAATAATCTTGTATTCTTGTGAAGTGTAGATTCGAGTTTAAATAATTTCTTTCTGTTTAATTTAAAAAATGCCGAAACGAAAGTCTTTCACAGCCGACTTCAAGCTAACTGCCATTGCGTATGCTGAAGTGCATGGCAATAGAGCCACAGGCACAAAATTTGATATTGATGAGAGTGTAATCCGAGGTTGGAGAAAAGAAAAAGGAACGTTGGAGAAGATGAATCCACGAAAACGTGCTCGTCGCGGACCTAAAGCAAAGTGGCCTCACCTTGAAGCTGACCTGAAGCAGTGGATCGTGGCCCAGCGGTAAAATTAGGTACCGTAGTTATTTCGATTGAAAACAGAAAATATTGATTATGAAAACGTGACGGATACGAAATTTTAAGTTTTTATCCCGAAATGTTGATTTAGTCCCGATACCGTAGGTTGTAAAGTCACCGTAGTAGCCATAATATCCAACCCTAGCAAAACAAAACTAGAACAATATATGTTATGTAGTTACGTTTTTCGAACAATATGTTGAAATATCATCATGTGTAAAAAAAATTGTGATATAGCCCGCACCCTTATATAACCCGCAACCCCCCTGCGGGGTTTGTAAAATCTGGTATAATCCGCGGGATATATGCGCGAAAATACGGTACTTCCAAGGTGTACACTTTAATTTCACTCTGAACAATCATAATCAGTGGTTTCTAAATATTTTCCTAAGGCAATTATTTCTTTCATCAGTCAGAAGCACTGAATTATGTTGTATACCTCTGGTGAGGGACTGGTTTAAGACAACACTTGGAGTACATCTACTTAGAGCACATTATGAGCGAAGCCCTGGGAAACCACTGTGGAACAGTCAGCATATGAGGACATAACATCACAAACCTACGCTTTGCAGACAACATTGATGGGCTGGCAGGCAGTGAAGATGAGCTTTCCACCTAGTGAAGAACCTAGATGAAACATCTTCCAGATTTGACATGGAGATAAGTGCTGAAAAGAAAGACAAAGCTGATGACAAATAGTGGCAAACAAATCTCAGCCAAGATTAAGTCAGAGAACAGGAACTGGAAACAGTGGGCCAGTTCAAAAATCTTGATTCCATAATCACTGAAGAGGGATGAAGAGCATGAGCAGCACAAACAACGGCAGCAATGTCAAAGCCAAGACCCATCTGGAGAGACAAGAATATCTGTCTGAAAACTAAAATGAGATTATTGAGAGCACTAGTCATCTCAATCTTTTTGTATTCATGTGATGCATGGACACTGACAGCACAATTACAACGAAGAATCCAGGCACTTTAAATGAGATGCAACATAACCATCCTTGGCATATCTTACATGGACCACATTACAAATGAAGAAGTGTGTAACACCATCATGAAGACCTCCTCACCACTGTCAAAAAGAGAATGCTGAAATGGTATGGTCATGTCACTGGAGCCAACAGTACTGCAGGGTGGCAGAATGAGCGGCAGACAGAAAAAAGTGAACTGACAACATCACAAAATGGACCAGGAAAAGTTTTGTGGAGATGCAGGCATTGGCACATGATGAAGACAAGTTGAGGGAACTGGTCAGATATTCAGCACAGTGCCTAAATGACCACACTAGGTCAAAAGACTGTAGATGATGATGATTCGATGGATTAGAAGTTCAGCTGTCTCTCTCAAGCCAGATATCAGGTCAATTTCATTGAGTTAGAACACTGGCCCCTTTGAAGTTGTAACTCTGACATGGAAAGATTAAGAAGAAAAGGTCAAAGTGACCCTTCACAAAGACTCACCTCGTCTGAATGTGATAAAATCATAATGCCCAGTGCATTCAACTTTCAGGTTCAATGCTTATTCAGAATTCGACACTTCACACTAATGTTATCAGTTTCTTGTGTGAAAGATTTAAAAAAAAACAACAACTTAAAATCTACCTTAAAGATAGGTTTGAAACCAAGTTAAGCTTACATGATGAACTTGATAAATGCTGAGCTTTTCCAGTATGATGTGATTTACAAAGTCAAGAAACATTGCTTACAAGGTTACAAGGGTGTGAGATGTATTGGTTTTTGCTGTTCATTTATCAATTGTTTCATCTGCAAGTCCTTCCAACAGTCATCACAATTTTGTGTAAGATGAATAAATAAAAATCTAGTCAGCCAAACCAGTTAAGTTTTGATACTTAAATTCCTTGAGTGGGTCCTAAAACCTGATTGTTTTGGTTGCTGTGGGCAATTCTATCAAATTTCTTTTGATGCACATTCTAAAAACTTTTTCGATTTGAAAATTGTTTTGAAATAAAAACATGTAAGCACATTTCAGAAATAATTACTCTATATAGATAAAAAAATTCAGCGTGCAAATTTCTTTTATTTTTGGAGATCTGATTAGATTTTGAAGTCATTATGGCATTTTATCTGAAAATGTCGATAGATTTCAGAGTGTTTGGGGATTTTAACAGAAACTTCTAACATTTATCACGAGTAAATCATTAGAGGTAGGTAAATGAAATTATGAGACATATTTGTATTGGTATATACCAATAGATGACTAGTTAATTTCATGGCCATTTAGCAAATTTTTCATTTTTAAAAAAAAAAAAAAAAACATTTTTGAATTTTTGGGACAATATTGTTACATGTACCACTAATTATAAAAAAGCAATTTGAGATGGGCAAAATAAATTTGTCATGATTATTTTTAGGCATATGTAGAGGACGTTTGTTTTATTTTTTCATGCCATTATTGCAGTTTTTCAAATCAATTTGTTTTGAATATTTGGAACCTGGATTTTTTGGTCATCATTTATTTTGAAAACAAATCTTTTTTTTCAAAGATTTCATGCTCCTTGCACCTCTTTTGGGCAGATGTCAGGCTTCTATTATATGCAAGGCTGAAGCTTTATCGATGCTCCTTAAGTAGCTGAACTGTTCACATCTCATGAGAGGACTAAAATTCAAAGCATAAAAATCGTGCCTACACAACACACAGGTATAAAGTATATTAGACTCAATACCCAATATTATTTTATTCACCATGTTATATTTTTCCTTTCAATAAGTCGAGTAATTGTCATGTTGGGTGGGTAAATGTAAAGACCTGTTTTTGCTTGCAAAAATTACATCCCTTTTTGTGGATTTGAATTATTGGCAAAAGATTTCTTTATCAGTTGTTTATATAAATGAATTTTCATTAATAGCTTTGAATTATAAATCAGTACATGTTAGGTATAGGTCCCGGTCTATTACTAGAGTATATTGATTAAACAGATATACCAGGCCTCTCAATGATTTTCCCATAAACTCCAGGAAGGGGAACGAGACTTAATTAATGTTAGAGTTGAATGTTCTTGCAGTTTTAAGTACTTCTGCATATTGCATTAATTTTCCAGTCTGCTTTGAAACTTAGCTATTAATGAAGTGTTGCTGCATGATATGTGCTCTTTAATTACATCAAGAGAATTGGCAGCAAAAACAGCATTGATCCAAAAAGTATACTCGGGCTAATCAATTAATTTGGCTTTTTAAAGATCTCTAGAAAATATCCAGTTTACTGATGTTGAAAGAGATTGATTATAAAGATGATGATTTCATTCTTTATCATATATGTGCTTGGTCTGGTTTAGCATGGTAAAATTGTGTGAATTTATTTTGGCATGTTTATACTATACCCAATCACATTGATTTCCTAATTTTAAAAACTCTAAACTGGCATTGGGTATGCATTGTGAAACAGCTAGGAAATGCTATAACTAAAGAAGCTAAGACAGAGAACAAAAGAATTCCCAAATTGCTAGTACATGTATCATTTATGCATGGGAATATATGTTCTTGTTTCAATGACAGGACAAATGTTTACCAACACATTCCCATGAATGAAAAGGCATTCATTTTTCTAACCTTATAAAAACTTCATTATTTTACAACAAAATGAGTTGCTTCTATATTTAAAAAAAAACTGATGGTAGTGTTTTTATAAAATACATATATACATAATTCAGTCTTCTCTAAAACTGAAGTGTTCAGAATTGGATGACATAGTACAAGAGGTGTCAGCTCTCCCTCTATATGGTAGTCAGGGTCCATTACCATTTACTGAACCACATGAGAACTGCAACATATACAAAACTGCTATATATTAAGAATATCATAATATGCAAAACCATGGTATGGCATAGACCAACAAATTATTTTATATAATGGTTTGCATTTAAACCCAGTTTTGTAAGCAAGCATATACGGTTAACTATGGGCATAGAACTTGTACAATGCATTGTACAGAAATCTGATCTTAAAAGTTCACTTTGTATTAAAAGTTGGATTTTGAAATAAATTAATTACTACCGGTAATTTCACAGATATACATACATGCTGGGGTTGCTCATTGGTTTACAATGAATCAATATTTCCTTGAACTTATGGCCGCTTAAAATTATGGTAGTTTATAGGTTCATTTTTTGTTGAGTCATCCTCGGTAGCCAGTTCATAGCAATCCATTTGATGTCCTGTATACATATATTTTCATACTTCTTTCCTCATGATGACTGATCTCAATACTGAAGTCTATCTGTTAACTTGTATTTTAATAGCATTAATTTTATCCCAGTCTATTTTGATTGGAATGTAGAACCAGTATGTACTGGACTTGTAAGTAGCTGAATAAACATTTTCATTATTCTGGCTTGGGAGTGGACTTGACATAAAACTATGGGTAACTGGTGGTATTTATATTGGATATGAGGGAAAATTGACCATTTGTATTTGTATTTTTTCTAAAACAAGTGGCCATTTTAACATACTTGGACTGCATTTTCTTTCATTTTCAAACTTTGAATAAAGTACATTTTATGATTGAGTTTGTGGTTTTGCAACTATTGCAACCATTTTTGAGCTCATGATAAGCTATATGCATGACAGACTTTGTTGAAGGAAGACCAAGGGAAAGCTTTCTCACATTTTCATGCTGGCAGAGATGAGATTTAAACCCACATAGACAGGTGAGACACGAGTGATCTCTACATATGAGCATCTTACACCATCCAGTCGTCTAAAGCGCTGTCCATTACAGATCACTGCCATCTCAGCTCTGCGTGGGTTCAAGTCCAAGATTCGGCTAATGTAGTTATATGAGAAAGCTTGCCAGTAGCTGGGTCGTGGTTCTTTCTGGGGGTTTTCCCGGGTTCTTCTCCACCAATAATACTGGCCGCCATGTATTTATTGTGTGCTGAAAAATGGCATTAAACCCTAAAAAACAAAACAAACAAAACAAAACTGGAAGTAGAGTTTCTCCAGAATAATTGAAAGTTGAAGGAACTGGAAGGAAGGAAAACAATTAAAATGTGGGAAAGAAGAACTGGGACAAGTTAACAAGATTATTAAATTGAGAATTTGTTGACATGTTCAATAAAGCCATTATTTCATACAAGCCACAGGTAAAATGGTAGTAATGGTTGTAATGAGCTGGAGAATGTTGGGTCTAAAGTTTAAAAACATCTTGCTATTAAACACACACAAACACATACCGTATAAACTCGCGTATAAGCCGAGAAATTTAGGGAAAAAAATGAGGCCTGGAAGAAAGGGGGTCGACTTATCTGCGGGTCAAGTTCCAAACATGAAATTTATTATGCTTTTTCCCCTCGATTTATAGTACCAGTATTTATTGTTTCCGTCGATCGCCGAATACGAGATCACATGCCTAATGATGCCACATGGCTGATAAGATTTGTCCTGTTGTGAAGTAAAACAAATATTTTTTTTCTAACGTAAGTGGTAGGATAATGAATGAAAAACATGTTTTAACGTACTTGAAGTCTATTTGACAGATGTCCATCCACCAGAAAATACAGCCATACGTGTTATTTGAACCATACGTGTTATTTTCCAAAAGAATTGCCATATTAGTACGCTCTATTCAAGTATTTGACCCTCAGCTAATCAGTAATCATTAAACTCTACGGTTTCGTAGAAATGCATGCAAGTTTATTTCAGTGTAAATATGAAAAGAATCTACGTAAAAAAATAAAAGAATTACAATATTGAAGGTATAACAGCCATACGTGTTATTTGAACTACGGAAATACGTGTATTTTCCAAAAGAACCGCCATATTAATAATCTCTAGTCAAGTATTTAACCCTCAGCTAATCAGTAATAATTAAACTCTACGGTTTCATAGAAATGCACGCTAGCCTATTTCAGTGTAAATAAGAAAAGAATCTACGTAAAAAAAATAAAAGAATTACGATACTGAAGGTATATACAACAAACATTTTGATCGAGAGTAGAAATACATGTACGATAGTCTTAAAGAAACAGTAGCGAGCGGCTCCAGAGGGTTTTGTTGCGCGCACGCTTAGGAAGGGTAAATAACATTGCAATATACGAGTCGGCGTGAATAATTGTAAAACAATATAATTTGTTGGATTTCTTTGATAGGTGTTTTAGACGTAATAGGCAGCCACAGTTATATACTACTGTTGATCGGTTGTTTGTAAAGCAAAGTGGTTTCTCAACGGTAGAGTGTTGCACAATAGCTACCATATGCCTAATCTGTGGTAAATGCCTCTGGGATAATAGGTTGGTTTTTTTTTGTTGCACAATGCCAATGACTTTACTAAAATATGCCGACTCTCAGATGTATCGTTTACTGAGATATGGTAGTGGACATGGTTTCTGCTCAAAGTTATCAACTGTCACAATACTTAAATCATGTCCACGCTGAAACCAGTCATATTTTGATCAATTGAATCACACTACCGGTACCGGTAGTTTAAAAAAAAGCAAATAAATAACAATGATAAATAATTATCAAATACAAATTGATAATCAACTGTGGAAATAATTACAAGATAAGGTATATAAATATTTCACTACCACTATAAGAAATTATTTGTTTAATCTCTTTAGAAGTTTATATTCAATTCAATCGGATAACATGAGTAGTATAGAAAGTAAATGAAAGCGTTTTGCGTATGATGAAGCATTCAAACTTAATGTTATTGAATATGCAGAAGCAAAAAACTGTGCTGCAGCACGCGAAATTTTGTGAACGAGAAGTAAGTATGGGAATGGGGCAATTCGTCTACGTGCTATGAAGGATGGCGAAAAATAAAAAAAATATAAGTTGGCAGATTCAAAATTTGTTGCATCTGCCGGCTGGTGCTCCGTTTTAAGAACCGGACTATCGGATAACCATGATGACAGTGACGTATATGACGAAAGCACGCCCGTAACAGAAGCCAAGTTTCGTGAACTGTTTGGCGAGTCTGATACAGAGCCCGATTTTAAAGGATTCTAAAAGTGATTGAACTTTAATAATTCATGATTTTAGAATGAGGATTAATTAAATTTCCATTAAGACTTGACAATTTAGAATTATTTTTATTTCAACATATAAATTAGCTTTCTTACTTTCTTTTTATTTAATAATGTGATTTGTCCAAAATAAATGTATTCAGAACTCACTTTGTGCATCTTGTGATGTACAGGTACCCGGCTGTAGATTTTCCATCCTTTTCCATGAAAAACGCTGGAAAATGCTGGAAAATCGTAGCATGGAAAACGCTGGAGTATTTGGACTAATATTCCAGCCTCTGTCCAGCGTAGGCTGGAAAATGCTGGACAATTCTAGCATGGAAAACGCTGGACAATTCTAGCATGGAAAACGCTGGAGTATTTGGACTAATATTCCAGCCTCTGTCCAGGGTAGGCTGGAATACCCTGGACAATTCTAGCATGGAAAACGCTGGACATTTCATGCATGGAAAACGCTGGAGTATTTGGACTAATATTCCAGCCTCTGTCCAGCGTAGGCTGGAAACCGCTGGAAAATTCTAGCATGGAAAACGCTGGATAATTCATGCATGGAAAACGCTGGAGTATTTGGACTAATATTCCAGCCTCTGTCCAGCGTAGGCTGGAAAACCCTGGACGATTCTAGCATGGAAAACCCTAGACAACACTAAAATTTTGCTTAAAATCGCTGAAATTTTTTCATGAAAACGAGATTTTAACAGCGATGCAACTATTATTTGATGATAATTTCAAGAGGAACATGAGCCAAAAAGCTTAGTGTAAATGAAAAATATAAATTTGTCTTAAAATTTATGCTGCTGTTTCTGTAACTTCCATACCTCAGTGATGTATCTGTCTCTTTGTATTAGTTCCATTTGCGAATTTAATTAAATAATAACATGCATTGATATCAACATGAAGAAACAAAATGCCTTAAAAATGTCAGATATTAAGTAATGTGAGTGTGATTCTCTATGATAATTAAATCTTTTCTTGTTATTGCTTTCTTAAATACATAATAAGCTTTCTCTCATTGTTCTATTATTAGGGAAGGTGCTGTGGTAGTTAGGATCGAGTGTCTTCGAGAACCTATTATTGTTGTTGAAGGTTGTGCATGACAAGCTTAGATTTTAAACTATATATATATATATATATATATATATATATATATATATATATATATATATATATATATATATATATATATATATAAAAAGATATATATATATATATATATAATGTATGTATATATATATATATATATATAATGTATGTATATACATAAAACTGACATGGCATGTACTGCCACCATATTTCTAGCCCTTGATGTGTGGAAATTACCATTTATATCAAATATTAAAAGTAAAATGTTGCTATATGCTAAAATGATAATGTCACAGAATTGAAAGAGTGGATTTTGTATTAAATGAATAACTCAAACAATGTGTGAAAGATGGCAATTCATGAATTTAATTAGTTAATAAAAAAAAAATTATGATGTAAAAATACAATGATTCTCAAATGCTCTCAAAATACAATTGATCCAATTACTCTATACTAACATTCACACATTGAAGAAAAAAAATATATCTGATATACAGATTCAAAACACCTCAGTTTAAAAAAAATTGTATACACTTTATAATCCGATATTCACATAATTGTATGTACTGCCTAGGATTGAGATTCAAACAATTCAAATAAATTTCAAAAGTTCTGCACTGTAAGTACAAGATTCACAAATCTCCTGGAATTCAACTATATTCAAACTAATCTCGTGTAATTAATACAAATGTACCAATTGAAACAGCAATTGGACCAAATACACCAGTCCCTCGATAACAAATAGTAGACACATCAATATACTATAATTACCGTTATTTACTATTGCACGACATACTGAGAGAGAGAGAGAGAGAGAGAGAGAGAGAGAGATTGTTGCTAAATATCTTTTGCAATTTTGGAATCTAGGAACATATTTTTAATTACTTCCATTAACTTGTAGGCTGTGCTCAATTTACGATCAGCTCATAGAATCACCTCAGCACGTTATCTGCTTTTGAAATATGTGCTGATCACTGACTTCCTTTCCCTTCATCGTTGACAAAATACTTGCATTTCCCTTCACTAACGATGCCAATTTCGCATGATTTTCCGATTCACGTGCCGTGAAAAGTCATTCATTCCACCATGTTGTGCACATGAAAAATCTAAGTTGCAAACAGTGCAGAGCACAAAATGCACTCCTTTAGATGGTGGTTTAAGGCATGGTCACAGAGTATTATGAACTGGTAGAAAATGCTGCTTTCTATGTTTAGGCGGCATGTTTAAACAACCGGATGTTGAGAATGTTAAATCAGTGATGTGGCGCCGACTACAGACCCGGACGCGGACCGAAGAGACGATACAACACAACTAACCGAAATAAAAAACGCTTAAAAAATTATTTTAAAAAAAATAAAAAATAAGTGCAACCTCAAATCGTATTTTAAAACCAATGACCATACTACCGTACGAATGAGCTTTATTCAGTACAAATACAGTCAAATACGAACTGGTAAACAGGTCTGCAAAGGCAAACGGGTGGGTGGGTGGCAGATTTTTTAGTTTTTAATACTCATTTATATTAATTTCAGGATAAATTGCCGTATATTGAGGAGTTAATCAAAAACATTATTCCACGCTATTTCCGTTCGATCACAGGAGTCTGACGCTGTTTCAACAATGTTAAAATTACCTACACTTTCAAATACAAAAATTGTCAATGAAACAGAAATTGGAATATTCTTTCAAAAACTAAATACCAGAAGTTATCATCACAAAATTACAGAGACTATATTTGATGGTGCATACATTGTTGGTAAGAAGCATTTATAAGTACTTGACTTCAAATATCTTGCTGCATTAAGTCAGACTGTAAAAAACTTTGCAGTCTGTAAATGCTATGTATTTTACCGGATTTTACTAAATGGAATCCTTTATCACAGTGTAAATCAATAAATTCTTGCTCTGTTCTTTTTATATTTAATGGTGTAAAACAATGTGGACAAATTATGTTCTATGTTAAAGTTTATCCACTGTGCTGCTGTTTGATGAATGACTGCAGATGCACTCCTTCATTTTTTGCAATCTAGGAAGCTTGAATTTTACATTTTCCAAGCTTGCAGACTTGGAAAAATTCCTTTTGCAAGCTATAGCTTAATTTGTGTAAGTTTGAGATTTTACAGTAAGCTTGCAGACTTTGAGAATTTATTTTTGCAAGCTTGCGCAAGCTTGCAGACTTGGAAAAATTCATTTTGCAAGCTTGCACAAGCTACCTTACTAGCTTGTACAACTTCAACTAGCTTGCTGCAAGCTTGCTGCAAGCTTGTGGAAAGCAAGCATTTTGGTTTGGGATACGTGTTACACCACAACATTTTTGTAAAATGATGTTATCTGATCATTAACATTTAATTACATATATTGTACATATAACAAATTATGTACAACTTTAACACTTGTGGTTTGTCTTTTTAAAGCAGGGATCATTTGTGTGCATGTATTGTTTCATTTGTTTATTTGAATTGTGTCCTCTATTTCTCAGTAAATATTTATCATAGGTTTGAAATAATAGTTTTGTTTCACTGTTGTAAAATCTGTTACAGTGCAGTTTAGTCATGATAGCTCTTTCTTTAGGTAATCAGAAATAATTCTAAGTACCTAGTCATGATTGCTTTTTCTTTAGGTAATTAAAAATAATTCTAAGTACCAATCTAGAAAATTGAGTAAGCTCTTTTCCAGGATTTTCCATGCTGAACTTTATCCAAAAAATTCTAAGTCCAAACTGTCCATCCTTTTCCATGGTTTTCCATGCTGAAATTTATTCAAAAAATGCTAAGTCCAAACTGTCCATACTGAAAAAAATTCAGAGTCCAAAATGTCCAGCATTTTCCATGCTGAAAAAATTCAAAGTCGAAAATGTCCAGCATTTTCCAGCGTTTTCCATGCTGAAAAAATTCAAAGTCCAAAATGTCCAGTATTTTCCAGCGTTTTCCATGCTGAAAAAATTCAAAGTCCAAAATGTCCAGCATTTTCCAGACATGTCCAGCATTTTCCATGCACAATGTCCAGGGTTTCCATGCTAAATTCTGCAGAATATTTCATTTTTCCATAGTTTTCCAGGGTTTTCCATGCTTTTCCATCCTCTTCCATCCTTTTCCAGAGTATACTCTGGAAAAAGTACAGCCGGGTAGTCTAGAAATTATAGGTCGTCTTATATGCGGGTCATGCACTTTGTTAATGCAGTTTTACCGATTCAGTTTGGGGGGGAGGGGGTCGGCTTATACGCGAATGGGCTTATATGCGAGTATATACGGTACTTGTCTTGGTGCAGTGGAGCCATCAGTGTATGTCCTTTAAAAACAAGTTGTGATAGATTTAATGGTAGGAATTTGTGTCCGCTCACAGTGATCTATCCTCGGCATCATTATCAAGGAGGTAATTTCCGTATAAATATAAAGCAACAAAAGAAGTCATGGATGGAAATAAAGTTGAATCTATATTGAATAAAATGCAATAACTTCTTTTTATAATAATGACTTTATTTAAAGAGGGTAACACAATTAGCTAAGAACTAATCTACCTTGAGGCCTTCATACAAAGGAATTTAATTTTTTCAGCAGCATCTCAGAAACCACTGGATATATTGGGTTTGGAAAATGGAAATAGAGTGGGCATTTCTAATCTCAACTGGAATACTATTCCAGAGCAAAGTTGCAAAGTATTGGAAACTTTTTTTGAATAATTCCTTATTTGGTTTGGGAATTTTATACTGTTTTGTAGACATTGATTGCAGGTGGGGTGTATTACCAGGTAGCCTATATTGGAATAGGGATTGTAAATATTCAGGAGCACTATTATTGGATATTTGAAGCCTAGACTTTGACCTCTCATACATTGTAGGACTACAGTTTATACTTAATGCTATTGCAGACTTATAATTGTCTATTGGGCTTTAGAATCTTATAGTTAAGTACACTGTAGTCTGAAAACAAAATTTGGTAGTTCCAGCACACAGACTACTGATTTGTCCATCCCTGTCTTTCTTCAAGCAAGTAAAAGAACAAAGCAGAAATTGCTTTCCAAGACCTCTTTCCTTGTGTAATATTATTGCACTCCATGACCAGGCCTGTGTCTACCATCTTTTGAAGTGCACATTCTGCATGCACTCTCCAGTTATGACCATTTTTGGTGGATGGAGGTATTGAGGCTCTATTTGTTTGCAGATTTACATGCTATACAAGCCTGTGGAGCATATTGAAATGTTTAAAACTTTTACAATAAATTATGCCAATCAACCATCAAATCTGGCTGCAATTTTGTAAAAACTGACTTTCCACAAACAAACAAAAACAGGTTCTTGTATCAAGTCAGACTATAATTGAGCTGGTTTTGCCCAGTACTTTGAAATGCTGGAAATATTGATTTATAAATAATGTTTATTAACCCCCCCCCCCCCAATCTGTCTAAATAGCTTTTCTTACTAGTATTTAAAACCAAATTAAAAAGTACTTTCCTGGATAGGGTACTCATATATCCGGGCTCTACTTAGCAAATAGTGGCACTCAGATGAAACTATAGGTGTATTACTAAAACAAATAACTTAAATGATTTCACAGACAAAAAAAAATAGAACTAAACCAAATTTGACAGAAAGCAACCTTGCCAGAAAGGTTTTTAGGTTGACACATGTTTATCTATCATCAAGTATGGCTGCTGTTAACAAAAAAGTTAGAAAAAAACAACCCTTAATCCTTTATCTTGTAGCATCTGTTAACAGTTTAGACCATTCATATACCGGTATACATGTGCCCAAGTCACCAAGTGCAATGTGCTATAAATTTAACACCTGTTATCTGAATGACTGTGAAATAGGCTTGAATTTAACCCTTTATCAGTATAATACATTTCAAGTTCAACATACATGTTTTAACCATTTTACCTATAGGTAGGTAACAAGAATAAAATTGGATCTCAGTAGTTTACAAATACTTTCTCATTTGCTTCTAAATATTGAGAGAACTTGTTCAGTGTGAAGTCAATGAAGATGTGTAACCATGATCCTTAGCTGTTCTTTTCAGTCTCTAAATCAACTCCTTGATTCTCTACATTTGTATGGGTCATCCAGATGTGACAAGTTATCAAAATAGATGTTGCCTACATCAATAATGGAGCATATATCTTATTTAGTGAAGACTTAATTGACTGATAAAAACTAAAGTGGGATTTTCTCTGAAGGTGGTACTACAAAAGATGTTTACCTCAGTATTGAAATGCACTTCTATGCAGATGGTATGAGCGCATCCAAATGCACTTGTATGCAAATGGATTGAGGTATGTTGTGAATTCAACCAAATTAACAGATGTCTTGGCATTAAGGGCATTCATAGACAAAGCTGATCTGCTATACAATATGCCCTACATTGCTATAATTTGAGAAGTGTAAAAAATGCTCAGCACAGTTTTACATGGTTTGACAGAACTCATCCAAATATAAAGGCAATTAGTTTATGCAAATGTCTGCTGATTCATTATTTCATATAGCTGCAGTTTCTAACAATTATTAAACCTTAAATTAACAGCAACTTGAAAGCTTCTAAACAAAATCAAAATTTGACTGCATTTGATGGAAAGGATTTGCAATTGTTTGGGTTTAACTACATTTTTAGCAAACCATATGGGGCATCCAGTATATTTGTTGGAGGAAGAGTTAAGGAAGTTCCACCAATCCATGGGAGGCTACTGGCAAGCTTTCTTACATACCCACATTATCCAAGTCAAGACTCTTTAACACATTAACCCTTGGCGCCACGTTTATGGGGCAGGAGGTAGTAGCCTACTGCCAAGCTCTGTAGCATCAAGGTCATGTATGATACACTAAAGTGGGTTGTATTATTGAAGGGTAGACAGATTTAGCTCTACATTGATACCAAATAATCGGGACATTTTACATGCAATACAAAATACAGAGAAAGCCTAATTTTTTGGACAATTTAAAAAAATTGGCCTCGAATCTAAACCAGACAGGTGAACCTGTGCAAAAAGTACAGTAAGTGGGCATTTTTAATAGAGTGGTCTTAATGCAGAAATG
Organism: Unio delphinus; assembly: GCA_029339505.1. Classification (NCBI taxonomy): domain Eukaryota; kingdom Metazoa; phylum Mollusca; class Bivalvia; order Unionida; family Unionidae; genus Unio; species Unio delphinus. Next base: position 5,548,434 of record JAQISU010000303.1, read on the forward strand.
ATGTGTCTGTTAATCCTTTAGCTACTACAACTGTTGTGCAGTTTCACTACAACTGAGTGCTATCATATCAGTTACTGAGACTACCAAAGCTGATTGCTAAGCTGAATTAGTAGAGCATCATCAAGGATGACTACAGAAATTGACAATAAAAACATGGTTACATTTATTTTCATTGTTTCGTTAGTTTTTAGTTTTTTTTAAAAAAAAATTATAGTTTTTTTTAAGTTATAGATAGGAAGATGCCCTTCAAACTTTGAAAACTAGGGAACAATTCTGCAACCAAAATGGATGACATTTGTCAATTTTGTTGTACTGATGAAAGCTTCAGACATGAAATTTAAATTTTATCATAATTGTATTGTTACAATTGATTCCAAAGTGTCGCCATTATGAAGAATGTTGTGGGTTTAATGCCACTTTCCAGCACATGATAGGCAGCAAGTACATATTGTGGAGGAAATGACCATGACCCACAACACACTACTGGCTAGCTTTCTCACATACCCACATTGGCCAAATCTGAGACTTAAACCCAGATCAGTATGTTTTGACCATAATTTGATTATTCATATGGCCAGTTGTACTTTTTAAAACCATAATTTGATCATTTGTATGGCCAATTATCAGTTGTACTTTCTGACCATAATTTGATCATTTGTATGGCCAATTATCAGTTGTACTTTCCGACCATAATTTTACCATTTGTATGGCCAATTATCAGATGTTTTTTTTTTTAAAATCATAATTTGATCATTCGTATGATGGACTATCAGTTGTACATTTTGATCATAATTTGAACTTTCATGTAACTGATTATCCAGAATAAATATGTGTCTCCAAATGAATATCAATAATCAGGGCTTGACTGTATTTTGTTCTAATTAAGAAAAAGAAAAAAGCCCCCCCCCCCCCCCTCTCCCCTTCCATAAACCTAATTAACCGGATGAAGCTTATTGCATCTAGGTTAATTACATATAAAATTGTATTGCTATTTTCAGGCATCAAATTGTTTACTTCTTTCACTTGTGGGCTTTGCAGCAAAACACAGAAATGCATCTTTTATTTTCACCCATCACCTTTTCTGCTGGCAACATCTTCAGATTCCTGAATACACCTACATAGTTTCTAAATGTCAGCTGCTGAACCAATACACTATCTTTGGTATAGTTTTATTCTGTTCAGCAAGTACATACAAACCATCATTTGTTTGCCCATCATTTCCATATAATGGTCTCCCTATTATTACAAGACTACAGTGTGTGGGTGGATTTATAAGAGGAAGGTCTATTGATGTTGGACAATAAAATGTGTAATTGAAGTTTGTTTTCTTTTCTTCAAAAAATATGCCCCATTGTCAGTGGTGTCCCTGTAAAGTGTGTGGATTAGGACCGTTGTACTACAGTATAGCATCACACAGTGCTATGAAACTAGACTTAGTTTTTAAAATATGTATAAGAGCAGTTCAAATTTGAGCAGTTGTTTATGCAAGTATTGCTTTAAAATATTGTATTTTGGACTTTGTTATTTCAATGTTGTCCAAGTTTAAATCAGTAATATTATTTGGTCCTTCCTTTCTTCAAATTAATGTTTCCATTCACCATCAGTCATTTGTGTGGCTCCTTTTTTCTTGTTGAGCAAGAGATACCTGGGATATGATATTGGTGTGCATAAAATCCATCAAGAAAATGGCAAAGGGTCATGGTGTTAACTATAAACAGAGGTATCGGACAGTCAAGTTTGCTTTTGTTACAGTATTTATCCAATGATAAACCCATACCTGACAAGCCCACCTACACATTTTTATATGAAAAAAATGAAAAATAAATGCAACTGAAATCTTTGACAATAAGCTTATTTCCAACTTTCTGACAACTTTATCAGGTTGGACCCTTGGTTTTATCATGGAAGAAATAATGTTCTTGTGCATTATTAGTTTTTGGTCCCAAGTTTTAATGATTTTGAAACCAGCATCAAGGTGTCAACCATTTCCCAGGATAAACTAAAACCTAGCTCTAGAACAAGTGGGCAAACCTAAGAGCTTTCATGTGAGTCAATATTTAAATATTTTATTTGAGTACAAAATTTATAACAAGATCAATAAAGAGTGAGATCTATGCACTTTTCAGATTTTTTAGCATGTTAGATATATGTTGATTCAGACATGTAATCGTTATTGATGGTATGTGAACCCATTTGCTGAATGTATCACTTCAGGAGATGAAATATCATTGATCTTTAAAATATATCACAAGCTGATGGATCATTGATTTACTTGTAGTTATGATCTACAATGCAATATCTGCTGCCATCTGATCTACCATCATACATATTCATGTAGAAGTCTAGTCCAACTGCAATTAGCACTGACCAAGATTTGCTGTTACATAATGTGCTTGCATATCTGGTTTTTATGCAGCTTGTTTAGAATAAACAGGTAAACAAGCAATATAGATCCTGATCTGTTGGCACCTGATGCAGTGGCAGATAGAGGTCTTTTGTTTGCAGTTATACTTGACTTCTAAATGGTTGTATATGGTAAATATTTAACTCTATGATGGATGGCTCATTTACTTCTGAATGATGATACCCTTAAACATAGCGATTACTTTGGAATGCATTGCATTAAAATTGCAGAGGGCACATAAGGAAACCCCCAAACTGGGCGTTACTCATGGGCACAATCCATTTCATCTATATGGACTGTATGTGTTCTGGTAATTGAACTTGACATTCAGCTCCAGCCCAAAGTCCAAAAATTTGGGCATTATCAGAAATGCATTAGGCTAATATTAAAATCAAATTAAAATCAAATATACAATCTATTTAACTTTTCTGTTTCCACTATGTGTCATTTTTATATGCATTTGTGATTTGTGTCAGTCTTTGGATGTTGATTTGCATTGCTTTTTTTTTTTAGGTCATGTCTCTTTGATTCCCATACAAAATATATGCATTTACTATTGCAAAGTAGCCTTTTTTTGCAGCTGGATAGCACACTATATTCATTCTATTCAGCAACCTCATTCAGTCTGGATTGGACTTAATTAAACTGATAAAATGCAAAACTACATTATAATTTTGTATACCATGTGAAATCAAATGCACATTATTCATGATTATAATCAGTGTAGTACATGTACAATATATACTCACCTACAAGTCCAATTGCAAGTAAGTCAGAAAGCTGGTGTGAAAGCAGATATGGGTCTATGGATTTTGCAGTTGAACTGGACTTATAAGCAAGTAATGACAGTAACAGTAATTACAGTAATAGCTTCTCAATACAATTTAATCAGGATAATGAGATCCTTGTCCATATCCACTAAACAAGGTCACTAAAATAATGTGTGTCTTTATAGTGAGGGATGTCTGTACTGTACTTGGATGCAATTTCAGATCATGGATTTTCCTTTCTAATTGCAGGTAATATAGAATACTCGTGCCCAGCCAGTGGAGACTGTGAGATTACAAAAAGACGAAGAAAGGCATGTCAGGCTTGCCGATTCCAGAAATGTTTATTTGTGGGAATGCTCAGAGAAGGTTTGAAGTTCATTTACTTATTCATATTTTTTCCCCTTGTTGTTATGTGTATTAAGTTTTTTTCCCACAGGGACCTTAAAGTACTTGCAACATAGTTTGTATACCGGTATATTGGCCCTGTAATAATTGTACCGTATGAAAGATCTATCGAATTTAAATGATATCAAGAAATGAATAAATAAAAAAAATAATCCAGAACATACAAGTCTAAGTCTGAAGTTGGTGACAAGAAATCATGGACAATTATTAACATCTATATTAATTCTTGTCAAATGGAAGTGTTCACTTATTTTTACAAGACAGACCAACTGAAATTTCTGGTAATCTCAAGTCCAGTAACAACTAACATACCATTTCTTTTACATGAAGTTTCAAAATTCAATGGAATCCAAATACTCAAGTCATGAAGAGACCCTTAAGGTCAGATTGGCCATTGAAGTGCAGCACTGAGTTTTGCATTGTACCCATGTACAATACCATGTACCCACTAGAATGGACTAAATTCAGCAACAGGCAGTGATTTGGCATTATCATGAGTTCATTTAGGCATGTTTAACTGTGCAAGACAATTCAAACAATGACATAATCTATATTGTTCATTTTTCTTTTTGTATCAAGCTGTTATCATGTTGCTAATTAACCAGATGTAATATTTAGCCAACAGTTAATTATTTAGGGATTTTCCTTGCCAAACATTTAATGACTTGACCCCATTTTTGAATCCTTTCCAACATAGTGACCTAACATCCCCTTCTGTCTTTACTTAAAATTGTACTTTAACCCAACAGAAAATACATCCTCGCCCAGTGCATAATCATGCCAGCAGGTTCCATTGTTGTTGGCGTTTACATGTTCATATGGTTTTAAGGCAAGATTTGCAGGACTGTAAAGGAAAGTACCAACAAAGCTATTGCATAACACACTTATTACCTATAGCACTTTTACATCAGTATGTCAGGCTCTATTTAAAATGTAAAGTGTCACAAGCAGATTACTTTTTATGTAGCCTGTATTGCTTTGACGTTTGCAGTTTAAAAAAAATATAAGTCTCGGTATAATAGCCAGAATTTGAGACACATTTTGAAGGCTTGAATAATACTGTAATCAAAGCTAAACATTTTACACATGAAGACCTTGTTGCACTAAACCAAGGTAAAGTCCTTAGAATTTGAATCGGGTGGGATTTGTAGTGTTCTTGCAGTTGTATTTAGACAGTTAAAAGTTAATGCACATTCAGCAGGAGATAAATGGTTGCTGAAAATTATTAATGAAGCTTGAAGCAGTTGTCTGCAAAACTGTTGGATTTTTTATATATAATTTTCGTAATCTTAGGGAGGACAGACTTGAAAATTTGGACATCAAGCCCAGCCAAGTGTGGAATGTTGTAGTTGAGAGAACTGACATTCATGCCAATATGGTTGCCATTTTGATTTTGGCAGAATCTGGCAGAAATTATGTTATTAAAATCAATTCAATGAGATTCTTAGTTTCTGGTAAGATTACATGTAATATAGATGAACCATAAACTTGATCACCAGTATTTGGATCAGTGCACCTTTGTAATTTCTGATTGTAATCCTTTTGTGAAAGCATATTTAGATGTTTGTTGCAAAAGCATTTCACTCAAAGCAGTCTAGACATTTTGTCAGTGATGTTACAAGTGAAAATCAATTCATTAATTGCAATGTAACCCCAAGGGGTACAAGACTGAAGAGTCAAAAATCTCCATGTTGTCAAAAAAAAATTGGAGTCAGACGAGTTAGAAACAGACTTTGCTATCAAAACTGCAGGTCAAATTAAAAATTTGGGGGTCTCTGAAGTGCAAATGAGAGTAAAGAAACACTGGTTTGACCGATTATAAATCACATCAGCTTAGTGTGCTGATTTACCTGGAGAAGTTAAAGGAAGATGCTGAAACCAGTCTCAAATGAGATTAAACCATAATAAAAACAATATACATGTATGCACATAAATTTCAAACAGGGCATTTAGGACATCAATATTAAATAAATTGCATGCCTTTGCAGTTGAGTGTGTAGTATGGCAAAACAGAGGATCATAGGAAATATATTTTGAAACAGAGAACGCATTTAATGCCCCAAAAATTCATTGTTAAAAGTGTGAACTGATCTATATTTTGGGCTAGATTCCAAAACTTTTTCAGCTGCAATTTCTTATTGTAGTGGATGGCAGGCATCTCTGTAATGCAGCCATCAGTTTTGTACAACACAGATGCTTCAGTTTCTCACTGAACAAAGTCTGTCTGCTGTATATGCTTTGTTTCCACCTCTTTATAGAACTCATTTCCTGTGCTAGTTGAGCAAACATTTGGACCTGTTTGTAATATTTTCTTCTGGCAACATATGTAGATTTACAAAAATGGTACTAGCAGCTGCCTTGCTTTGACGCTCAGCATGAAGAGGTTCGTGTTAGGACTGGTCAGCCTGGTGTCAGTATTATGTGAATGAGATATGCTGCTAAGTGTCGGCATCATGATGCCCCAGTGCTTGGCTATAAAACTGTCACACTGCACACATGACATGGTTTTTAATTGCTATTCATAAATGGAAAGTCATATCATCAGAAGATTATCATAAATAGTTTATCCCAAATGAAAATGGTGTTGATCTTGCATTTAGTATGCCTGCCACAGTCACTAATTTGAAAATCTTGTTGCATAAGATAACTGTATGTGGTTTCAGATCTCGGCAGTCATAAAGAAGTAATGGTATTATCTTGAATTCCATTAAAAATATTTTATGGACTATAGAGTGTCAGTCCCTTTAAGGAACTTTTGTTCCATTATAGCTTAACTAAAAGCAGGCACAACAAAAGAGGATTTTCTTGTTTGATAGACAGCTCTTAACTATAGATTAAATGCAGTAGGAAGTGTTCTTGGTTCAGTGAACTCTTTTATACTTATTATATACAACTTTTAGTTGTTGACAATAAGCTAAATATTTTTTTTTGTGGACTTAATTTTATAATGGCCCAATAAAAGGCAATAGAATTGTGGATTTGACATTTTAGTACCCTTTTTTTCCAATAAAGACAGTTAAAAAAATTGTGATGAATGGTGCAAAGTTCATTGTCGTCTGTCAACAAATAATGGTGAACGGCTCTGATATATTCTTTGTTGAGGAAGTGAATGGGAAGATTGACCCTGAAATTTTAGGCGCAAAAGTTACTGATATTGTGTTTGATAATTATCACATTTTAAGTTCTTATGTAAACAGCTTCTTGTTTTAAAGTTTTGTATTGTGATTTAGAGATTTTTCCCATTTACAATTGTTTAATATCAAAATGGTAATTTTTATAAATACAAAATTACTCATTGTTCATTTTCTAAACAGATATTTATACTGTTGGAGTTGAAATTGTTTACAGTTACCATGCAGCATGATTATATTCAATGAATTTTGTTTATATTTTTTTTAGGAGTATACAATGGTTTATGGATAGCATACATTACAACAGAATGACTTGCAATTTCAAAATTTTTATTCTTTTTTATGTCCCCCCCCCCCCAAAAAAAAATGATTCCTTGGAAATATTTCATCAGAGGTAACCTAGATTTTTTAATTTTTGAAGTTTTATGGTGTGGTTTAATTCTGAAATTCTATATACAGATAATATTGTGCTTTTTCCAAACATCAGAGTTCAAGGATATTAAAAAACATATGCTATGGCATCTTTAACTGCTTCACTGATTTATGCCTTGCAAGTTCAGACCCAGATGATCATAAAACTTTGGCATGCAGGTATAAAATGTGTTGCCAGATTAAGGGCTTGTGTTTAGTATATTTAGTTTAATCTTAATGTGTTTTCATCAAAAAACATTAAATGCCAGGCATAAATTAGCCACAGCACATTGGAAATGTAGCTTGTAAAATATATGTTTTTTTTTTTTTTGTTTTTTTTTATGGTTTAACGCCATTTTTCAGCACAATATATAGGCTATACATGGCGGCCAGTATTAGTGGTGGAGGAAGAAACCAGAAAAACCCGGAAAGAACCACCGACCCACGAGAAGCTACTGGCAAGCTTTCTCACTTAACTACATTAGCCGAATCTTAGACTCGAACCCACGCAGACAGAGGTGAGATGGCAGTGGTCCGTAACGGACAGCGCTTTAGACCACTCGGCCACTCGGGGCCCCTACTAAAATATATGTAATTGCACATTTCTTTTCTCCTAACTCTGTTTTACATGCGAAGATACAAGACAATATATTGTTTAACTGCACATCAGCATATGGAAGGTTTTATCTTGCTGAGGGAATTTTAGTATAGCTATATATAGTGCCTTGTTATTTCTTCTTACAGCCCTACATGTATCCTTTGCTTGTAACTAAATAATTCAGCCCCATCCAACGAAAAATTAAATATTACAGTACATTATTTATCTTAATCTAAGATTTTTGGGTAGAAGTGTCCTCCTCGTGTAAAGCACTCACAGTTACGGATCACAGCCTTCTCACCTCTGTCTGCATGGGTTTAAGTTTAGGGTTCGGTCAATGTGGGTATATGAGAACCCTTGCCAGTAGCTTCTCTTGGGTTGATGGTTCTTTCTAGTGTTTTCCTGGGTTCTTCCTCCGCCATTATACTGGCCACTGTGTATAGCCCATCTTGTGCAGAAAAATGGTAAACCTTCAACAACAGCAGATCAGCCAGAGTTGGCTACAATGGTGTCCTTTATTACAGTTGCCTCTGCACCAATGTTACTTGCTGTAGATTACCAGAGCAATCTAGTTTTGAGTATTTAAATTATAGTTTTCACAAGTGACTAGTTCTCAACGGTCTACAGTTACCAGACGTTTTAGATAGCTTGCATTTAGGGTGAGGAAGAACCCAATCAGTGTTGGGCTCAAAAAGCTTAAATGTCAGGGTCACTGTGATTGAAAGAGTGTATGTGTGTGTGATTGGGAATTCTGATGTAGCCTTTAATAATTTTTCTGTCATATCGCTACATTGTTTGCAGTGTGGCAGTTTATAGTGATGTCTAGCACTAGGGCATCATGCCACAGATGTAGCATGATGTCCCACCCCAGTCACATTATCCTGACAATAGTCCGACCAGTCCTAATACTAACCTCTTAATGCTGAGCGCCAAGCAAGGCATCTGTTAGTATCATTTATAAAAGTCTTTGGTATGACTCAGTTGGGGATCAAACCCACAATGTCTCGCATCAGAGGTGGTCACTCCAGCCACTAGGCTAGGCTACTGGAGTGGTTAGAAGCCTTTTGATTTGATTCAAATCGGCAAAGGCAGGATCACTCAGACTGAAAGAAGCAGCAAGAGACCTGCACAAAAGTCATCTACCGAGAGGACTATTAAACATGGATTAGGTTATAAGGTGTCTTTCATGGTACTCTTTAAATACACATCTCCTTTTTATATGGTTTTATGCCAGATCTCTTTCATGTCCAATTTATGTATAAATGTGCGTCGCACACAGGGATGGATTAAAAGCCAATGTTTCATTTTAGCAAAGATTGATTCATGTGACACCATTAAATATTGATATATCTTGTGAAAAACTTTTACATTATAATTTCATGAGTTGATTTGTATTTTGTATTTTTAAACAAGCCTTAATACGGTAGGTGATTTAAAAAAAAATAATTTGCATTTCAACATTTGCAGCATGTTATCAACTTATATAGGGTAGATGGATACATTTTTGCATTTGGTTTAAGATAATTAATGCAGTATAATTACAGATTTAAGCAATTAATACAAATGTATGAGTGGGCATATCTTGAATTCATCAAAGACTTCAATATCTTCTGCTCATATTTGGTTCAAAGTCAGAGGACACAAAAGTTAGTTTAGCACTGCACTTGTCTTGTGGATATGTTAGAATGTATTTTTATTTTAAACCAAATTTTTTATGTTGTGTCTCGAGAATATCCGAGGCAATTTTGAGAATCACCAACTGAAAAATATAAAAGGAAGGAAGAATCGGTCTTCTGATGAACTCCTGCAAATTCTTTTGGAGGGTAGAGAATCAGTACTTTTATCGTGTTCATTGTAATGCTATACTTTATATATGGAACGAGAATTAAAATATTCTCAAGATTGGTTACAGCAGCAGTTAACATATATTCTGCATATAAATACCAAACTATGACCTTGTTAATCACCATAGTTATTGACAACATAGATATGTAGTAGATCATGGAATTGATTGGAAAAGCTTAGGTCTTATCAGTCCAATATCACTGTAATTGACTTGATTTGCCACCAGACACCGTATTTTGGCAAGTCTCCAGAGCAAGGTTTTAGGCCACATTGAGCATTGTGTTCAGAATCCAGGATTTGACAATTTGGCAGATATGGTGAAAAGCACTTGATGATTTAATGACACAAAGTCCTTGAAAAACTTTAGGCTTAGAAATCAATAAAGAAAGCACATTATTGTATACAACTATGCAAAAATTTTCCTGCTGTTGAATGCAAACCAGTTTTTGAACATCAAAGAACCATTAAACATTATGCATACAAAGTTACTGAAACACCTTGAGATTGTGTAGACATAACCAAAGTTTACCAGCTATTGAATACGAGTTTTTCAGGGCAAAATGTATTTATTCCATATATAATCACTGCATCAGTAATATATTATTTGCCTTCTAAAGCTCCATTTTGAAATTTGAAGGCCAAAGAACATCTTAGAGACCATTCTTAAGTACATGCCTGTCAGCCTTATTTAGAAGTTCAACATCATCCAATAGATGCTTCCCGATAAGATTACTTGCATTACGATATTCTATTTTACCTTTACGATGGGCAACCTGTCGGTTACTCCTATATGCGATCACCAAAATTTACTATTTTTAACAAGGCACACTGAAGCAAAGTCAAGTTATAAATCACAAATATAGATACAAACAGAAAACTAGATTTGTGTTGTGTTTGTAAAAGAATATTGAGATTCAGTGAATTTATTTCAACTTCCAAACACCATGTAAAAACCAACTTTAAATCGGCCCACTGACCACAAACATGGCGGTTGATGATGTCATCTGTGAACTATCTATTACCAAGTTGTAAACCTAGGCCTTGTGTGGGTCATTACATAATTGTAAGATAACATATGGGGATGATATCTATCTACCTGTTGAACTAAAATGTAGGAAGTATGTAGAAATCTGTAATTGCAATAAAACAATTATAACACTATTGATTTGATAATGATCCAAGTGTAGCATTGCAATTACATTTACTTGAGTAACAAGTCTGTAAAATTGTATAATTTTTTATACATTCGAGATTTCTCTTTGGTAGACCAAATTTCTAAAAGGTCTAGTGTAGTTGATTTTTGTGTGTGGCTGATGCATGTAATTCACTTGAATTAAAAAAACAGTGTATTATACAGCCCTTAATGCAAGTTTAACTATAGTACTGTCATAGTTTTGATGCCAGCTATTGAGAAAGGCTGATGCAAGTGCCTTACAAAAATGGGGCTTTCCTGGTTTGATACATGCCTGGGTCTGTTGCTTTAATGTCTCCTTTGGAAAGGCATGTAGTACCTGTTATTTCTTCTATTTAGAAAAGTACGCTGTCACTTATTATCCATACAAAATAGCTGAATGAGTATTTAAAATTTTGTATAAATTGCAAAAGTTGAAGATCATAGATTTCTGTTATCAGATACAAAGAAACAGAATATGTTCTTGAGCATGTGTGAAACATTTCAAAATTTCAAATTGCACTCCAGTTCAAGAGCCTTGTTTGATATTGCGCAAACATAGCTCAGTCATTTTATTTACTAAAGATAAGTTGTAGCTTTTTCATTTAAATCCCAGTGTTGAATATTACAAAGTCTTTAAATACAGACATGTACCACATCTATCTCTCTCTCTCTCTCTCTCTCTCTCTCTCTCTCTCTCTCTCTCTCTCTCTCTCTCTCTTCTCTTTCTCTCTCTCTGCATCCATCCATCCATCCATGCCTGAATAGGACATAGTGGTGGGAAAATGGGGAGAATGAGTTTTTGCATTTACCCTGCATGTTTTTTGCCCCAAAATAATTATTTATTTGTGTGTGTGTGTGTGAGTGTGTGTGTGTCCCAAAACTTTGTGACAAACACAATACATCTCAAACTATCAAAAATTTTGGATTGGAATGAGGATGGGCAAAGATTGCTGCTATTTTCATTTCTATAGTTGGCCAGTTAACAATTGTTTGTCATTGTAGATACCATGAAATGACAGTTTTTGGTTGTCTGTGAATCATTAATTTTGACCTATCTGAATTCACCAAACTTAAATGGAACTGTATTCAAGATGGACTCACCATCCAAGGATCATAGTTTACATACCTGCCCAGTATATACATGTACCATGAATCTTGTTCACTGTATAAATGGTACATAAGTACTTTCCATCAGCACAGAAATTCCAGAACAAAAGTCTGAACCAATTTACTGATATTAAGAGAATGTTTTTATTTTTCATGTCAGAATGATTCCAAAAATATTTTTTTCTTGTCAAAATAAATATTTTTTAATCATGTTTGATACGTGTCAAATATACCAAAATGGCTTTCAAGTTGTATGTCATAAAACTTTTAACAAAACGGGGAAAAAGATGTAATTTAGTTTCGTTATTTACTAGCATATGTTAGTGAGTTAAGTACATATATGCCTTTTTAAGACCAAGGATGTCTTAGGATTTTGAAGATATTTTTTTTCCTGTCAGACATTTATGTAGTTTCTCTAATCCACTAAATATCTTATTATTTGTCAAGTTAGTGTCTATGTTGAGACACTGGATGATGATCTATGACACTTGAGAGTGGCTGAGTGTATGGAATGAAGAGAACATGTCCAAGAACATGCCCCTGTGGAATACTAAGCTGTTAAAATTAAACTAGAGAAAACTACATTGAAAGAGCAGTTTGTCAGTAGCATCATAGAAATTGGAGTTGTTGGAAATGTAATGCATAATCATCTTGCTGTGTACAAGATTAAACAGGTTCATATTAAACTGGGGGTTGAACAGAGACTTTTAAAGACTGCTAAAGTATTCATGCCCCCCCCCCCCAAAAACAACACTAAAACTAATATTTCGTCCTTTATTCGCATTTTCTTAGTGATACTTCGAAACAGTATCCACTGTGTTGTGTAATACAGACTGACAAATAGTCGGTTAGTAATAGTGCTGTAATAGAGATTTGACAAAGTGGCATGAGGTGTGAATATTATTGCTACATGTTATTATTAACAGATCTTCAGGCGGACATGTGGTAGACTTGCTTCACATTCAGCAGGTGGACAAATAATTAGGTACCTTTGAGCATTAGGATAATGAGCTGTAGGGTGCAGCGCACCCTAATGCATGAACATAACTGAAGCAGTTTTCAATGAGGTATATATAAGCTTAATGTCATTTATCAAGAGTTAAGTATTTATTGTGTTCAATTAAAATAGGGTTAAAAACTATCAATATCAGTATTATGTAATGGTAAATTTTGTGTGAATGTTGTAATATATAGTGTTCAACCAAAGTATTGATTTACAATATATAATAGTTAAATTTACAAATAGTACATATGACAAGTATACAAGGCTTACATAAAATATGTACATGTTGAGCAGTGTTTGCAGCATATATTTAAGAAAATAGCCATTTTACTGAACCTTTATGGCACATAATATAGAAATGAAGGAAATATTCATTAAATTTTATGCTTGATTTAGCGAAAGTGTTGGGCATCTTATTTGCTGCAATGCATGTAGGTTACTGTTAAAATTGGGTGACATCGAGGTAGTAAATGCATGTAGGTTAATGTTGAAATTGGGTGACATCAAGGTAGAAAATGCATGTAGGTTAATGTTGAAATTGGGTGACATCGAAATAGAAAATGCATGTAGGTTAATGTTGAAATTGGGTGGCATTGAGATAGAAAATGCATGTAGGTTAATGTTGAAATTGGGTGACATCGAGATAGAAAATGCATGTAGGTTAATGTTGAAATTGGGTGACATCGAGATAGAAAATGCATGTAGGTTAATGTTGAAATTGGGTGACATTGAGATAGAAAATGCATGTAGGTTAATGTTGAAATTGGGTGACATCGAGGTAGTAAATGCATGTAGGTTAATGTTGAAATTGGGTGACATCAAGGTAGAAAATGCATGTAGGTTAATGTTGAAATTGGGTGACATCGAAATAGAAAATGCATGTAGGTTAATGTTGAAATTGGGTGACATTGAGATAGAAAATGCATATAGGTTAATGTTGAAATTGGGTGACATCGAGATAGAAAATGCATGTAGGTTAATGTTGAAATTGGCTGACATTGAGATAGAAAATGCATGTAGGTTAATGTTGAAATTGGCTGACATTGAGATAGAAAATGCATGTAGGTTAATGTTGAAATTGGGTGACATTGAGATAGAAAATGCATATAGGTTAATGTTGAAATTGGGTGACATCGAGATAGAAAATGCATGTAGGTTAATGTTGAAATTGGGTGACATCGAGATAGAAAATGCATGTAGGTTAATGTTGAAATTGGGTGACATCAAGGTACAGTTCCCTTTCTTACATCATGAAACACTGATAAATTGTTTACATTTATTTGCAGTCAAGCTTTAAAGATTAAAAAAATAATCATTTTCTTATGAGTGAGCTACAAATTCAATGATTTTAACTCTTCAGAGACTTCATGTGAATTTTTGATACAAATCTCTGATACTAAAACATAAATGCAGACAGTCATTCATTTGACATGAATGTGGATCAGAAGTCATAAAATACTTTATTTAAACTGAAATAATGGTTTGCACAAATGTTGAGGGAATAGAAAATGTTTCTTAAAAAGAAGGATGAGTCAGCTTTACTTATTCAATATATTTGGACAAAATTGTGGGCACTATCATGACTATTTCACCTGAATAGCCCTCTGGCATGGACTTTGGAATCTTTATTTTAATTTAATTTATTTTAATTTTTGTTGAAATAATTTGCTGAACACTGAAATAACAGTAAACTGCCATTCAGTTTATGTTAGAGACTTTGACGCATGTATCTGGTAAATGTTGATAAAATTACATGTAACTTAGACTTATTGATGATTTTGAAAGTGAAAAGGATTTTTTAAAATTATTGGTTATACATAGAAATCATGCAATGAATTTGGAGATGACTGGTTGTCTGACCAATTCTAACCCATGTTTGTAATGTTAAGCATTCATATACATCTCAGAATTTTAAAATTTTTCTTTTGACTTGTCAGTAATGTAGTATTACTGGTTATGACAACTACTGCATTTGTTTTTAGTTTGCAATACATACTATTGCATGTTACAGGTGCTTTTGTATAACATGGTTTCTCTTATAATTGTATGTATGATCGTGCATCCATTTCATTAAGTGGTAGCAAATTATATGTTGTTATGTACCTCATTATATGGCAGCATACTTTATGACAGTATAATGAGGAAATACTGTATCTATTGGTTTAGTTATTTAACACATACCGAGCTCTATCAATGAGGTAGTTGTAACTTGCCCAGATATCCGGCTTGAGAGAATATGTTCTAATACCAGGTCAGGCATTACTTGGGCCATAATTAACAGTTGCAGAATTTGCATTTGCATTTCTTTCCAAATAGGTCTGATCCCCATGTCTAATATATGTCTTTAAATATTGTGATTTCTTTTAATGAATACTCACAATTCCTGGGTGGTAAACTTATTACACATGCAGAAATATCAAATTAATTGAATGCATGATTGTATATATTGACAAGGTGGTTTACTGAACACAAGAGCCAAGGTAGAGAACTGATTATCTGAGCACAAATATTCATATTGAACATTCGCCAAAAGGTACACTGGTTTTATTGAATCACTCCCCCCCCCCACTTTCAATATAATGAATTGCTTTCTGTTAAGTAATGGGTATCTTTATTCATTTGGTGTTGCATAGCACAGTAACACAAGTAGGTTTATTCAGTGCCAAAGGTTTAAAGTAAATCTTTGAACTTGTGTTTGATAATTTCAATTCATTGCAGTAAACATAAAATATTTTTTTGTTTCGATTTGACTTGTAGTGCTCTGTAATGCCTATTTATGACCTGCTATGGTAACTCAGTGGTTAAAGTGTTGGACTGATGACCATGATCAGCTTCCATGGAGTGTCCTTAGGAAAAGGCACATCATTTCCCTTCTAGCCTTTGCACAGTGTAATCTTCAGAGTGTTGTCATGCTGTAATACACACAAAAATATAGCCTAGATCAACTTGTTTCTGATGTGCTATATTTTCCAAGGTGTATAAGATGCACCATGTTATAAATAACAAAGACTTGCAGATTAACAAGATGTCTACACTGTCCACTTGATGCAAACAGTAAAGACTGAGATTTATGTGATGGAGGATGTTGGTCTAACATTTGTATCTGGGCATGTTTTCATATATTGCATAGGGTCTATACAGTCTGCAGTTCGATACGAATGATACATGAAAGTATATAGTGCAAGAGCAATAGGAATAAAGAGCTTCTATCCAGGTTTTACATTTATTATCATGGCTGTTGCATTTCAAATATTTAAAGCTATCAAATTAAAAAAGTCCAACCATCGAAACTGTGCGTATAAGTTATATTCAGAATTGGTTGAGAATAACAAGCCTTTGTATGCATATCCTTCTTTAGACATGGACATTTTGGGTCAGTTTAATTGCTAGAGAACTCCCAAACCTCTCTTTTACATGTCCTTTTCTATGTGTTAATGGCTCAATACAGGAATCAGTGCTAGCACATTCATGCTTAGCAAACATTCATACATATTTATGTTTGAATTCATTATAATTCCTCTTCTTCCAAGGGTCAATGTGTTAATAGCGACTTATGGAATGATTTGCTGGATCAATTTTTTAGATGCATTTGTAATTCCCAAGTCAGATGAAGCCATTCTAAAAAAATTAATTTCATTTGCCAAAAGTAAACCACCATGAGGGTGTACAGAGTATCTACTTTCTGTATGTTTAAGGTTTATATGATATGCTCTTTAGAAACATAGCTGCAAAGAAAAGCCTGTCAGATAGCTTTACAGTGTAAGCATACTCTACACACACACACACGTGTGTGTGTGTGTTTTTTTCTTCTTTTATTAGTAGTATACCCTAATGAATGTGCCATAGCTGTTAAATGAGTTAGATTCCTTTTTAGCTGTTATAATACTTAACACTAGAAACTAGGAAGTTTTCCTTGGCATACACCTGCACCAGACTTGTTAGCCTAATTTTCTTTCATGAATTCATACTTGAAAATTGTAATTGTTTGTACTTTTCATCAGAAACTTATCATAAACTTAATTTTGATGTATTTATCATGTTTGGAATTTGTTGACACCAATTTCAACCAAGCAGTTTCTATCATGTATGATAGACAAGTTGGTGAATCCTGTGAATATTTCCAGGTCTTTAACCACTCCAGTGGCCTAGTGGATAGAGCATCCACCTTGGATGCAGAAGATTGCAAGTTCAAATCCCGGCTGAGTCATACCAAAGCTTACAAAAATGGTACTAATAGCTGCCTTGCTAGGTGCTCAGTTAGTTTTTTGGTCTGGTTGGCCTGGTGTCAGGATAATGTGACTGTGTGGGACATATGCTGCGTGTCTGTGGCAAGATGTCCCAGTGCTAGACATCACTATATAGAGATATGACTAAAATTTTTTAAACACAACATTAAAATCCTGACTTCACACGTTTTCAGGTTACTGTATCTGAGTAAGTTTGGTAAGGGCACATTCACTTTTGACTAGTCCCAGTTTTTTTATTTTTATAAGAAATACTTTAATGAATTAAGGCAGGCGTACTATAAAAATTACTTAGATTTACGCATCAAGTTTTAAAGTTGTACTTGTCCATAATCAGAGCATGAGAGATACAGTTGCAGCCCATTGTTAAATAGCACTATTTGTTCAACTTGTATATCAGATATCTTTTGACCTGATTCAATTTTTTATACTTGATACCTGTGAGGATATCGGATCTTCCATGCTTACAAAAAGTACATCTTGCTTTATGGCCTCCAGTGTTTTAACCTTGACAGATTTGTTTCACATCTGTTATGTCCTTTGGGATTGCATTAGCTCTGACATGGATCCTACTGTCCTAAATGTTCAATGGTGTAGAAATACAATGTATTTCAGTAGATTGTTTAAATACAATAAGTGATCATCCATACTATAATGTCTATAGTAATATATTTTGTGATTTATATGTACCTGAAGATGAATTTGAAACACCAGTAGCTTTTTGTATAAAGATACCATGTGTACTTGCTTCCCAGTCAGGATCCATCTGCATAGACTTTATCTCACATTACATAATGCACTGGTAGATCAGGGTCTTTTGTGTATGTTCTACTGATTGCTCCTAAGAACTTGCATAGACACAGATCTGCTAGAACAGAATGCAATGGCAGAGTTGTGTCTTTGCCATTTGCATTTGGATCCTACTTGTATGCAAGTACAGTATGGACTGTTTGTTTGTCTTCTTATCTCTGTGGTATGTAACTGATTTGTTATGAAAGTTGAACAATCATTAACATTTTTTTTTATATAGCAACATAATATAAAATTTCATAAAGTAATGAAAAATGTTGTTAGGATATAACATTTTTTATTAAGCTACAACATTTTGCAGTGTTATTAATTTTATGTGGTCTTCAATGGTTGCATACAATATAATTTGACTATAATTTGACGTACAAGTTATAACTTTTGCTTTTGATTGTGACCTACGAAACTCCACATCAACTTGTACTTTGAAAAATACAGTATTCTTTACTGGACATGAAACATGTTAGGTGGATATATTCTTGTATAGACCATAATTAATAATAGGAGGAATATCTTTTACTCCTTTCATTAATTGTATACGAAGTAAGGTGTAAAAAAAATATTTTTAAACAAGTAAGTCTCCTCATCTTGTACTTTGTATCAACATATTACATGAAAAATATGGTATTCTAAATCAGTTCTGGGAAACAAAGCCTATACTCTATGAAGGTGTGATTATCTTAACACTATTTTCAAATTTGCATGGTGCTCCAAGTGGTCTAAAGTGCTCACCATTAGGGATCATTGCCATCTCACCTCTGTCTGCATGGGTTCGAGTCTCAGGTTTAGCTAATGTGGGTATGTGAGAAGGGTTGCCAGTAGCTTTTCATGGGTTGCTGGTTCTTTTTGGGTTTTCCCTAGGTTCTTCCTCCACCATTTATTCTGACAGCCTATCTTGTGCTGAAAAATGGCATTAAACCCTACAACAACAACACATTTTCAGTTTTTACAAGATTAAATGGACAAAGTTTTTTTATATATAAAACTTGAAATATTGATAGAATATTGATATGAAGTTATCTGTTGTGTGCTTAGTGCAGCACTGATACAATTTATTTAAAACTTCATGTCATATAATGTAGCAGTCTTGCACATTGAAATAGTTTGCATCAATCACTGATACCCAGAAGTTGATCTTTGGTTTAGAATTTGTTCGGTGTTCAAATAGTAACAGTTTATTTGGTTTGTAGGTTCCCCAGAAGTGTTCAGAAATAGAATAAATAAAACACATGTTAAGGCTGCTGATTTGTCCAGCGAGTGCAATCATCTAATGGCAAGAAACATTTACTCTTTGATAGGATATTGAATAAGTTGGTAAATGGTCTCTCTACATTACAGTAAACTTAATACATGTATAGATTGTACAATAATTTAGTTATGGAACTTTAAACTGATTTTGTAATCATAAATATTTGTGTCGGACTCCCAGTTTTTTCACTTTACACTTTGGAATTTGATGAAATGTTCAGTGCCATGCAGTGTAGATATTTATGAAAACCAACAGCAAGTTGCATTTTGTAAAATTTAAAATTGCCATTTCCCACTTCCTCTGATGTATAAACTACTTCCTCTGATTTATAAACTACTTCACAAAGGTGTATAGGCAATATAAACCTTAAGAATAATATCTGCTAATTTTTATTACATAAAAAAATGTTTAGAGGGTAAATGACCTGGTGTGCTAACATCAGGAACCTAGCATATATATCCTTACACTGCTCCAGGGAATATAACTGGAATTTGGCTACTAGCCCATCTTTCCCACTACACCTATTTTATACATTACAAATCCAGTTAATTTGCTGTTTTGTTTCACAACATCCTGGTGTGCTAACATCAGGAACCTAGCATATATATCCTTACACTGCTCCAGGGAATATAAGTGGAATTTGGCTACTAGACCATCTTTCCCACTACACCTATTTTATACATTACAAATCCAGTTAATGTGCTGTTTTGTTTCACAACACTGCCCAATTTAAGGGCAACAGATGTCCTCACAGCTGCTTCTGACTTATTTTAGCTATGGTGGTGTAATCTAGTAAATACATTTTTTGCAAGATATGTTAGATGCCTTAAGGGCATATGGCACCCATTCAGTTCCTGTAATAAAACAATGGAAATATCATAATATTGAAAACTAAACATATTTTCAGTTTCTAAATACAAAACCTATATCCAACTCTGGTTTCTCAAACATGCATGCCAGTAGGGTTATTTCCTGCAGCCCACACTACTACTACTACTACTACTACTACTACCACTACCACTACCACTACTACTACTACTACTATAGTAGAACCTGTCTTTAAAGACCACCCCTTCTGTCAAAAAAAGGTCTCTCAAGACAGGTGGTCACTCATAACAGGTCATAACATTATATCATGATAAAATCTGTGCATGGAGATTCTGGTCACTCAAGATAAGTGGTCTCTCATAGCAGTGGTCTTGCGGACAGGTTTTATTGTAATAATAATAATAATAATAACAACAACAAGGACTTTGTGTAGTGCCTAATCTCTAGAAGCTCTAAGGGCATTACAGATATAATGATATGACTACACCAAAAAAAATCACCATGAAATTAGAAAACATAAAACATGCTGAAAATATTTAAGGTAGGAGACAATATTAGGTCTTGTTTTTGCAGTCGAAATAGGTGAGTTTTAAGAGCACTCTTCAATGTGATCACTGTGCCATTGTGTCTAAGTTCATTGGGCAATTCGTTCCACGTTGCTGGGACCTGGTATGCAAAAGAATGTTATCCATATCTTCCATAGTGTGAACAATGAGTATATGATTGTCAGAAGCGGGTCTTAAGTATCTTGCTGGTTTGTACACATGGGTGTGGACAGATTGGTATGTTGGACTGAAGACCGTCAGTGAAACATAGCATAGAGAACAGATTTTATGTTTGATTCTGGATTGTATGGATAGCCAGTGTAGGGTACAGAATAGTGGGTAGGTGTGCTCAGATCATTGTACTCATGGATGATCCAAACAAGCTGTGTTTTGAGCCTTTTTTTTTTGAAATTTCTGGAGTAGATATTGAGACAAACCAGGGTTCGAAACTAACGTCTGTCCGTTAGTCCGCGACTAATAGTTTTCCTCACGGACTAATAAATATGTTCCAATACAAGTCCGCATGACTAATACAAACTTAATGCATGTAATTATTTTAAAGTTTGCTTTCCTGTTATTTTTAATGAATTTAATAACAGAAATGCGGGCAAATAACTTGCCATTTTTGCTGAATTTGTTGTAACTCCCGTATATAAATCCAGATCACCAAGGCGCTTTATATCAAGCATTACAAATGGTGTGCAAAGCGTTGTTGTCACACTGACAATGATCATGGTTAAACAAAAAAAAAGCAAAGAGAACATTGTGCCGATTTGTTCAAGGTGCGGAAAATCCGGCCAAAAGACAGAAGACTGACAATAATGAGGACAAAAGGGAACGCAACAAACAGTATGATAAAGATAGTAGGAACCAAACTTTTCTAGAGCAGTGGAAATGAGGTCCGCCATGGCTTAACTTTAACCCCGAATTAAATAAAATATTTTGCAGTGTCTGCAAAGAGCATTAAAAAACGGAGGATAAATAATAAGCTTATTTGTTGTTGGATGTTCCAATTCATGGACTAATGGATTTTGCTGCGGACTAGTATGTTTTTTGTCCTGTTAGTCCGCTAAACTAGTTAATAAAAAAAGTTAGTTTCAAACCCTGCAAACCAGACAAAATTGAGTGACAATAGTCCAGTCTTGAAAGTACCAATGAACACAAAAATGTTTTAGTGGCATCACCTAAAAGATATTTGCGAATGGAGCCGATGCATCTTAGCTGAAGTTATGCAGCCTTGCATATGTTCATAACATGTTGGTGCAATGTGAGAATACTGTCGAGAGTAACACCTAGGTTTCGTACTGACTGCATGAATTTAATGTTGGTATTGCAGATATTTGTTGTTTGAGGTAAAGGATGTGATTGAGAAAGTTTTTGTGTTGTGATCAGGATGGCCTCAGTTTTATCATCAGTCATCTGCAGCTTGGTACATGTCATCCATGATTTCACATCAGAAATGCACCTCTTTACACCTTGGATGGTAGCATCAACTTCAGTTGGGTGGTAAGATTTGTATATTTGGGTGTCATCAGCATAAAATTTTGCGACACTGATTTATGACACTTTTGAGTGGCCGAGTGTATAGAATGAAGAGAACAGGTCCCAAGAACAGACCCCTGTAGAACACCACAACATAACTCAACTTGGCTGGAGTGTGTTCCATTTGTGGGCGTAATTTGTGTTCTGTTGACCAAGTAGGACTTGAATTACAGTAGAAGATGATGAATGCCAAATTCATGCTGGAGACGGTGAAATAATATATCATGGGATATGCAATGACACCTGGAATTTGAAAAATAATTAATCATGCAAATTTTGTCTTTACATAGAGATAGAGAAGTTTTGATTAAAGTTTGATTAGTACATAGTTTACTTGTTTCCAACATTTCAAGGAGTTAATGTTTCAAAATTACAATGAAAACCATTTCGCAAACTAATGCAAGAAGCCAAGATCAGAATTTTCTGGATGGTATTCATCTGAAACTTGAAAGGCAATACCATTTGTATGTCAGTATGTCAAAGGTCAGGGTCACCAAGACAGTTAAATCACAAACTGGAAAGTTGCACTCACTCAAGGGAAAATACCCTTCTGCTAACCAGACTTCCATTGGTCTAGCACTTGATGTGACATATAACTGTTTAAGTGTCTGCTGATGTCACCAACCAGTGAAATAGTTTGCTTATATTAATATTGCTAGGTAATGGTCACAGCTATTGTGGCATAGTACGTAAGTTAAACCGGTACTAACTGTTCCGGTGGCCTAGTGGTTAGATCATCTGCCTTGGATGCGAAAGGTCGCAGTTCAAACCCCAGCCAAGTCATACCAAAGACTTATACAAATGGTACTAGCAGCTGCCTAACTTTGCGTTGCTGCTTTAAGAGGTTAGTTTTTAAAGCTATATTTAAAATCCACATCACACACCCTTAAACAGATCTTTTCATAACTGATTATCAGACCAATGAAAGAAGGTTTTACTTTGGGTTTTTTAAAAATTATAATATTGCTATTTCCCAGCTGGTATATGATTATCTTGCTCAGACCCTCTTCCAAACAAGTATATGTTTTGGCAATCTTTCTCTGTTACATACCATTACAAAAGCATTTGATTTGTGATGATGTTTGTAACATATCTTACCGATACCTTCATAGGTCATTAACATGTTCCTTTATCATTTTCTGTTTCTATATGCCAGATGAGGAAAAACTGGGTTATGAGATATTAGTTGACACAGAAATGTTTGAGTTGGCTATTGGATTTGGTAAAGCTGTTTGGTTTCTTTTTCCCATTCTTTTCTCCATGAAAAACATGAGATCAGTGACAAGTTATTCTCATTTCTCTTCACAAGTCTGGCCTTTTCCACCTGTTCTTTTTTTTTTATGAGGGATGCTTCTAATTATGCTTGACAGCAACATTCATTGTTGTAGTCAAGTTGTTTTACAGCATAGTTGTAGCAAGTACTGCATTAAGCCAGTCCATATATACTGCAGACTGTAATAATCTGAAGATTGACATGCATGCAAATTGTATTTACTGTATTTTCAGTATGTTTCATATTCTCACATTTTTCATACACCATTGTTTCATAGAAATCATAATTATTTGTTTGCACTTCAAATTTCTTCAATTCAGCAATGTCTGAAGATTATTTTCATTTTTTTAACTTAAGATGTGGGTAGATGAAAGTTTTTTTGTAGTTTCCAGTTTATTCCAAGTATTTTTTTTTATTCAGAGGAATTTTCTTATTTAAAGTTTATTAGATATGCAAGAAATACTCATTTGGATTGGCTATATGGTCTATGCATGAACATGAGCACAATATGGGTGAAAATTTGAGTTTTTGTTTTGGTGTTGTTTTTTTTAAAAATAAATTTAATGGTTGGTCCCACAAGATAATGCCAGCTGTCTCCTTGTTCTCCCAAATCCCCAAGATACGAAGTTTTTGCAAATCAGTCCTTGTGAAGTTTGGTCAGGTCTACCTTTAACCTAATGAAATGAAGTCTAAAATTACAGTCCATGAACCACTGATTTTCTGAGTAAAGAAATTCTATGATTTGTTTTCACCTGTATTATTTTAAGTACCACATAATATCTATATTACCTGGCATCAGTGTAAAACTACATCCTTGTTCTTTTTTCTAATAGCACTTGTTGGTGTATCATAAACTCTTAACGTCACATGCCCTCCAGGATGGATACTACAACATGATGCATGAGTTAGAGAACCTTTTTATTTGAAGTTTGCACATTCTCATGATTGAAACATGAGCTAGACATTCTAATTAACTTTTTATCTTTAATTATTCATACTTTCTAAAAAATAATCCAGAAGAGT
The DNA here is from genome assembly GCA_029339505.1 of Unio delphinus. NCBI lineage: Eukaryota > Metazoa > Mollusca > Bivalvia > Unionida > Unionidae > Unio > Unio delphinus. Next base: position 5,572,793 of record JAQISU010000303.1, read on the forward strand.
TCTAGAACCAGTCAAGGTTTTTGTAAAACAGTTTAAATGTAGTTAAGTTTTTTTTATCTTATTGAAACTGGTAACCATGTTGTTTTTTTTAGAGCATTGGTCCTGAAAAATAATTATGAAATTGGTGGTTTGTTTTAGCCCATACATCACTAATGGGTACCCCCCCCCCCATTGCCTAAACTTAAACAACACATTTCCAAGACCAATAAGAACAAACTCTAGATTCTCATGGATCTGCATTTCTGCAGGTTTGATAAACTCTGTCAGAATTTGATCATGAACAAATCAAATTTCTTATTTTGGTCAGGTGTCGAGTGGTTGATTGCTTGATCACTTGATCAATATATCAGGTCAACATGTCATTTTACAGTCTCTCCTCTCCTCTCCTCAACTCCACCCCACCCCCACCCCATTATGTACAGTTTTCATGCATTATCATATTTTTTTGGGATTATTTATATCATAGTATGATGCATACACATGTACCATAGATGATAAAAACATTAAAATTAAAATAAAAAATGTGAAAAATGCATTTTTTTCTCAATAAATAAAAAAAAAAAAAGAAAAAAAAACGTTCCAGAAGTTTTTAGGCAACACAAAAATCTATATTTTACTTATTTACACGCTACATACCAGTTTTAAAGTTTTAGTGATACAGATATGAAAATATGGCAAAGGTTTTAAACCGTAGTCCAGATAACATTGAATTTTTTTTTCTCACTCATTGTCGTTATCACCATCTGACTGATCTGACTACTCTTTGGAAGTACCAAATGTAAAAAATGTTAATATTAAAAAGCGTAAGAAAATGCGTTTTTTGAGGTAAAATAAAAAAAGGAAAAAAACGTTTTTTTATCATCTATGACATGTACAGACATCAATACAGACATGCATGCATACATACATACATACTAGAGCTGTACCGATGTCAATTTTTGCCGATTATGCCGATACCGCGTATAGCCGATTATCAAAATTGCCGATACCGATTAAGAGACCGATTATTTGATTATCATATTATGTACTCAGGTATAAGCCGACAAATTTAGAAAACAAGTGTGCAATGTGCTGTCGACTCGTTGACTGCATTTACTTTGAAATAATTCCAGACTAAACTTGATAGTTTCATGTTCGATATTATGCAGAGCCGATATTAATAATCCAATCTATTCGGGCTCTTGAAACAGGAAAGTTTCGCGGCACAATAAATATGTTCTAATCACTATGTAAATTGAGGCAATGCTTTTGAGTTTATTGCCGACTTTCTATGAGCAAAGGTCGTCGGCTTGCTTTGACAACAACAAATACTCGTTATTACTGCGGCAACATCAGATAATTGTAAAACATTGATATAGAATTGTTTTATTTGTTTAGTATATGTCGGTGCTTCAAAGGTACAGTAAAACCTGTTATGACTTATGAGAGACCGCCCCTTCTGCCAGATGGTGGCTTGGTGAAACACTAACAAAAGAAATAAAAAATAATTTTAAAAAATCCGGAAATGATTCTCACTTACTAGTATTAAAGGCAATGAGTTCGTTCACCCTCCAGGCATTACGGATTAACTGAAAGACAGACGACGTAATCAAACCTACACTGAAGCCCTTTCAAACAATTTCTCACTGGGAACTATCGGTGTTTTGTGAGTTTTCATAAAGATAAAGAAAAAACACAAACCTCAAAATTGACTGTGTATATATCCATCATTACTCCCTTTGATGTTAATCTTACTGGCTATTCACATGACTTTGGCACTACAATGGCGGTTAGCGACATGTACTTTAGTCTGGTTTACTGCAGTTTACAAATGTTACCGAACGCTGGAGTTGAAAATTTTGCACAACTGGCAGCAAGATAAATTCTTTTTAAATACTTTATTACAGCAATCTCTTTGTTACAAAAGATTAATTGATGGTTCGATGTGTTTTTCTTGATTTATGGTTATTCGACTATACAGTAGTGTTAGTTAATGAGCAACTTGTTTGCATACTGCATATATCCCGAGCTCTAGTGTTACAAAGGATTAAGTTACAGTCAGTCAAAACGCGACAACTTATATATATAAAAAAGTTGTATATATATGTATATACAACTTTTATCAGGAAAAATTGGTTATTTAAAAAAATTATTTGCATCGGCACCGATTATATTTGCCGATACCCGATTATACCGATTGTGCTAATAATCGGCCCGATTACGCGTACGGGCGATTAATCGGTACAGCTCTAATACATACATACATACATACATACATACATACATACATACATACATACATACATACATACATACATGTACACACACACACACATATTTGTTCACTAGCCCACTTGTGTACTTAACAAAAAATTAATATACCCCAGATTTTTTAGTAGCTTCCTACCCCCACACCATAATTCAGTTCAATTTCTGCCTCAACTATGTGTTGTCTTAAACACTTTTAGCTGATAATTATTGGAAAGGTGTGTGTGGTTACTTTTGTGGTATCTTTGGATGCCTGATCTTCTCTTGTTATTGGACTAAACATTTATGGCATTTCCTGTGCCAGACAGAATGCTAGTGGGTTGATGTTCCTTCATTGTTATCACCCAAGGGACTACAAAACAATCATGGTCTTGCACATTTGAAATGCCACATGTTGGTGATCCTGCAGGCTTTATCAAATAGCAACCCAGATGCCAGTGTTGAAGAATTTCACTTATCTGAAAGAGTGATAGAAGATGCAGGCATCAGAGATGAATACGGCAGTTTCTTCTCTTCCCTCTGTTATTAGTGGGTTGTTAAGATGAGATTCTTGGTAAATCAGCTATTGCAGATGATACAGTGACCTTAAAAATACTGCCAGTTGTTGTTCTGCATGGAATGAAGGAAACTTGGCAAGCTGGCAGTAATAACTTGATTTATTAATCAATGGGCAAAAAAGTAGCAGCTTCCCTAGACTATTACTGTTCCTTATCACCTTTCTTGCATTGTGCTTGATCAGGAACTCCATTACAATAAAGGCAATACCTATCTGCCCTTATTACCAGAGATGTACTGTCTTATTAATAATTAGATATTGGCTATGTTTATGATGGCTTTTTTGACATTATCACACTCAAAGATGGATCTTTCTTCTTTAAAATCCCAGTTAACAAATACATACAAGAATTGTCCAGTAGTCCTCAGTTTAATAAGCTTTAAGGTAGTCAGCAGCTTGAAACAACATAATTTTACATTATTCATTAAAGATAAAGAACTTTCTATCTAGCTGTATATCTGTATACTTAGAGAGATTGTACTTGTCCACTGTCTCTTAGGCTCCAAAAAATGTTTATTTCTGGTCAGCTGACTATCCATGTCTTTCATTGCTGACCCTCGCAATCCCCCACCCCTAACCCCATTTAAAAAGAAAATCCCAAAATTGATGTGTGCATCTAATTGAGCTGGTTTAGCCCATTGCATGAAGTGCTTAATGTGTGTACGTGTGTTTTGAATTTTTAACAGCTTTCAGATCAGTCATATCAGTACTATGTCTGCAATGGGGTAGTGAAATTATCTTGCCCAGGGGCATCATGCTGCGAACATGTAGCATGATGTCACATCCAGTCACGCTATACTGACACCAGGCAGACCTTAGTCCTAACAGTAACCTCTTAATTCTGAGCGTCTAGCAAGGCAGTTGTTTGTACCATTTTTATAAAAGTCTTTTTATGTGACTCTGGGGAGGAGGGTATGAACCCATGAAGCATTTTGTACATTATATACATCTAATAATTATATTTTGTGGCTTTTTATATTATAAAAAAAAAAAAGCCAAAAAATCTTCTAGCCTACCCTAATTTTAAAATCAATGCATTGGGAAACATTTTTTTTTTGGCCTTATTAATTATTATTAATGAAAATACTTCCCATGTTTTGCACATTAGGTACAGTCAGAACATGAGCTAGATACATCAGTACAAGTTCTGAATAGGTGAATTAGTGTTGTCTTTGAGTAGGTCTTATAGTGTTTTTCACTTAGCTATTGTCAAGTCAATAGATAATCACCAAGCCTCTGGGAATCATGCAGAACATGTATTTTATGTGATTTTCCCATTAAAATAAACTTTTGCATTGAGTCTGTTTTGTGAGCATGAAAATATTTCAGGTTTATTGGTCATTGTTCAGACCAATGTGTAACCAGGCCTTTCCATCAGTCATGCGAATGGCAATATGGTGGATGTATGAGCATTCCTGAACACAAATATGGAAATCCTGAAAGAGAAATTAAAATGAACAAAGATTACAAAACCTTACACTTTTTATATTTGTTCATGGAAAGCCTTGTGTGGAGGCTTGGTTGTTGTTATAACATCAGTGTCCACTTGTTATGAAATTAACTGGCACCAATAATTTCTTTACTTTGCAGTAATCTAGTCAAATATGGTAAATGAACTGTTAAAGGACACTCTTTGATTCAGCTGTGTTAACAGTAGGACAGTTAATTTTGTGTCACTTCAAGGATATCAGAGGTAACCTATGCTAGGTATTTGAATCTTTGTCTTTGTTCTGCTGTAATATACTGTATTTTCATGGAGACCTCATAGACAAATTAATTGTGTTCATGATGACATCATTTTTTCATTGGCAAGATAGTATAGTTGTCATACATTTCTGTCAATATTTTCATATGCCTGTAAGATTAATGTGGTCATTGAGGGTGAATACAAAAAAGGACAAGTCTGAATGTAATTGGCATTTATGGCAAAATATGGTAGGTGTTGAATTTAGTGAATAGATTGCAACATCTTTTGTGATAAGGCCCCTCCCCTCTCCTTTATTTTGCACAAAATTGTGGCAAATATTAATTGGGAATCTCTTTGTGTGATAACAAGTCCAGCTGATTAGACTGGTCCCATGATCTTATGTGAGAAATACTGGATCTGGCCAGCTGGGCCTATGCAAATATGTGGAGAATATCATTACACTGGCTTAAAGTGTGGCAAGAACAGGTCATTTAGAGTTCAGTCCCTGATCTTTAGTTCACTGGGAGACATAGCTACTGATTTTACCATATCTCATGTCAGCAGCACTATTACCATCTCACTTCGTGGATAGTCCTAAAAGTATTGTGGTAACATTAGATCTAATAAAGTGTAACTCCAGAACACTGGTTTCTGACAAAAGAGATGTACTGTATATTGAAACTTGAATAAAGTAACATCCTTACAGAACCAGTTTCTCTGCTGAACTTTTCTTAATAAAGGTGATGCTTCAGTCCCCCAAATCATTTGTCATTCTTTATTTATTGAATATGCTAATCATCACTGAATTTCTGTCAAAATTCCTGATCCAGAGTTGTGGAAAATTTTCTTAAGCATCACTGCAATATGCCATCTCCATTGAGTTTACGTGTTTAGGGAATTAAAAAGAAAGGAGAACAAATTTATATTTTGATTTGACACGATGTCCCAAGTCCCCAAGTCTTGGAAATAAAATACTGTGATCAAAACTAAAATTGATGTCATTGCTTGTCACATAATTTGACATTGTGAAGGTAAAGTAGGAACTCGATCAATTCTCATCATTTATTGATCATTGTGCGCAGACTACTTGTACTGCTCCTCTGGATTCTGGTTTAATTTCATTTCTTTAACAGATGAAGAAATGTGCTCCATCATTTTTCATCTTTATGGTTCCTATTTTAAAACTGAGGCAGTTTACTTGTCTTGTTCTTTCCTCCCTAGTGGAAATAATAATAAATAAACTTGTAATTCTTTATTAGGATAAATATGGCAGTTACATTTGTACCATTTCTTGGTTCATATTTTGAAACTTGAGGCAGTTTACTTGTCTTGTTCTTTCCTCCCTAGGGGCCCTGAGTGGTCTAAAGCGCTGTCCGTTACAGATCACTGCCATCTCACCTCAGTCTGCCTGGGTTCTAGTCTAAGATTCGGCTAATATAGTTATGTGAGAAAACTTGCCAGTAGCTTCTCGTGGGTCTGTAGTAGTTTCCAGGGATTTTCCATATTCTTCCTCCACCAATAATACTGGCCGCCATGTATAGCCTATCATGTTCTGAAAAATGGTGTTAAATCCTACAACAACAACAATAACTTTCCTCCCTAGTGGAAATAATAAATGAACTTGTAATTCTTTATAATGATAAATATTGCAGTTACATTTGTATCATTTCTTGGGTATCAGGATTCAGTTTATAGGTATCTTAGCTCACCTTTAATACAACACTGGTAAAAAGTGTACATCCAGTACATATACTTTTATGAATCTAAAAGTAATCAGACATTTAAAAGGTTTGCGTTTAATTTTTCAGGGGTACGGCTAGACCGTGTCAGAGGTGGTCGACAAAAGTACAAGAGAAGTCCAGATTCACAATCCATCATACAACAGATTTTGCCTATAGTAAAAAAGCAGTGTGTAGAACCTACATTAACAGGTACCACAACATTTTTTTGTATAGCTGTTTTGTTTGCCATATATGCCCATGAACCCATCTTCAAACAGCATCGACCATGATCTTCAGATGCATAATTGTGGTGGCATATCAAGATCTATGTTGTTTGTTCTGTTGATTACTTCTTACAAACCATATTGATCTTCATCAGCAATTGTATTATGCAATGGCAAATTTTGGTCTTTGCAGTAGGCAAGTATATATTGCAGTTCAATACTTTTTAATGTTGTAGATTATAGTAATGATCGTTATATAACAATGGCTACATACTGAAAATTACTCAGTGTGACTGCCCAAATTGCAGGGTGTGGGGAGCATTACTGGAGTATTTGGAAATGTGGGTTTCTTTTGTGACGAAAAAATTTCAGAAGTGATGAAAGGAAAATAAAAAAGAATTCCATGAAACTTGAGTGATATTCTATCTGGCTAAATATTGTGGAATTATTTTAGCACAAGGGAGGTAACTCACATATGATACCAGCTACTCTACTTCTGAGTGCAGACAAAATTTGATGTAAGAAAACATTATATATATAATGTGTACTAATTGGAATATCAGTTTAAAATATAGTGATCTATTTGGAAAGGTTTTTGTGTTAACACAAATATTGTTATCCTTAATATAATATTTTGATAGTTTCATGTTGAAAGATATGAAACTTGTTATAAATAAAATAAATCTTCATTTTGATATTACATGTTTTGCAACACATTTCTTGCTATACATGTTGAGATACATTCATCATCTCTTGCTGTAAAAAAATATAGACATTACTCTCATTTAAAAATGTGTCTTGTGCAGAAAATAAAATCCTGTCACAGTTGATTGCTATCGAGTCACAACTAGATAAACTGTTTGCCAACCCTGACCCTGATATGGAGGAGGACCATACCAAGTTTCTTTCTGTCATGTCCGATCTTGCTGACCGAGAACTTGTCATCACTATCAGCTGGGCCAAACAAGTACCAGGTAAACAGAAAAACCCCACAGTATGTAATTAATATTCTACTTGTGAACTTTATTTTAAAAGATTTAACACTAAATTTGATACCAAGGTCATGTGCTTTGCTATTATGTTGGTAAGACAGTGAAGGTGCCATGGAGAAATTCATGCTTCCAAACACTCATGGTTTTAGATGATTTAAAAATTGCTACTGGAAATGTTAACAGTTAATTCATGTGTGAGTCATACACAATACACATATGATGCAAGAGAATTTAATATTATGACCATAAGGAATGGATGAGATAGCAGTCCAGAATAGTGGTATAGTACTTATTACATATGTGATATATAAAATGAGAAACTTAGTGTATTGTGAACAAAATTAATCTTGTGAAATGTACTTCACACCTATTACAACTTTCCCCAGATAACTTGTAAACAAGCAAAAGAAAATGGCAATCAAAATTTGTAAATGAAATCTTGATAGATCCCTTGTTTTATCATCAAACAGGTTGTTTAGTACCCTGAAATTTGTAAAAATATCATGAAATTAACAGCTTTTAATTAGAAGTAGTTATCTCTCTTAGTTTTCTTTCAAAGCAACATTCTCAATTCAGTAAACACCAGTAATTGACAAAATTTCACTCAGTGAAAATGTCACTATGCATACTGTTATAAATAAATGCCAATTAAGTGTTGCCACATGAAATTCATGTTTAGTTCCATCATTTAAATTGGTTTCTGTGTAACCATCATAAATGCAGCTTGCCCTCCTGTATTCAGACTTGGAAAAATGTTGATCAATAGTCGCAGAATTATCTGAGAGCATTTTTTTTGAAAATCTAATTAAGTGCCAACTGTATTTTGATCTCCAACTGCAGAAGTATTAGTTGTATTGATGCAATGAATTAAAAGCAGTCTTGCTTTGGATTGTTACGTTAAATTATGTTTTTAGTATGAAATCAAACGAAGGGAGTGGAATAAAAGAAAAGTTAAGACATGCAAATCTTACCTGCCAAATACATGTAGCTGGTCATATAATTTGTGTGAGGTCACCTATCTTCAATTGATCAATAAATATTGTTATAAATTTTGTTAGGTGAGTAATTAACCTACTTTAAATTAGCATATTTATTCCAAATATGATCAAAAGATAGTTAGGTGCCAAGAAAATGAGTACTTTGTGAATTAAAAGCTTTGTTTCACTGATATGGTTCATTATGCGTAAGTAACTTCCAGAGCTTGTAATGAACTTACATTACAGTTCCTGATTTGACACTTGGGAGACTTTCTCAAGGATATGAGGAAAGTTTCACCATAACTTGCAGTGATATGATGAAATAATGTCTTAACCAATAAAACAATTATCCTTTAAATTTTTTTTTAATGTTGACATTTGTTTCTAGGTAGACATTTCCCAGCTTTTTAAAAAAAAAGGAATCTGTTTTTGTTGTAAATCAACGAGAGGAAAAGGCAGTGACATAATATAGTGTTTTCATGATGGTTGTTGAAACCTCCAAGAATAATGTTGTTAACAGTCTTTCAGAGGCTAGATATCTTGAAAATAAAGGTATATTGCTAATGTGATTATAAATCGAGTATTCTGCCATTGAACAGCACTGCTTGGCTATCAATTCGATACAGAATCAAACACAAAATATGTTCTCTGTGCTATGTTTCAATGACAGACTCCAGTCCAACATACCTATCCAGCTTCACCCATGTGTATACACCAGCTAGATCCTTACGCTCTTCTTCTGATAATCGTATACTCATTGTTCCCATGATGAAAACAAAGTCATATGGACAACGTTCGTTTGCACACCATGGCCCGGCGACGTGGAACAAATTTCCCATTGAAATTAGACACAAAGACACAGTGGTCCCTTTTAAGAATGCTCTTAAGACTCACCTGTTTCGACTGCAGGGACAAACTTAGCGACCTAATCATGTTTTGTATCTTATATGTTTTCAGCATGTTTTTATGTTTTCCAATTTAATTGTTTTTGTCATTTGTTGTTCTGTGGTGTAGTCATATCATTATTGATGGTGTAAAGTGCTTAGAGCTTCAAAAGATTAGGTGCTATACAAAGTCCTCATTATTATTATTATTATTATTATTATTATTATTATTATTATTATTATTATTATTGTTGTTATTATTATTATCCCCAACTCTGAGTTTTCTTGATGTTCAGTGGGGATGGCATCGCCTTCTTAATATTGTTCGGGTCCCTCAGTAACTTGTTCTCTTTCTTACTACATGGTCCATGTCTTTGGACCCCATTAAGCAAGAGTTGTCAATGGAAAGATGTACTTGAATAACCATTTTTGCACCTGATGATGTCCAAATCATAATATTTTTATTATTAGCAGTGTTAGTATTTTTATTATTACTATCAGTATTAAGTATTGCAGATATTAGGTCAGATGTTGTGCTACTTGTACTGTCATGTGCTAGGAAGAGGGTATGTATAGGTATTGCATGATCCCAATCCCAACTGCAGAGATCAATAAATCAGTCAATAAATAAACTGATAAAAGTGACACCTATGTCTGATGAGACAAATGGACACACATTCAGGAAGATTAAACTTAAATTCCCTTTCTTGGTAATGTTTTATTTTTGTACTGAAAGAAGAACCCTGATCCACTGGAAGCTACTAGCATGCTTTCTTACATACTCACATTGTTCAGGCTGATACTTGAACCCATACATACAGGCGAGTGATCTGTAAAGTTTCCCACCTGGGGTCTCTTGATATTTGTTAAATATGTGTTGCTCATTTTGTAACAATTTAACGGTTAAGGATATATGATTAGTCCAATATGTCATGAAATGAAATTTCCTTTGTCAAGCTAGCCCAGACTGCTAAAATCATTGTTAGACTAGAGAACTTTCATGTAATAACCCCCGTTTTTTCATAGAAAAAGAACTAAATATCAAATTTTGAAACTATTTTTCTTGCATTCTCAGTTTCAAGTTAATTGGTCTCTATTGGAATTGTTTATCTCGTGAACCGTCAACAGGGTTGACTGATATGATGGATATGCATAGTTATATCTTACAGATGGATATCTGGTAGTAGGATTCCGGATTCCATCAAACTGAGAACTAGCAGTCAGTGTTTGCATGCATCAGATATATGCTCTAATCAGATTATATTGGAGATTTGGTGGAGATCAAATTATGGTGATGGCTATGCACTTGACCATGTTTAACAGTAGTTTTATCCCTGATCCTCTTTTCTTCAGGGTTTTCTTCCTTAAGTCTCAGTGACCAGATGACGCTTTTGCAGCACTCCTGGCTGGAGATTATTCTTTTAAACCAAGTCTTCCGATCCTGTCCATATAATGGTCTTTTGAAACTGGCTGAAGACATGCAGCTTACAGCAGAGCAAGTCCAAAAATATGAGTGCTCCTTGGAAATGGATACCATTACTCGCAGACTGTGTATGAAGTTCACAAATCTTGCAGTCACAAAGGAAGAATACCTTCTGTTAAAATGTTTAATTCTCTGTAATGTTGGTTAGTATATAGAGCTATAAGAATAAAGCGATATACTTATTAGAAATGTCAGTAGAATCACCACCATTATAAATCAATTGTAACACAAAAATAATTAAACCAAATTTTCTAACTTGTTTTAGATTTACAAGTAGATGAAGTTATTGGATTTGCACTCTTATCATATCTTTTCAAATCATATCCTTAAGTTTTATCATATGGCTGGATTTGGTAATGAGTTGAACTGCACCATTATTTCTGCTACCAGACAGCAAGTGAAATAATAACCAATATCCATGAAATTTCACTTGTTATTGCTCTTTTTGAATACATTGAGGTGGTTTTTTTTACACCATATGGGAAGGCTCTTCTTATGGCTACATTGGCTCCACCTTTTCAGATTCAGTGGGGACAAGTACCCACATTTATCAAATCCTAGATGCAACCCTGATTTTAATGTTGTTAATGAATTTATGCAGAAGATTGTTTATAATAACTCCGGTCTTCACCATCTGCTATTACCCAACTTTGTAAGCACCATGCATTTGGGGTAAGGATGAACCCCGCTAATCTTGTGGTGAAAAGATCAATTTTGAAAGAAGAAAATGGCTTAGTAAGGTGTGGTTCAGAAGCTTGTACCAGAGTTGTGGGTTGCTTGCACTTAGATATGGAAAAGACCTTTTGAAAAATTTGGGGTCAAAAAAGTCTTTCATTTAATAATTTTGCAGGATGTATTGTTAACATGATGAACAAAATTATCTTACCACTGTCACTTGCTTAGTTTTGAAATTGACATTATTATTGAACCATCAACAGTAAAGGCATTAAATCTTTTTGTCTTCAGTGCATCCTGTGTAAATCTTGGCACTATCCAAGGCAAGAAATAACCAACAGCTGTTTGCCTGCCATCTGGCATGCTCATCCAAGCACCAGACAATGGGGTGATCTATAAGAGCTTGTCACCTGAATTTAACCAATATATTGTGGAATCTAAAAGTTAGAGGTCAGAGGTCATGGTCATAGTAAGTCTTGTAAGGAAATCATGGATTCTGCTGAGTAAGTTTATTTAAGAAATGCATACCTTGAACTAAAGGTAGCTTCAAACTTTGTCCCTCACTTTGAATGAATTATTCTGGCCTACAAAAGAATGATCCATCTTGCAGTGGATGACAATTTACCTTAAAGAAACCGTGTCTGACAGTCAAAATACCACAACACTGCCAGATAGTGATCATTCCTAAACAATAAACAATGTTTGGGTGATGCCCCTTTTGAAAATCAAGTAAATGGATGCCAGTTTATTGCCTACACTCGGATATAATGCTGGAGTCTGACATTAATTGTTCATGCCTTTTGATAATTTTTGTTTGTTTGTATATAAACAGTTTCAATACTCCCATTAATACCCAACAATCCTCTTAATGCACTTTCTTAATCTTTAAAAAAATTTTGCTCTATCAAGTCACACAAACATGCACACAAATATACTTTTAGAGCATTTTTATTTTCATTTGTAAGTAAATACAGGAGGTATACATGTACCCTCAGTATGTGATATTTTAGGCAGTTGTAAGGTGAAATATTAGTTGGTTTAAAGAGCTAATGGAATCATGCAGAGTTGTTTTGGTGAGAACATAATTTCCAACTTTCATGGAACATGTATATATTTTTTTTTTTTTTTTTGCAAAGTCAATGTAAAAAAAATATTCTCTCCAGTTTTGTGCTTAAAAAAAATAAAGTTGCTCATTCCTGCAATACATGACACTTACGAGAGTGTATTTTCTTGCCACAGATTTAATCACAGAGAAAAACGAGGCAGTGAAAATACTTCAAGACAAGGTTCAAGATGCTCTGATGGAGTATGTAAAGTCTAGAAGTGGCGGCAGCTTACGACGAATGGGGCAGCTTTACCTTCTCTTGCCACCTCTCACTCATTTAAAACTTCTTGCTAAACAGTACTGGTTCGATGTCAAGAAAGAGGGACGCATCATTATGCACAAACTGTTCTTAGAAATGCTGGAGGCTGATTCTTGACAATACCCCTCTACTTTTAGATAAAGTTAAAATATAGTTATGCAGATTGAGTCTACGGTTATTGTTATTCTTATTATGAGTGTGTGGAATGTACACTAATATTCATTATCATAACCGTTATCATCATTATCATGTGCATTTTATTCACGAATGCCACTGTTATCATTACCATATTCATCACAGGTGCCATCTTCATTGCCATCCTCTTAGCCACACACACACACACACCACACAAAATAACCATTTATTAGAAAAGTATGTTTATTTTCATAGATTCCCCTATTGTATATACTTGCATACAAATCAGCTCCAAATCAAATCTATAGAGACCCTGATCTGCCCTCACATAATGCAACAGACAATCTGATTTGTGTAACTAGAACAAGCAAGATGGATTCTGTTCTGCTGGTCCATTATGCAATTGCAAATCAAGGTGTATGTTGTCTGCAGTTGGATCTGACTGAAATGTGCAGGTATATACAATAGGCACTTCATTTAATCAAGAATTCATATAACGTGTACTTCTATATCAGGATAAAACTCTATTCATATTACCATATAATGGGTTATGAATACTTGCTGTGTATTAACATGGACAAAAGATAATATGCAAATTAAGTATTAACATACAAGACAATAGGAAAAATAGTCTTGTACATTGTAAACTGTATTAGGGTGTGTTTCTTCATAGAAGGAATTAGTTTGATGCTTGTAACTAATGATTAGTTTACATCACAATGGCAGTGATATATGGTTTTCTTTCGTATTGTCTGGTGGAATCAGTTCTGTCAAATATCAACTGATAGGCCCCATTTCTTTTTTTTTTTTAAATTACGACCTTTATGTTGATCAGAGCAAGCAATTTATTAAAACAAGCAATTTATTAAAACATTTACAAAATTAAAGTATTTTCATGCCCATACGGATATGGTGATGTTGGAATAATAAACAAGATATACATTAATCACTCTGGTTACAATTTTCTATTTGAGAAGTAAAAACCTGTGTATGTAAAGTTTAATGCAATATAAACTGTGATTAAAAGTCTCTATTGAATTTTACAATGACAGCTGGTTGCAATTTTTGCAGTAATTCCTTATTATACTGGTTCCATACATTTTATTAGATTAGAACCAGGTTTTTAATTGTATTGTGAATTTAAAGAGAAGTAAAGAACCAGTCTGGGACATGGCAAAAATTGTAGCTGATTGCCAATGTAAATATTGTAGAGACTGCCAAATGCTTGTTAGTTGTAAACCCATGCATTTAAAATGTATATTATTTTTGCTTTAAACAAATGCATGGAGAAGTGGTGGCAAAACTAGAGTCTTGTTTATTAATGCAGCTAACAATGTTCATTGTATTTTTTTTTAAATGTATAAAAATGATGCAAACAGTTATATCACTTGTTTTCTTTACAGGAAGAAAACATGAAACTACCCTTTCACACATTAATGCTGTTGAGCATATAGTAGATTTAAATATTTGGCTTACAATTACTTTGTAAACTCAGTAATTGGATACTTTTCTGGATTCTTTGGCTGTTATGTCTGTAATTTTTCTTGCACTTTTTATGAATTTGTTGCACAAGTAATTAAAAGTATAAAAAAATAATTATCAATTTTAGACACCATAAGTTGGCATAATTTTAAAAAACTAAAATATATTTCATCATACCAAAAATTACAAGATGATAAATCGTTATTTTTTCAAGCATTCCTTGTCCAAACATAAAACTGTTAAATGGGTGACATAATTGAAGAATGAAGAAGTTTAATCTAAATTAGTATGTAAAATATTATCCTCCATTGTCTTGAATCAATATGAAATTTTTAGTTTGGTCTTTCATTAAGTAGAATAAAATATATCATCCAGCTGTGATGTAGAGGGTAGGATAGGCATGTTGAGATTGGCTTTTTTGTTGCTGTAATGACTATATGAGATGGAAATATACAGGAAATAGTGTTTCTTTGTGTGTGTGCATTTGTCTGTGTACCCAGTGGTAGGTAGACTTGATCTGACTAAAAATATTTGCATGTTTGAAGTTAATACTGACTATTCTAGTGATTCCATGTATAAAGTTTGAGAGTGAAGCAAGTTGAATAGACCCTGGAATGTGAAGATTTTTTTACCCTTGAGGGAAGATTAGGAACGTTTATGAATAGATTGCTTGCCTGGTCATAAACATTTAGTGAGAAATTTGCTGCTTTCAAATACCTTATTTGCTCTTTTATTGGCTGAGACTATATATGTTTTTGCATTTCTTTTCCTTTATATAAAATTGTTTGATCACAGTGTCGGATATGAGCTAAGTAGGTAAGAGACGAGAGCATAAAGAATAAATGTTTACCATTAATTAAAACAAAATTATTTCCAGAATATAGAATTTTAAATTGAACATCACATTAGCTCTTTATCTTGTGTTTCTGTCAAGTCCGAATATTAATGTCAAGGTTTCCATGCTGCAGAAAATGAGGGAGAAAAGGTTGAAAAACAAAAAGATTTTGTTTACGCCTGGAAAAATCCACTTAATTTTACAAATATTAATCCATGTTTGGGAAAGTGAAGGAATTTTCAGCAGCCACTTCATGATAGAAAAAGTAGATAATCAAGTCTTAATTGAAGTGATCACGAGTTAAATTTGTCAAGTCCTTACTGGGTGTCTTTGATAGTGACTGCATCAAATATACAGTCTATAGTGGGAATACATTGAAAGTAGATGCATGGGCACAACCAAACATCAGCATGACTCAGATGGAGGGGGACACTTATCTTTGTCTCCATTTTGCAAGTAGATGAAGATTTACAACTTGAGAATACCTGTGCATATTTTCCACCTCTAACAAGCTCAACAATGCTTAACATCTACCAGACATTGGTTATCAATTTTGCTAATTTTGACTGCCAGTTTTCAGTCTAAAACATTTTTCATAGTAACCAGCCTTGGATTTTGTACATAGGCACCCAGTGCAAACTTTATACTAAAATGTTTCAGATCTTGAAAATATTGTTATTACGTTCAGAGCAAAGATAGCACATTTAAAACTTTGTAGTATCTAGCTTGTATTAGGTGTTTGTGCATTTTAGAAAGAACACAAGTAGTCTAGTCTTGTGGGTCATTGGTTCTTTTTGGGGTGTTTCCTGGTGTTTTCCTCCACTTTTAATACTGGCCGATTTGTATGGCCTATCAATTGCTGAAAAATGGCGTTTAACCCTACAACAACAAGTCAACAAGTAGTCGAGTGGTAATTGTACTGTGATGAGTAAAGTGATGACCGGAATGAGTATAATTGCACGGAGGAAAGCTTGGAAATAAATTCTGAGACCAGCACAAGTGGATTTGTTAAACAAAATTCAGTCCTTCATTGTATATCTATTATTTGTAAACTTGTCAAAATTTAAAACAATTCTAAATAAATAAAACAACTTTTGTCAAATCAGCATGTTCTGTTAAGCAGAGTAAAGTACATTTGTATTCACACACATGCACATACACACACATACATATGTATGAACGTATGTATGTATGTATAAAACGTCTGACAGATACACATTTATTTCTAGTGTTACATCCTATGGTTTAGTACATGGTTCTTTATCTAGTTCAGATGTTATTTGAGTGTCTCTAAATAAAAATGGCTCCTGATTTGTGCATTTTCGAAGCCAAATTATATTAATTTCATTCAGGTAGGATTGTAAGTGAACCTTAAATAATAGCATTCAGGAAGAATTTTTTGTTTTTGTTTCTAGTAATGGGAACCCTGGGAAATCATACCACACTTTGCTAACATTGCTTACATTTTATAGCCCAGAGTCAATAAACTAAAAATGAACTTGCAGAAAATACTTGTGCTAAAAAGCAGTGTTAATAAATTATACTCCAAAAAAAGGGTTTGTGCTTGCCATATTTTATACAATCTTAATTGCTGAAAATTATTAGCATCCTATTTGTGATTTATTTATCTATACATGTACCATTGCTCTGGTCTCAACATAGTCATTCCCATCCAAGTCATGGTGCTGTACACAATATGTGCATGATAGAGAGAGATAGAGAAAGAGTTCTGTTTATTTTATTATGGTAAAAACATTTTCGATCATGGTATGCATATATAACTTTCCCAGTCGTCAGATATGGAAAATAATAATTCTTCTGGTCTTGTTCATTTCAGTGCCATTCTTAAGGTCTCTGGTTCTTACCATATATACTTGCTTTGAGGTGCAGTCCAAGTGGATGAACCTAGATCTGCCACTGTGTAATGTGCTGGCAGATCTGTCTCTTTGCAGGTAAAAGTAATTGGTAGAACAAAAAACAAAGACCCTGATTTGTTAACACATTATGTGATGGCAAATCAGGGTGTATCTTTATTTGGATTGAGCTTATAAGCAAGTAAATATGGTGTATTACATTCAGAATTCTTTCAAACATTGGTTATAGTGTACTACCCAAGCCCTATCCAATCTAGAATTTGTTTATGTTATATATGGGTGTCACAAGATGAACATTTGGAAACATGATATATCTTCAATAAAAGAAGAAATTGGGTATAAGCTTTATAACCATAAGTTGGATTTAATTTCTCTTGATTGATGTTAAAGATGTATATTCTAAACCGTTTCTTGTCTTTCAAGTGCTGGGCACTTTTCAGTATGTTAGTACATGGCCAGAGAATCAGTTAAGAGTGCTGTATGGAAGTAATACATGAATTTAAAGCTTAGAAAGCCATTTCATATCATAAACTAGGTCCAAGACTGATTAAAACTTGAGCAATTGAGGTAACCGAGACTTTTTGCTAACTGTCCTTGTTCTACAGTCATATAGTTTATTACTTCCTTCGACCCATCTGGCAGCTTGTTCCACTCTACCAATTTGAAAAATGAAAAGCATCAAAGATATGAAAATTGCACAGAAAGTGCTCATTTTTTCCATCGGTTTATAATTTTCTTGTTACCAAATAGTCTCTAATATTGTCACCTTCTTCTCATTTGAAACTTTTTCACTGTAAATAAGGAGCCTGCGTACTGTTATTTTAGGGTTTCTGGAAGAGTCAATTTTCAGTGTAGAGGTGGTTGCAAGGTAATGCATAAATATAAATATAAAAATGTAAATTTTTTTGAATTAATGAAGGAAATAGTACATTTTATGATTTGTTAAAATATCCTTGATGCATTTCAGTTTTAAATTCTGTTTAGGGTAGACAGAAACTATAACTATGTGTTAAGAATACACCATAGTTTAAATTAGCTGCAATCCATGAATTTTGTTGTCTGACTTGGGAGCTAGTGGCATGGTAGAAGAAGCATTTATAACTGCTCTGAAAGGTTGGAGACATTCAAGTATAAGGTTAAGTTCTGAAGTGTAGCGGGACATCAGGCCACATACAATCCAGCCTAGCTGGTCAGGATTATTTTGTCTAGTGGTATGTGTGCCTGACTCTCAGAATACCCAAATTTGATCCCTTCTTTCAGCTATACTTCACATTCTTCCTGTTGTGTGTACTATTGGCGTGAAAGTGAGGGTCTAAACTCATTTACATAAATGTAATGATTAGAGTAATGATTTTTTCAGACTGAAATTGGGAAAAATGTAAGGATCTACCTACCAATTCAATAAATGCCCATCCCGACTGTTGCTACCCACCCATCCCATGGTATAAAGTGAACAAAAAAATATAAAATTGTTTATAACAAACCAAAAAAGTTGGCCAACTCGTGTTCATGTGTTATTCTTTTAGGTCCTTAAATATTTTTTTCCTTCTCATTTTCATTGTTTAAAATGATACTGGTCATTTATGATTGTTGGTGGTTTTGCTATGCATACTTGATCAATCGGACCATCCTGTGATATCATTTTCTTTCATCGGCTATGCCATTAGTTACACCCTCCCGTCTACCAAGTGAGTCAAATTTTTAATCATATTCATTTTTCTGTACATAGAGGCTTTTTTTTTGATAGTTGATAATGGACTCCTCAATTATATTTTTTATAGATGTTTAATAGTGTTGAAGATTGTTTTGTCATTACCTGTGGATTTATTTATCCACTGGATTCATATATGTTCTGCATGTCACTATTCAGAAACAGAGAGCTTGATTTTAATTTTCTGTTTTGTATTTGTTCAGGGGTTTTAGGATGCCTGTTTGTTTGCATGTTTTTTTCTGTAGAGGGAGTCTGTTGTGTGTTGTAGAATGGAAAGTAGTTCAGCATTGGTCCTGAAGTATGGCACTATTCAGTGGAGTCATACAGATGTACCATGCTATAAGTGAAGTTGTAATGGAATACATTATACATAGGAATACTATTACCAGATGAAATGGGATCCATAGGTACCCACCGTGCATAGGACAATATATTATAATGAGGTGCCACTTTATGTAGGTGAATGTGACTGCGGTGCCACTTTATATAGGGGAATGTGTTTTACTGAGGTGTCACCTTATTATGGGGAACTTGTTAGACAGGTGCTTTATAGTGATAGATGACTTATTTTTTATATGTTTATAGGGTTATGTTAAGTTCTATCACATGAAGTAAAAACAAGGATTAGATCCATGTACTTTATAAGGTTTTTGGGAATTTCTATTTGAGTTCAACTGTGTTAGAATAATTTGTTGCTCACTATACCAAATACTTAAAAAAATTAAAGATCCAAGATAAAAAATTTGTTATGTACATGTTTCCATTCATATAGGAAAACTACCTCAGTATGAAGAAAACAATAATCAGCTAAGAAAGTACTGTAATTTAGATATATCTCATGATTAGACAGAATTTTGTTGGGGGCTAAATACTCTGAACTGCCTCCCACCCCCCAACATTATCAAGAAAAAATTGGGCATTTTTTCCCTTACCAACATGTGATTTCTTCTACTGTATTGAGTCACCTTCTAAAGATGTGTGTAGATATTAACTTTTTACCTTGAAGTAAAAATGATGTATGGGAGGGGTAATGTTATAAGCAAAATGCATTTTTTTCTTATTAGGATATATGTTTTAATACAATAAGTACAAATATAATTGGAATGGAGTTGTATTTTTAATCTAACAAATTACAAGTGTAATTGGAATTAATATATTCAAGTATTTGTAAAATGTGTAAAAACATATCCAGTGATTCCAGTCATGTAGGGTTTTCTTAACAAATCACATACAAGGGAGACAAGTTTTATACATAGTTGTGTAACGTATCCTACCATTCATTATGATTTGCCATGTGTTTGATTAGGAAAAAAAAAACTTGATCAGAAGTTTGTCTTTGCATAATATCTGGTGGGTTTTTTTTTTTTTTTTTTGTAGTCAACAGTCGTTGATTTTTTATAGCTATTTTGCAAAGAAAAATGTCAGCTTGCTGGATTCATGGTTGTCTTTCACTTATGAATTTGTGAGATCTAAAATTAAAAGTTCAGATAGAGGACTTGAAATTAGGAACTCATTTTCACTATTTTCATATGAATAACATCTGTCTGACTTTGAACACCATATGCCAAGATGTGCTAGAGAATAATGTCCTGGCAGATCAGATGCAGGAGAGGGATGGTCTTTGGCTTAAGACAACTATATTGGTATGTCATCATGAGGATCTCTGTTGCCTCTCCCTGAAGACCCCCTTTTTTAATATTTACTGCCAAAGGACCTGTTCTTTATGATCAGTTATAATGAGTTCTGAAAGATCTTTACTTATAGAGCATTGGAACTCTTGCATACCCATTTAGGGTGATAGTAGGGCAGTATAGGTATGTGTAGTTGATAAATTCCATGCCATGTACATCATATCTTTTTCTATCCAGGTAATCTGAAAATGAAACAACTTTTCAGATTACTGTGGTTTACCCTTGTCACTCCTAACACCAAGGTGTGAATGCTGTTGTCTGTGGCCTGAAGGGATTAGCTGGGTACTATAATTACATGACATCTTTCAGTCTTGGGTAATTACAAATCCAAATGACATTTTAAACAATAAATTGACATTTAGCATACCTTTTATGATTACAATAAAAATCTTGTGCTTAAAAACTTCATTTTCAGAAAAAAATTGTTTATAAAAATTGTTACAGAAAGCATGCAGATGAAAAGTTAGATTTAAAAAAAAAACTGTGCATCTTTTCAAATGATGGTTACACTATGAAAATCTTGCTATTTCTAATTTGAATTGCTACAAACTACATATTTTTATGAATATTTTTCAGAATTGTGAGTTTTTAAATGTATTTCTTGCTGTAATTAACATTATTTATTCTTCAACATTAAATACCATAAATTATAATGCTCACATTTGATTTCACATGCCAAAGTAATTTCATAAAATCTATGAATTTGTTAAGAAAATTGAGATGGGTCTACTCGACTATGAATGTATCATTCCAGCAGTAATAATCGGTCATTATTAGAAGAAAGCAGATCAGTTGAATTGTTAATTTGCTTAGATATGCCAACAAAGAAGAGTTTTATCTTATTTGTAATTTTACACTACTCTCCACTCCCATCTCTAGCTTTTTCCTGCCATTAAATGCTATGAGATTCCTGCTCCTATCTCTTAGTGAATTAAAGGAACAGTATAAATTGTAATTTTTATATCAACATTTTGTTGATAATATTGTAATATTTGTTGGCCATTAAAATTTGATCTGCAAGAATTTCCAAATATTTCACAGGTTGGCTTATGTGAACTTAAAGAGCTACTGCAGAATAGTATGCAGTGCTTTTGTAGCTCTGAAATGTTCCTATATCTTCATTTTTTAAAATAAAAATTCAAGTAATTAGTCTAGATAAATAAATTTATTCATTGTTTGATACGTTTTAAGGTGCCCACAACTGCTGTCATGACATATCAGTTATTATATGTAGATATTTATTTTTCAGAAGGTAAAACAGTAATAAAAATACTTGATGAAGATGGCTGAATTTATTTACCTGCCTCAAGTATTTTTGTTATGGTTTTGTATTTTAATGCATATTTCGCTCAAAATTTAATTACAACATGAAAGGGGGGGGGGGGGTGGTGCAAAAGTTCCATTAAATTGTCTTCGCTGAAATTAGTTGCATTTCATTTGAAATGGACAACTGATATGAAATGACAGTAATAATTAATACCAATAGAAGGAGCAGCAGTAGTATTAATAATATAATGCCATTTTACTTCTGTCTCTTCAAGAAAAAAATCCACACGTGTAACATGATGCAGTATCAGTGGGTCATTTAAGGGAGTCCTCTGGGGAGTAGTGCAAATTATTATAAACTGTTTGTACCTGCTTTTAAGTTGAGTCAAACTGCAAACTGCACAATCTCAGATCTGCCACCACATCATGCGCTGGCATATCTGGGTCTATGCAGTTTGGAGTAAAAAATATCAAACCCTGATCTGCTGGCACATTATTCAACAGCAAATTAATGTCTGGGTTGTTTGCAGTTAGACTCGATTTGTAAGTATATATGGTATATATGTGACATGTGCCAACAAATGTTGTACGAGATAAGACGTGTACATGTCATAGCAGAATGGTGCTCAATAGAATGTACGAAATACATGAATATGCAGTGTGAATTTGTCTTAACCAAGGTGTATAATGTAGAAACAAAATATCTAGTTTTGTTTTGCTGTGTGCAGATGATACAGGCCTCTGTTTGGCTGAAAATCACACAGAAAAATTTCTACTCCTGATTTTATTCATGTACCATATCAGGAGTGTTATTGTGTCCTTAGAGTGGCATGTGTGTCAACACTGACACCAGGGGTGGGGGGTAGTAGGTAGGGGGATGTCACAATATGGAATTTGTCACTGAAACTTTTTGGAAGATTCAACTGAAATTGCTGATGTTCAACCTATTTTTCTTCCATAATTACTGATGATGAGGCTTTTAGAAAAATCTACAAACAACCATACAGATTTCTCTAGCTATGCTGCTTGTTTTGAAAATATGAAGTATGGTTTAAAAATATAAATTTTTACACCAGTGATGCATTGGGGTGGAGTCAGTATAGTGTCTGACATTAGATTAATATATGCCAGTATAATTCATTAATTAAGCTTTTAAAAATTGTTTATCCATCACTGGGGTGGGTGTTTTCATTGATTTTTTTAAAAACAGAGGCCTACTGTATTTGCTTGTGTGCAACATACAGCTGACTACAAAGAGCATAGACTCTGATCTGCCTAACTCACCAGCATATTAAAGTCAGTACTGTTCACACAAAATCACAACTTGATTGAATAGCATATACCCTTATCTCTGGCACATAATGCATCAGCAGATCTGGGTCTATGTGGCTTATACTTCGGTCCAGTTGGATACATGTTGTATGCAAGCAGATGTGTTAGTTATTGTTTATTTATTTCCCCCTGTGTGAAAAGCCATTCCAGTGCATGAAAAGCACATTTGCTGTACAACGCAGAGTTTGTTGAAAACTTTTGTTTTCTGATCAATGTTACATATTGTAGTTTCTCCTCTTTTTAAACCTTGTCATTTACTGTATGTATCTGTGTATAACCTGCTCCCATCTGTTAACATTGTAGCTCCAGCTACATCATTGCATAATGTGCCAACAGATTAGGTCTGGCCAGGAGATCATACAACTCCAATCATTACTTGTTTTGAGATTGAATTGTCAGTCAAGGCCAGTCAAAAGTAATGTTACAATGTTCTTTTTGCTTGGATTACACAAAATCTCCAGTTCTGGAACTGAAACGTTTTATGATATCCAGGTCTAGAG
The DNA here is from genome assembly GCA_029339505.1 of Unio delphinus. Lineage (NCBI taxonomy): Eukaryota > Metazoa > Mollusca > Bivalvia > Unionida > Unionidae > Unio > Unio delphinus. Next base: position 5,596,429 of record JAQISU010000303.1, read on the forward strand.
ATCATGAAACTGAGCTTGTTTGAGATTTAGTTTCAACTAGCAGTCAATCATAAATGACCATTCAGATGTTGTGTTGCTTGTAATTGGTTAAAATCTCAAGCTTCAGAGTTAGGTGATCTCCAGGTCTGGTTCTGATTGGTTTACTTAAAATTAAAAGTAGAATCATAGTAAAGACCTGTTCTGCTGGCAGCCTATGCTTTGGCATGTATGGGGCAGCACTGTTCATAGCTGAGTCCACTTTGTACATAAGCCATTAATGTAGCTGTCAAGTTGAGTAAGTGTTGATCTCTACAAGACTTCATTCACTATTTAAATTTCATTTCTAGAAAAATTTATTTTTCATTTAATCATTTAAGTGAAACATTTCATATAGGGTTTTCTAAATATTTGATAGATTTCAGTAAGAATATTCTAACATCTATTTTAGTTGCCTTATATATTTTTCATTCACCTTTCTAACCCTTGACATTTTAAAGAGGCTGAAAATAATTTTTGAAGATGAAAATGAAATTGTATTTTTTTTATTAAGTGAAAATGAGTGATTAAAAACAAAAATCAATAAAACCTTCATGTTGGCAGCACCTGTGCCTTTGTTGTCAATCTTGTCCAGTATTGCATTTATTTATACCTCTCCCCACCCCCAAGCAGGTACATTCATCAAATATTCATACATTTTAATGCACAATATAGTTAAATCTTTTACCAAGGAAATATTAAATATCATATTGACAGAGTCCTAGACCATAACTTCATCCCATTATTGTCCACTAAACTCATAAGGAAGTATAAAATCCTTAAAATTTTCAGTTTCATTTTTATCAGTATGTTGAAAAAATGAGATATCAGCATTGATTCATTCATTCTTTAATATGTACTGTATTCACTTGCTTTCATGTAGGGTCCAGCTACAAAGAACGTTGACCCTGATCTTGTGGAACATTATGTGGACACAGAAAAGGATCAATGTTGATTGTTCTGATGATTGCTTCTAACAAATGATGATCCTTCTGTGGAATCAACTGTATGGACCCCTTCCTCAGTCTTTCTGTATGAAAGCACGTTTCCACCATCCATGATATTAAGTGATGATAAAAACATGAATTTTCACAAAACTTCAGAAAATTTGTGCCCATTAAAATAAATTCACTGTATTTGATAAAGAACAATCATTGGTCAAAAATTCTGTACATGTGCAAGTATTATAAAGTTGAAATTAGGGTTTGCTTAGATAAAGCTGATATGCAGATGTTAGTCCCGTTTGTTTCTCATTAAAACCTTTATCGGAGACTACCTGTCAGTTACAACTAGATATTTCATCTGTCAGTTACCTCTGTTGAGAGACCACCTATCTTGAGAGATCATTGTTAATGAGAGAAGAGCCATCTCTCCAGATGTTGGTTTTACAGTATACTGTTAACTCCCAAGAAAATTGGACTATCCATTTTTTTTCTTCTTTCAATGTACACTTTTCTTTCTATATGTGTCATCTGGAGTTTACATTATATTCACTTCCATTCAGTTCATGCCATTCAGGTTGTCATAATATTCAAAAGTCACATATAAAGATGGATTTATAAAAAAAAAACATTGATTCATTTTCTCATTTTCATAGTAAATTTATTACAATATCATCCTTTAAAAGTGAGTGTAAATTAACATGGTGGCCAAATAATTGCATGATGATGAAGAATACTGTTTTTTGTTAACAAATGTATATTGAGACAATAAGCTTGTTTGTGTTTGGTCTATACAGATCACTATTTCAGTCAGATATCAACCTTTTGAGGCAGCTATTTTGTCAACGCCATGTCATGTGGTCCATTTAAAAACTTGTTAGGTAAATTGTAATTATCTTTAAAGATATTTTTAACATTTATATATACTGTTTATTCATTTTTGTTATGGGTATCAATTTTCATGATTTTGACAAATTTTTGTTGCTTCATTTTGTGTGGCGTTATTATATCAACCACAAAGTCGGGAAAATCTGTACTCCACAAAATAATGAATTCACAGTGTATATGTGTGTGTGTGTATATATATATATATATATATATATATATATATATATATATATATATATATATATATATATATACATATATATATACATATATATATATATATATATATATATATATATATTAAAAAATTCTAATTGCACAGTTTTTCAAAGATTGTTTTTGTCAAGAGAAAAATGAAGAAAATCAGCATGACAAAGCATGGTACAGAAAGAGATAATGGTCAATGGTTATTTCACTTTTGCATCTTGACAAAGGCAGTTAATATGAAGAGTACTTCACACACTCCATTCACAAGTTTAAATTATTTGCGGCTTATTGTTACATTTTTATGTCTGTAATATCGGGCATTTATGTTTACTTATTTCTGTTATTAATCTATGTAGTGATTAGAAGATTTGCCCTAGTTTGCCATTAATTTGTATTTTTATGTGTATTTATACAACCTTGTTATCCCAAATCAATGAACCATTCCCAGTTTGAAGTTTCTTTTTAGTTGTATGTGTTTTATTACTGAATTCTATTTTTGTATAGCATGGAGTTGGCATTTAACTAGATATATAGAATTTTTAAACAAATTATAACTGTTAAAAACTAGCCTCAGATTGATTGTGGTAGGTGTAGGAATATAAGGAATGAGTTGTTATTAAAGGCATTTTTGTTAGCCAGGTATAATAGCCATGTGTGCATTTTTAATAGTTTGACTGTTGCCTGTGTTCTACTCTTTGACAGCAAAATAATTCTGAATCAGCTTTGATACAAGCTATAATGAAGCATAAATAAAATCAGATTTATGTAAAGCAGTAAATTCAAGTAATTCTTTTGATTTCTTCTTTCTTCATTTGGAGATGAATTGTAACAACAACAACAAAATTTGATGTATTTACTTATACAACATGTATACAAATAGCATTCATCTGGTGTCAGGATAATGTGACTGGGTGGGACATCATGCTGCATATCTGAGGCATGATGCCCTAGTGTTAGACATCACTATAAAATACTTCACTGCAGACATTGTTGCAATATGACTGAATTTTTTTAAAGCTGCGTTAAAAATCCTAATCACACACACACACACACAAAAGCTGACCTGAAGCCAAAGTGTTGATGGCATTCAGTATGCCCCAGTAAATTAACATGTAATTAATTTATTACCTCATAAACCCATTAATGTATCGTAACCTTTGAGGATGCAATTTCATTGCTGATATGCATTGCAAATCTCTTGACAGCCATTGTTCAGTATGCAAAAGTTGTTTCCAAACAGGATGCTAGTTTTTAGCAGTTACCTCCCTTGTTCCTTCCTCTGCCCCTTATCCAAACAAATCCACACTGAATAAAATCTAATTTCTTTTGGGAGATAATATACATGGATAATAAGCTACACGTCATAAAATTGAGGTATTTAGGTCACAAATGAGATATTAGCATTTTAACTTTAATTGGTTGTCAGCCATTTTGTTGTACACATTAGTGTATTGTCCATTGTCATGTGACTTACACCCAACTCGAAAGCAACACGATCCAGCTATTACTTTGTTAGTGTTCTTGCACAAAATGTTGTAACAGAAATACTGATTTTGTGTCTTGATAAATGACCTATTATATTATTGGAATTTTGTTGGTGAGTTAATAATCAAAAGTACCCACTTTAGTTCATTCCACACAGAGCATCACAAATTTTATCCGATCTTTATGACAGTACATTTTTAGTTCAGTATTAATGCAGATAAAAATACCTAATTTGTTTCAAGGTATTTGACATGAATTATTTACTTTTAGCTATATTTAATAACGCTGACCTGAAAAGTTATTATATTATAGATACGATAAAATATGAGATGCTCTGGGTAACAAATGGTAGAATATCTTATTTCATATCAATACCTTCATTGATATCATTACGTTGTTGCTATAAAACAAATTACAATTCATAGTGATGCATGACTGCATATTTCTTTAAATGTTGTTATTTTAGTCAGAAAATAACATGAATTTTAATATATGAGTGCAACCTTTGAGACTAGATGTATCTATGTAGCGTCCAAGTTAACATTTAACTTGTTACTTTGTATAAATGTGAATCTGTGTGTTTATATGTGTGCATCAATATAATTTGTAGGGGGCAGAAAGAGTAAATAGTTGTTTTTTTAAATTAATGTGGTGGAACCAGTTGATATTAAATTGGGATTTAGCAGATTTCAGCGATGGAAGTATAGATGATTGTCTAATTTACATATGTGTAGTTATTGTTAAAAAAATACTGTGTACAATGGATAAATTTCAATCAGTTCTTATGAATTATTATAAATGCATAATACACATTTAATCCAGATGTTCTGTTGTTATCTTGCAGTACCATCAAGTATTTTAATTAACAAGACTTGTCATTTCAAAACATTACGAGGACACAAATTTAGATTTTCAGTGATACACATTATGTATATTTATGGAATAGGAAGGGCTAGATTTATTAAATTCAATAGCGAGAAAGCAAAATTTTTTTACAATTAGCAAATAAATCATGGTTATGTCCACCCTTCCTTCCAAAATAAATTGCCTTAAGTTTAGCGTGTTATGGCAACAGAGAATGGAGAGGTTGCAAACATTATTCTCAGTTCCAAACAAAAAATGTTTTTTGTTTTAATTCTACAATACAATTTCAGTATGTTCAGGCCATATTGAGCCAAAATGGAATCTTATTTGGAAAATATTTCAATGTTTCAGGGTTTATAAATTGTGACACCTCATTTATCAGTTATGTAATTTGATAATGGGACTAAATTTTTACTGTTCATATATTACATACAAATAATTGTAAACCTGTAAAGTTTGGGAATTGTGTAATTGCTATTTAAAAAAATGTGTAAGAGAATATACTTTATATACACTCTTGTAACTTGAGTCCAACTGCAGACTGCATAGACCCAGATCAGCCATCACATAATGCACTGGCAGATCTAGTCCAAGTTTCCTCTGACACTTGCCACCCCATTTTTGATATTGGACATTTATGTATGTTGGGGTGTAGGGTCAGAGCGCATTCCCTATCAAAAAGTTGGAATTGGCCGACATCTTTTGGTGTCAGCATGGGGTAGCTGCTTACTTGCTGGCCCAGTAAACTTAAACAATCTTTCATCGATATATACCTGCATGAAATCGATAGGAATATGATGACCCCAACATGAATGTCCAAATATCAAAAATGGGGTGGCAAGGGTCAGAGGAAACTTGGACTATGGCAGATCTGGATCTATACTGTTTGTTAGGAATAATATAAAAAAAAAAAAAAATAGACTCATCTGATGACACATGCAATGGATCGATGTGGTTGGCAGTTGGATTCATGAGTTAATATGGGACATCAATTTTGTTATAGAATCAAATCCTGATAATGGTAGTGTACTTTATACATGTCTGTGCAGTGAACTTCTATTTTATCTAACCTAATCACAAATTCATAAGACTATAAATGGAACTTTGCTTTTCTTATTTGTTCACTGTACAAAATATAGTTTTTACATGTACTATATTACAAATAATGTGAGCAAAGTTTTGTTAATGTAGTTGTATGCCAAATTCACATCATTTTTTAAAAAAACAAATGAAAATTTTATTAATACTTTTCCCAAAAAATTCCATCTTTAATTTAGCTCATTGAACATTCAACAATGCCCATAGTATCTTCTGCATGTATTTACTACAGTTTGTATATTTGATTAATTTACCGTTTTTGCAACATAAAAGAGTAAATCATCTTTACAAATTACATGTATCTGCTAAATGTAGTAGGAGCCCAAGCTTAAGTGGTCACAGGCACTTGCCTTTACAGGTAAGACATTTCACCTTTACCTGCATGGGTTAAAGTCTTTGGCTCTACTTCCAATGTTCTTTTCCCAAAGTTTTTCCATCACCAAAAATACTGGCTGCCATGTGAAACCTATCATGTGCAGAAACTGATGTTTCATTATTACAATTTATAGGAAGAAATAACGCAAAATATTTACAAGAATTTTTTATAATACATTTGTCAGTTGAGACTTGGAGGCAGTAAGTTTGATTTGAATGTATGATACAAATAATTATCTCATACCTCTGGTTTGTTTTTGTTTGTTATGTAAATATATATATAAAAGCTTGCAGAACAAAGTATGTGTTTGTTTAATACTTTATAGTTTAAACTTCCTTTTTTTTTCTGTTCTCAGCAGTACCATGTTTGAAATTACACACACTTGCTTATAACTTTAGTTCAACTACAAATTCAGCAGACCCATATCTGTCTGCACATTTTGTGCCAGCAGACCAGAGTCTGTGTTGTTTGCAGCTGGACTTGGTAAGTAGACAGTCTTGGAGGTGGAAGAAATGGGAGAAGGTTATGTGAACCACTAACCTTGAATGGAAAACCAGATTCTTTGTTTAGTGTCAAACCTACACCATGTGCTTTTAACATTTACTTTTTGGATAAATTTCTTAAAGCTCATTATAGCAAGCATACACTAAAGAGGTTATACATAATGTTCTGTCCCAGTACATGTGTAAGCACATTCTAAATGAGTTCCTTTTACTGCTCTCCACTTAAGAGATACATTTTTTTCTCCTGGCAGGAGATGCACAAGATGGCTGAATGATCTAAAGTGCTTGCCTTTACTGATTAATGTTGTCTCATTTCTGTCCATGTGGGCTTGATTCTTGGGCTCGGGCTGGGTGAAAAACTGGCAGTAACATCCTGTGGGTCATTTGTTTGTACTGGGATTTTCCTGGGTTCTTCCTTCACCAATTATACTGGCTACCAAGATAACCTATCATATGCTTGGGGGGTGGGGGGAGGGAATGGCTTTTAACCCCAAACAAGAACAATTCTATCTGAATATTGTTCCACTGAATAAAAGCACATGCGTGATATAATTTCAAAACAACTTTAACTTATAAAGTTGCTATGGTACACAAGGTATACATGAATGGTGGTCTGGTCCAAAGGGGAAAAAATGTTTTAGCTGGAATTTTTCTATAATCATTCCCATCAGCATGTCATGCAAGAATTGGAGTTGCACCTGGAATGTGTGAATGTAAAATTTCCACTTAATTTATGGTATTCTTGCCATTCTGGGCCTCCATTTAAGTCTATTGAAGAGCAATGATAGCCAAGAAATGGGGACCCCAGGTGGCTGAGTGGTCAGAGGAACTTGCCTGTACAGATCACGGACAAATAACCCATGTCCACATAGGTTTGAGTCTCAGACTCTGCCAGTGCGGATGCGCGAGAAGGCTTGTCAGTAGCTTACCATGGGTTTGTGGTTTTTCCTGCACCATAGATGCTGGCCACCATGTATCATGTGCAGAAAAATGGCAATAAACACATAACAGCTTAATTTAGTAACTCTGAATTTAGTTTACCAGTTCAGCTTCCTTATTGAAAGGCATATGTCTAATCACATTAAATTAAAGGTGATAATTTAAGTCTTTTAAAGACATTGCACCACCAAGTTTAGCATTCCTTGGTTACCATTGCTCCTCATAGAACTGAAATGATGAATGAAGTTGGATGGAAGAAGAAAAAAAAGCACTATTTTGTGTTGGATTTACTGGTGCTCAATGATGAAATTGCATTTAAGTAAATATAGTATGAATAACGCAGTTATACTCGATGGTGTTCAATATTCCACCTATGTGAGATATTCTTGAAAATTTGGCCTCATTTACCTATCAGTGCTAATAAATACGAACTCTATGGCACCAATTCATGACATTAAAACATCTTAAATTGTTTGACTGATAATATACTGTGCAAGCAATTCAATTTTGTCTTACTGATGAGTTTGGATGAATGACACGGGGACTAATACAGGATGTTCAGATGCATTTGTTGCCTTATAGTTCCTTGTACTTTCAAACAAGTCTGCTGGATGTGTTGTTGAAGATTCTTCTCTTCATTGTTATTGTCATGTGACAGCTATTACAACTCGTTGGATTTAAATAAGAAATAGAAAAGAGTGAGAACCAGCAAGTTCTGTAAAAATTCAACAATTTATTTCTCTATAATACAAAGTGAAATATATCTTAAGAGTTTTGCAAAATTCCAAGAAACATTTCCAAGAATTTTTTTTTTGTGGAGAAATTGCAAGAGAAGAATAACTGTAATTAAATAATTTAAATAAATTCTAGCCCAAATACTGGACACAACAATAATTAAGCTAATTCTGCTCAGATCTTAAAGCATACTCTACTTTACTCTATCTTGAGTCAGTTGGCATTTTCTATTTAAAAAGCTATTAACTAATGGAAAATTTTTCTGGAAAATTCAAAATGTTTACAAGATAAATTCTTATTTATAATGACAAGGTGTTTCTAAAATTATAAAATGTGGTAAACAATTGGTAAACCCAGCAATTCATGGGAATTTTCCAAAGTTCTAAGACTCAGATAGAGATAAACTTGTTTATGAAACCAAAATCAATGATTCAGGTCAGGTAGAAAACAAACTTGATTTTAGAAAAGGTAAATTCCAAAATACAATTATCCATAACATATTATAAATTTTAAAAAAATAACCAACAATGGAAATGAAATGCACAGTAAAGTTGAAACATTCAATGCTATTTCAAAACTTGATCATGGACTACTGAGTAACTGACTTAATGCAACCATTTTATGTTTGTGACTTCTGGCAAAAGAAAAAAAAAAGCTTAAAAATGTGTGCTAAAGGAGGAAGTATGGATGTTCATATTTTAAGATCAGTTAATTAAAGGGATAGATTATTGCACTTGTTTCACTTTAATTTTTAATTGTTTGTCTTTTTGAGAGGCCCTGACCAGGACAGGCTATTTAACTTTGTTGGCTATAGACTGATGTCCATCTTTCATCCATACATTAGCGCAAGTTTGTTATTGTAATAATAATGAGGACTTTGTATAGCGCCTAATCTAAGAGCTTTACAACATCTATAATGACAAGACTACAAAAAAAACCACCATGAAATCAGAAAACACAAAATGCTGAAAATATTTAAGGTAGGTCTTTTAAGTTTGTTCTTGCAGTCGAAAAAGGCGAGTTTTAAGAGCTCTTGAAAGGAATCGCTGTCTAATTTCAATGGGCAATTCATTTCACGTTGCTGGGCCTGGTATGCAAAAGAATGTCCATATCACTTCGTTTTCATAGCGGGTATATAGAGTATACGACTGTCAGAAGAGGATCCTCTTTAAATACCTGAAGGATTGCCATGACACATTACACACACATCATCCCAATATATACTTTGTCCTGAACTAAAACAATTGCTGCTCATGCTCAAATACCCAATATGACCACCACAGCAGCCATCTTGAAAATCTTATTGCTATTCCTATTTAATGTAAAAAGCTTCTCGTGTCAGGTTGGTCTTACATTTTTGCTTCAACTTCCTTAATATTTGTGCAGTGATTTTAAAGATTGAATCTGCAATTGAATTTTGCTGTTCTTTGTGGATATTACTATAAAACTTGGTACATCATTGGAAGATATATAAATTGACCAATCATTGTACTATTTTCATGAGTTAATGCCCTTTATTTAGCATGAGAGGGAGCCATAGTAGCTATATTGATGGTGTCGTACTTGTACTAATCCAAGGTTCACGTGTTCGAAACCCACCTGGGCAAAGTGATTTCATTTGGCAATGTAAGTCTCTTCAAATGATCAAAATGTATTTTATTGGTGAGCCATTAACTAGTTGTCTTTACATGAAAATGTAAATTCTACAGCAGATTGCGGGGGTGGGGGTGGGCCAAGTGGCCTAAAGCACTTTCCGTTACGGATCACTGCCATCTCACCTCTGTCTGCATGGGTTTGAGTCTAAGATTCAGCTAATTTAGTTATGTGAAAAAGCTTGTCAGTAGCTTCTCATGGGTCGATGGTTCTTCCTCCACAAATAATACTGGACACCATGTATAGCCTATCGTGTGCTGAAAAATGGCGTTAAACTCTACAACATCTACAGATTGCAAGTCAAAAAGGTCAATAACCTTAGCAAAACTGTAAGAACATTGATTTCTCAACTTCAGATTATTGCGTTTCCCAGCCTTTATAGCAATCCATTGAAATCGTGGATAGGTTAATCTAAGATTCGGCTATTGTAGTTATGTGAGAAAGCTTGCCAGTAGCTTCTCGTGGGTCGGTGGTTTTCCCGGGTTCTTCCTCCACCAATAATACTGGCCGCCATGTATAACCTATTGTGTGCAGAAAAATGGCGTTAAACCCTAAAACAACAATAACAGGTCCAACAAAGCAACAACTCCTCAACATTGTGTGAACAAAGTGATTTGTCAATACATCTATGTACGCAGATCTATATAGGTGGTAGGAATAAAATTTACCAAAATTCATGGCCAGAAAAGTAAGGGACTATTTACACTAGTAAAATGATTTTATATATAGCATTAGGCTAGAAGACAAAAAGGACAATAACTGGCCAACTTAAGGGAGCAAAGTAATTTGTAGATGTACACAGGTGATAACTAATATTTATTAAGTTTTATACAATCCATTGAAATGCTGCACTACACAGTTCTAAAGAGATTGCATTATTCTGTCGTTTTTTTTTTGTTTTTTTTTGGCACACAAGGATTACGTTACATCACTGAAAGATTCTTATTCAGCTGCCATATTATGCTATGATGTTTCTACACAATAACTCAATTTGTCCTTCAACTACAGTAACCAAGTAGTATGGATAGCTTGCACTTGGTGAAAGATCTCGTTCAATTTCAGGCTTCAAGATCACAGTGACAGAAAAACGTTTTATGCACAATAAATCTTTTTCTCCACCATCAACAGTTACCAAACCTTGTGGATAACTTGCACATGGGATAACTCATTTTTCTGACACAAAAGTCAAGATAACTGACACAAAAAAACTGATTCCAGGTTCAAGAGTCAAGGTCACTGACTGAAAGAATGTTTTTTTTCAAGTTCATCACCATGTACAGTCACTAGTCTTTGTGGATTGCACCTGGGGAAAATGAGATATTTTGATTCCAGGAGTAAAATGTCAAGGTCACTTAAAGCAAAATTGTTTCTGGCCAGCACATGAAATGCTATACATGGTGGCCAGTATAAATGGTGGAGGAAAAGGCTGGAAATAACAAATGACCCATGAGAAGCTGGCAAACTTTGTCACATGCCCACATTCACCGAACCTGAGACTCAAATACACAGAGGGGTGAGATGGCAATGATCCATAATGTTGAGCAGTTTAGACCATTTGGCCCCCACACAATAATAGAGTTTATCTTCTACAGTTGTCAAACTGTGTAAGGTTACACTTACAATAAGAAAGAACATTATTGATTAATGGTAAAGTTTTCACTGAAAAGAAAAATGGTTACAGTACAATAACTCAAATTCTTCAATCAATTTTCAACCATTGCCAATGTTTGTGGATAACTTAAACTTTGAACAAGGAAAAACCCTGTTGATTTGGGAGTTCAAAAGTCAATGGACCAAAAAACTACAAAGAGTTTCCACACAGTAACATTACCTTTCTGCATTATAATATATATACCCTAACCTGTAGATGGCTTTGTACATTGGGTGAGAAAGAAGCACATTGGTTTGAGGGTCAAAAGATAAAAGGACATTGTCACTATGACTTAAGAAGACGAATGGTTTCTGCTTAATATCATTAGTTCCCCAACATAGATCTAGACCAAACTTTGTGGATCGCTTACACTTCGGGCAAAAAAAAATCTTGTTAATGTTGGGGTCAAACGTCAAGGTCACTGCCTGAAATTATTTCACACAAATTTCAGTTATCTACATAGAGAACTTTTAAAAAGGGTGGGTGTATAATGTGTCATTCAGGGTACACTTGTTCATTACTTATAATAATAACCGATAACTACAAAATGTTTATACCATGCAAGAGAATAAACTATTGATGGACAATTTCCTTCACATGACAAATTGCTGTTCTTTGTGTTGTTAGTCATTGACCAAATGAACCGATGGGATGACCTGTTGTCCATTAGATCGGTACAGATAATCCTCCTAAACTACTGAGATGATTGCCATGAAGTTTTACCCTTGTGTTCATCCCAGAGCTTAGTTTATCCTAAATGAAAATGGAACCACTTGAACATACACTGAATCTTGTCATTGCTACTTGTCCTGAATGTCAAATCGGCATGGAATTTTCACTTGTGACATCATGTAGGTCCTCAATGGAAAAAAATTCAGACATCCAATAATGTCATGGTAGCCATCTTGAAAATCTTTTAGCTACAGGACTTGAATGGAAAGCCTTGTCAACAAGGAATGTTCACAATAAGACTTCTTATCTAGTAAAATGATGCTGCTATGACCTACAATATGGCTGCCATCTTGACAACCTTGCTTTTGCTCCTCCAAGATAGATGGTCACATTGCCATGAAGTTTTCACCCGAAGACTTATTCAAAACAATATCTAGTTACTTCTCAATGAAAATCTTACAACAAATAAGGCAATCGCTGTGGCAACCTTGAAATTCTTGTTAACAACATATAAGATGGTTTCTACACTCTATACAGTTAAAAAGTTGCAGTCTTATCTTGGACTTGATGGAAATTCTTTTCAACCAATACAGCATCAGAGTTGCTTCAAGAGACTCTTGTATGAAATAGTTTAGAATGACATATTGTCATTCTACATCATGTTAAATAAACATGCTGTGATATAGTTTCCCCGTAAGAAACTTGGGAATAAATTCTCACTATTTTATCTACTTTAAATTGTATTTCAAAGAAAAGCAATTCTACCTCACCTGGTTGTGAAAATGCTTGTAACTTTAATGCTATATCTGAGGGTATCTAACTTAAGACGAACTCTTTTCTGCAAGAATTAAATAAAGATGTATTTCTTAAGAGAAAATGTTGTCTCCTCCATATAAAAGACAACATTGATGGGTCATAAATTTTAAATTATAACTCTACAAGGACACTTTTTCATAAGGGATGGTCATATCAAAACATGGTGTGCTTTTTTGATGATGTCTATTAGATCCTAAATGAAATTGGTGCTATCTGATGTTTAATAGGACTACCATGGCAGCCATCTTATAAATGTTGTCTCTTATCGTCCTGAATGGAATGTAATATTGGGATGGGAAACCACAATAGCCATCTTGTTGCTGCTATTCCATCCAAATTTTAGCCAGTGTAATCTACACTTACACAACTCGTCTCAATGAAGCTTGCAGCAGTCTCCACTAGCCACTCTAAACATAATTAACAGAAAAATATATTCAGACTAAAGTGATCTTAACAAGAAAATGATGGCCCCAGTGACAGAGCATATATATAAAAAAAAAACATTCTTTTCTATATCTCAAAGTAGAAGTACTATAATAAGTTGAGACCAGATATATTTTTTTTTCTTACTAGTTTTAAAGCATGGTTCTTAAAATCTGCTTGAGAAGCTTTATCATTGCCTAGAAGTCAGAATTGACTAAACGTCACAGGCTTGAGTTACAGCCAGTATAACTACTATTAGAAGCAAATTTAACACAAGTCAGTGAAGCATAAAATATAGGCCATAAGGACCTACTTTCGCAAGGAGTTGTACTGACATGGAATTAACCCCTGGTGCTATGTTTACATGGCAGGAGGTAGTAGCCTACTGCCAAGCTCTGTAGTAAAAAAGGTGATAGGCTAAAGTGTGTGGTGTTATAGAAAGGCAGATAGATTTAGTTCTACAATTATACCAAATAATCTGGATGTTTTAGTTGCACTACAGAATACACAGGGAAAAACCAAAATTTTTGGACCTATTTTTTTTCCTTCATAAAAAATTCGGCCATGGTCAAATTTGATTTTGCATCTAGATTTTAGACTTTTTGGCCTCAGATCTAAGGCAGACCAGTCTGAACTGCACACAGACAGGTGAACTTGTGCAAAAAAGTAGGATAAGGTGGGTATTTGGAATAAAGAGTGGTCTCTATACAAAAATGATGGGTCCATTAAGCAAAATAACAAAGAACTCCAACTTTTCCCCTTCTGCTTATTATGCCTCATGGAAAACAATGTTTCAAACACAACCAGGCATTAGGCTATAATGGACAATCACTTGGAAGTTGATGGAATTAGAAATAGCCTCCTAAATGTGTTTCCTACTCTCATTTTATGCAAAAACAACAAAAACCTGCCGGGGTTAATGTGTTAAGATGCATTCCCTAACTTTCATGATTCTAGATTGGTTAGAACACACACAGTACGCAAAATACTACAGTAGATAATGAGCTACCGGTAAATAAAAAAGTATTATGCAGGTTACAGTGACCTTGTTTTGTAAGGATATGATGCTAACAGAGACGCATCCAGCCATATAGTAGTTAGTTGCTACAATGAACAGTGCTTAAGAAATATATTGCTGAATGGCATATTAGCACAATCCTGACTACATAGTGCCAAGTAAGTTTAGGCATACCCTGGCAATGCATATAAAAAAAATGATAAGGCAAAAAACAATATGTAAACCTTAAAACACACAATCAAATTTGTTTTATACAAGATTGTTAACATTTTTAAACTGGCCATGACCTCAGAATGGGTATTTTCATGGTGTGCACATGGGGGCAAAAAGAACCTCTTACTGCATGTTTGGAGATGTGCATATTCTATTCTACAACCCTGCTTGAGAATAAAGAAATGACTTGAAACTGAAACCAAAGTCAGTGAAGCATGAAAGATGGGTCAGTAACCTATTTTTCTCCTGAGGGTGAAATACACATCAAGATGCATTGCCTCACAAAGATAATTCTTGGTATAATGGTGTATATATACAGGTGCAAAAATAATCATCATATCCACATTGATCTTTTTATGTGATATGGTTATGGTACTAATAGAAATGTATATATTCCTCCAGTCTGATGATTCTAGCATGAGCAGAGCTTGAGAAATAAACAGAAAAAAGCAACTGAAATGAAGTCTGTGAATTATGACGATAACTATTTACAATAACTTTTTTTTAAGAAGCTTAATTGGTAAACTGACCAATCTTCTATGAGGCCTTCCACAGTTACATGTATATGTTGATAGAAGTTTATTAGTTCTGGGGTTATTACAATGCTATTAAAAACTTGATAACTGATCTACTACTAATATAAAATATGTACACTGATTAAAAATTATTTATACAATGTGTAGTAGTGAACCAGTATAAGACATTACAGGCAAGGACATGAAAGAACAGTTTTCATAAAATGAAATACACAAAAACAATTATTTCTATAAATGTTACCGAAGCTTTTTAAAAACGTTCAATAAATTGTTTTCCGATATGGATCCTGTATATAAATTTTCCATAGATCTAAAATTGCATGAAAAATAATTTGAAACCAACCAATGAAAGGTTTTATATACTAGAAAAACTTTCTGAAGCGGAGTTATCTGTTTAAAGGGAAGCCACTTAAGTTGAAGATTCCAAGTATAACAGTATGTATACAGGAAGCAAAAAGACTGAAACGTAGCTAGGTATGTGCAATTAATGTACATGCAGAAACTTAACTAGGTATGTGCAATTAATGTACATGTATATGTTGATAGAAGTTTATTAGTTCTGGGGTTATTACAATGCTATTAAAAACTTGATAGCACACACTGTAAGAGCCAGGTGCTATGAAATTTACTTAAAACTGTTGCCATGAGCCCAAAAAGAATTTATAAAATGCATAGACACTTCATGAATGTATATGCTGTCATATATATATATATATATATATATATATATATATATATATATATATATATATGGATTGTGATGCCAGGGATAATAAAAACTCCTCTACTTGACAAATGCAAGCTAAAAGCAAGATCTTTCAGTGCTAAATATGTTTGTTAATTTTGGTCTTCAGTACCATCTTTAAAAGAATAGATAATGATGCTCTACATCAATAAGGAAAAAGTACATAGTATTTTATTTGTGATTTTTGTGATATGTACTTATAATAAGATGCAGTGCAGCTGAAATGTGTCCCTTCTTGAACAACATTTTCCACCCAATGTTTGTCCTGTATGGTTTTGTTTCTATTCACTATCATTCTGTAAACAATTAATAAAAGACAACTTTCAAGGAATGTGAGTCTCAAAAAGAAATTCTAATAAATTGTACAAAATAGACGTATACATTTCCATATAGGGATATGAATGGTCAATTGCAATGACCACTTAACATTGCTGTGCAAGTTTTGTGATGACAACTCGCCTTTGTTCTGCAAGTTAAGTGGGGTCTCAAAGCATTTTTTTTAATGTTACTACATTGTGTAATATTTGTTCACTAAAATTGGATCTCTCCAATATGTTACACTGTGGTGGTTACTTCTCAATTAGCTGCTCTTATCAGTATCCTGAATTCATAATGAATAATAAAAACTGTAAATGATTTACTAACTGCATGTTTGCTTTTGTTTGTTAAACACCTTGGACACATTTTCCAATAAATAATTGGCTCCAAGTATCTCACATCTAATTTATAACTATACAATCCATTCCTGGCATTCAAGAAGCATTATAAGGGAGTCATGACACTATTATGATAAAAATAAGACAAGAAACTTCTGAAATTGCATATGGTTTTAAATCTTTTAACAAATGCAATCATAACACACACTATATACAATGCAATGCAACAAATTTTTAATTTTTCTACATAATAACATTATTAGTTTTACATACAATTTACTTCAATTTTAATGTACAAGGTATTGTCTAAATATGTGGTATGTACAAAACTTTTGAAGAAACTATTTGAATAAAAATAATCAAGGTAACAGATGATAGTTTCTTAAATTAAACCCATCAAAATTCTTAATTTATTGTGATCATTCATGTAATTTTGTCAGCTATTTATTACTCAGTAACTAAGAATATTATTTGTGAATTTAGTGTTTCAGGCTTGTGTTCTTGAAATTGATGCCAAAGGAGGCATGTACATCTCTCTGTGCTTGTCACTATCTGGACACTGAAATACCAATAGTCTACGATGTAATGCTATATACCTGTAGCTGTAGACATGCTGCGTTCAAGGCAGGTATAATATCTCAATGGCAACATTTTTTAATTGCATCAAGTTAAGTCTGCAATACTTTTCAAAATTGACCTGCATTTGAACTGTGAGCATCACTGTTACAGCAAGAGTCCCTTAAGGGCACATAAGCTCAACTGACCAAAAAGGAATCCAATATACATGTAAAACTATTCCTTCTCAGTAACTACTGAGTGTTGAAGCTATAACTAAATTTTCAAGATGGCTATTGTCATGGCCATATTGGCATCATTTTTATTTATGATCAACTAGACACCATAAAAACGTCTTTTTGGTGAAAACCTCATGACAATATGTATTGCCATTTTAAAAAAAGTGTTAAAAAAACCCCATTTAATTTTCCAGGTATTTTTTTCAGATGGAAATATATATCCAAAAATGTGTAGCTATTTTATATTAACTTTATATCAGGTAGGTTGATGAGATATATTTGTCAATAAACTGTCCCTTGTACACTTGATAGCATTTGGATACCCCTGTAATAAGAGAGGCAACCATTGCAGAGGAAATTTCCCGTTTTTTCCCTATTTAGCATGAAAAGATCTTAAACTTTTTTTTGTTGTTGCATAAACTGAAAATGAAAAAATGAACTGGACAATTATCAACCAAGGTCATATTTACATTTAAACAAGATAAATTTTCCAAAAGACAAACAACAACTGTGATTCAACATATTTATCGATTAAATTATGAATCACACAGCATTCAATCTATTTCTGGATTTAATTACTTTCTAATCACACAGCATTTAAAGTGTACAACAAATCTTTATATTTATCCATCAATATACAAACTTGACTGATCAATAGCATTGAAGCAAATGTAAATATTTTATAATTCAAGATGAAAATGTTGTACAAATTACTAGAAGAGAAAAAGATTCATACTTTAATTCCAAAATAGATTCAACAATATTGAGTGTTCTTTTTCATGTTATGTATAGTATGCTTTATATTCACAATGGCATGTTTATCGATAACACATAGTTTCTTGTAAACATCAGACTTGCGTATTGTAAATTGCTTCCACCATTTCCACATAATAAACTTCTCTTCACATTTACAGTTATATTACAGAGAATTGATTTCATACTGTTGTAATAATTTCCTCTTATCCATAATAAAATATTTAAAAATATTTACTGTAAAATGCTAAAATATCACAAACTTTTAAACTGATGTACAAAAACAAATGAGGATCTTTTCAAATAAGGAAACTTTTCTATCCAATAAAAGTCAGAAAATATGACCCAAATCTTCAGCTTCAGTTATAAAATGAGTTATGTTGAAGGATATATTTGTGGCTTTAACATTTTTAAAATAAATTTTGTTTCTATCAGACAGTTTCATAGTTTAAAAAAAAGTACACCTCCCCATAGTCCCATACATCTGTTGTACAGAAATTCTCCCAAAAAAATGTTTCATGTATTCACACCATTTGACTCTGACACCCAAAACATTATGATTAAAAAGTTATCTAAGTGACATAGAAGAAACCCACTGGAAAATCTGATGCATAAAATTTGAAGTCATTCACACAATAAGGGCAGAGCAAGCTTAATTCTAACAATAACAAGGCAATCATTTTACTTGTAGCATTCACAACTGTAACACACAAATTTCACTCTAACAAATTACATCAAAACAATATTATAATTCTTTAATACAGGAAGACTTTTGCCTTTTACAAGAATCTTACTATATTAGATAGCCAAAGCCTAAGACTTTCCTTAATGGCTTTTCTTCCTATAAAAAAACAAGAGTCCCTTGAAGGTACTAATGCTATTATGGCTTAAAAGAATTTATATGAATTCATGAGAAATCAGTTTCCTCTCTCCTTCAAATCCTCTTGGAAATTTATTTTAAAAATACAACTTACCAAATTTGGTGAAAACAAATATTTTCCAACAAGTTCAAACCTGTCCTGACCTTTGAACTTTATCATGATATAACACAAAATCAATGACTCGTATCATATACTGTCAAGATATACCAACATTCCAAGTTTGCTTTAACCCATAATTACCATTGTTTTCTTTTACAAACTAAAGTTACTGTGTCACTGAACTGGCTTTATTCAAGAAATATATATATATATATATATATATATATATATATATATATATATATATATATATATATGGTTTGACACCATTCATGTTTCCATTATCATACCCAGTAGCCATCACAGGGATATATATATATATATATATATATATATATATATATACACATACATACATATACACACACACACAGAGTCAAGACCTTTAACCTTGGAATCATTATGAGAATGCTATTTAACTTATTTACTGAAAAACAACAAAATACAGAGTTGAGTCCAAAACTAATTTGTATATCCACAAGTCACCATGTTCGTTAGCTAAAGATGACAAAAAAAAATGCAAACAGTGACCTTGGACTTGACCTCAAGATCAACAAGGTCTGGTTTGCAAACTTGTACAAAATAGCATAAACATATTACTATGTTCTTTCATTCAGGTTAAATTACATAACTGTATGAAGTGTTTTAGTCAACCCTAGGTCACTGTCAAAATTATTTCAGGAGGAGTAGCATACATTTATTTAGATTCCCATGGTTGCCATATTGGTGGTCAGATTAGCACAAGTTTTTAACTGGGATTTGCTGCACACTTTCAAGGTGTTTTGTAGAAAATTCTATGCTGATACCATAATTCATTAAAGAAAATGTTACCAAAAGAAAATTTTCAAGATGCGAAGCTATTTTGGAGGTTATATCAACATTATCATTTTAAGAAAGAAACATCTGCCATGTGTTTTAATGAAAACTCCATGTCCATATGACCTTCCATTACTATGGAATAGGAATAACGGGACTATCAAGATTACCGCTGTTGTAGCCACACTAACAGGTCATGCTTTTTTTTCTGCACGAACTACATATCATATGAAGCCTTATAATAAAACCACCATGTCTGTATAAAAATAACTTCTGAAGTGGCAATAACAGGATTTTCTAGATGGCCATCACATCAGAAGTAGTTTAGATTGTTAAGATGGAAGCCACAGTTGCCATCTTGGAATTCAGATCGACACCATTTTCATTTAGGACCATCAACAAGTCTTAAGGTGTCTTTCAGTGAAAACCTCATGCTGATATGACCCTCTGTTCATAAAGTATTGCAATAAGACATTGAATATTATATTGGCACAATTTTCATTTAGGACCCTACACATCATAAGATGTTTTTCAGAGAAAATGCCATGTAATCCATTTAAGAGGATTAGGAATTATAAAAAAATTCAAGCTGTCCGTCATTTTATGACTTTATTTCAAACCTGTGTCACATATAAGGCTTCATCAAACCAAATCTTTGGAAAACTAAATGTTTTTCTCATCCAAAATTTACCCTTCATTTCAAGCAAATTATTTTGTACAATTAATCCCCTCTACTCCGAAATCATATGAGATTTTGGTCCCATGTGTCACTCTAATACGACAACAAACTCGGAATATGTGTCTGGTTAAAATTTTGTAAACAGTATTAGGCCAAACAAAGTAAAACAAATGCATATGTACATGGTTAGATTACAATCAAAACAATATCATTGGCTAATCTTTATTACTGACATCTTGCTGAAGTATCGACTTTCAAAGTAAAATGTTAAATTTATTAATGGTGAATTGATTGAATATATCAAAGATGACATTTCTGTTTAATTATCTTGGATCTATGTCTCATACAATGAATGACTTTTGATCTAATGACTCGATAACAAATATAAAGCTGACAGTTGATATGATTTTTTTTTTGTTCTGACAGAGTACCAGAAATAACATTTCAAAGACAACCTCTGTGGTGACCATAGGCACTATCTTCACCTGGACCGACTAGATGTCAAAATAAAACCACACCTGTTCTCAAAATTTCAGAGAAAGTAGTTTACAAGGAGTAGCAAGAAAGAAAAAAAAACCTGCTAACAATGATATCAGGACCAATTGCATTTTGTTAGAGTTTTAGTAAAACCTCATGTTGAAACAAACACGGTTTTGGAAAAGTAGTCAATTCGCAAAATCACTGATTTGAGATCAGAAGCATTTTAAAGTGAGATTCAACATACTACAAGAAGTGTTTTAATGAAAGGCCCATGCTGATACAACCATTTATTCACAAAGAATATCCATGATTTACATAAATTCTGTAGTGGTCATTTTGGGATGTCAAATAAGCGCAATTTTTATTCAATATGTCACAAGTCTTTAAGTGTAATTCCATGTCTATATGTCATAAGGATTACTGAAAATCTACATGTCATAAGAATTACCGTAAATCATCATGTCATAAGGATTACTGTAAAGCTACATGTCATAAGAATTATTGTAAGTCTATATGTGGTAAGAATTACTGTAAATCTACATGTCATAAGAATTAGTGTAAATCTATGTCGTAAGAATCACTGTAAATCTACATGTGATAAGAATCACTGTAAATCTATGTCATAAGGATTACTGTAAATCTACATGTCATAAGAATTAACTGTAAATCTATGTCATAAGGATTACTATAAATCTACATGTCATAAGAATTATTGTAAGTCTATATGTCACAAGAATTACTGTAAGTCTATATGTCGTAAGAATTACTGTAAATCTACATGTCATAAGAATTAACTGTAAATCTATGTCATAAGGATTACTGTAAATCTACATGTCATAAGAATTATTGTAAGTCTACATGTCTTAAGAATTACTGTAAATCTATGTCATAAGGATTACTGTAAAGAAATTTCTACATCAGTAAGACAGTCAGTTCTTGAGCATTTAACACTCATCACTCTATCGTGTTTTCCATAATAAGTGGTAGTTAAATTATCACTATATTGAGATTATAAATCAAAATTAAATTAAATCAACTTAAAAACTAAGACAATTGATTAAAATTTGCTCTTCAAGGAAACATCTAATGAGCCTCAAATATAATCGTTGCCAGCGTTTAAATTTTAGAAAGCAAAAAAAAGTATGCGCAAAGACAATCAGTGCCATACAATATGAAAAATCTTGAAAACAAAATGGAAGAAATAAAAACTTATTTGAATTATGAACTATGAATTCTACCACTGAATAGTCATCATTCTGCCACCTTAGCCTCAACTTTACAAAAGTAAGAATTTAAAGTGAAAATAGATTTAAAAATTAAAAAAGAAACCGAAAATACATATTAAAATAAAATTCCTACAAAATGTTTTTTTAAGGAATTCTCTTTTCACTATGAATCATCCCTGTTACACTGAATGATCCCGCTAATTAAATAGTTCCTGTGCTAAATGAATTTCATTTATTATCACTGCTTTCTTTTTCTACTTGACGCCTTCGTACTTTTGTCTCTTCCTCATCCTCATCCTTATCATTTAATTCTTCCAATGGTTCATTTTTGTCATCCTGAGTGTCATCAATGAGGTCATCATCCTAAAACAGGAATAATGAAATCGCATATTAAGAAATATCCTTGAATTAAAACTCCACAAATGTTTTAATAAATCTGACGTCTATCTATTGATAATTATCTGATTGGTAAAATGAAACAATATTTTCTGTCACAATTTTTGCCAATTTGTGAAGAACAATGTTGACAAATTAAGAAGAAGCAAGGCAAGTGCTTCACCCACAAAGATATAGCAATATTATACAGATTTTTGAAAAAAATTATACATAACATAATGTAATTAAATATAGCAAAGGAATTTATATAAAATTTATGGACAGCTGGGAGGTCTGAAAATTATATATTAACATGGAATCTGATTTTAGACCTCTGGATTAATCCAGAAATAAGAGGTCCATATTGGCATAGAAATCTGTATTAATCCAGAAAAATAAGAGGCACACATTAGCATATAAATCTGGGGCAGTAGGATATTTTCTTAAACAAAATTTCCAGTGCTACTAACTGCTTATGTTATGAAAACATTTGTTTCAATGTTTTTTAAAGACCTTTTCCATGTTTGATAACATCTTTCAAGGTTTCAATGGTTTTCAGATCCTTTCCATGTTTGATAACATATTTCAAGGTTGTTTTTAGATCATTCCCATGTTTGATAACATCTTTCACTAGTTCAATGGTTTTAAGATCTTTCCATATTTGATAACATGTTTCATGAATACTGAAAGACACCTCATGTCAGGATGCTTTTTCTCAAAGTTGGTCAAATTCTTTGGAGCTGTCGTATGAGATACAGTTATGCAATCTTCTAATGTTAGCAACAGCTGCCAGATGTGATTACGTATCAACCTTGTTTGCATAATTTGGAAGTCCTTCAAATCTGGATGCTTTAGATCAAATCTTTTTATGTTATTTGCAGCAGCAGTTTAACAAATATATATTTGATAAATATACATAACCAAATCTCTACTGATACCTCAAACCAGTAAACCAATTTATTTGTACACAATATGAGAAATCTATTTTTAACAAGAATGCCAATATAATAGCCATTGATTAGTATATGGCAGCTGTGAGTCTTGGGAAAAAATTTCAGATAGTGTAAGGTACTATTCAGACATGAAAGATTGTCAAATCTGGTCATAAGATAAGATAAGAATTCTTTATTTCAGACTACAAAGTCCTAACCTCTAAATTAAAATATAAAGTTTTAAAAAAAAACATTTTAAACATAAAAGTACACACACACACACACACAAACACACACACATACATCAAACCTTCAAATGTACAGCAACAACTACAACTATTAACTGTGCCATGCATTCAGAGTTAAAATTAAATGATGCATTTAAAGAGTAATTTGTTCCATCTACTAATAATGAGAATTTATATGAATGTCATAGTTCCAAAGAGATTTCAATATATAGTAGGAAGATTTAAAGAAATATCCAGGATCCGCATACACAAGAGTGCAAGCCACACTAATGTCCATTCCTTTGCATTCAAAAATCTAAAAATGTGACCCTGCTTGTCTGACACATATACAGATGTGCCAGTATAAAACTTTTGCATCCAGCTACCATGCACACACATTATGTGAACATTATTAAGTAACTACATGTTTCATTGGCATCATGGAATAATATAAACCCTTTTATTTATTACATACATGTAATAGAGTTTAATTTTGTGTACAACAATATCAGATACCCAAGGGTGATTAATGTATATTGTATTGTATTTTCAAAATAGTGAGTTCAGTCTATCCTATGCCACACGTGTGAAGTGCTTTCGATGGGAAGAACTGAAGGCCTTCAATGCACAGATGATATAAATACCTCAACATATGTAAAACTCTTTACATTACAGAACGTCTTGTCAATGAGATGGTCTACTATAAGGACTTGCAAATCTTCAGCTGTAGAGGTATGTACGTTAATTAATTTATTGTATATAAGATATAACTATTGTACTACCACGTCTCTATTTTTGTATGCTTGCTATGTACCTTTTGTTTACTCAGTATAATGAACATTATTTCTATTCTTATGGCAACTTGGCAAGGGATTTATAATAGTATAAAGCTACATTTTTAAGAAATGTTGACTATAGCAAGATTCTGATCGAGCACAGGGTTAGGTTGATTTCTGAACTTGTTATTTTGTAATTATTGTGCCAGTAATGTAATCTGTATAATTTACTGTGTATAACATTATTACGTTTTTAAGCCCGTGTCATGTATAGTACATGGTACTGAATATATTTTCAGCTGTGTAGAGCTGTGTGGTGTAGAGCTTTGTAGTGTCATCCAGCTTATCTGGAGTGTCCAGAGGGTCTAGGGTGTCTGAGTGACCTGAGCGTTCGAAGTTACCAAAGTAATCGAGGTCAATGTGGCGCAAGCTGTAAAGCCAACCACAGGAACTAACCATAGCAACTGTGAAGCTGAACTTTAGCAGCCGTGGAGCTGAAATAAAGTGTGCTGATGACAGAGCACATCTCCGTACATATAATCTTGTAGCCATAGGCTAATGATAGGGTTCATAAAATCCACTGCATCTTTCAGGACTGTAAAGATAAGTTGTATATCTGTCCCTTTTTTGTTCGCATAACTTCACTGAGTGAATTCATTTTACTACAAGAGTAAAATTCCAGTATTTACTAGCTGAGTAAGCTATATCCATCTTTGTGAATCATTCACCCATAGTCTTTGTATTTTGTGAAGTAATTTATTTGTATTTTTCATTATTATTTTTATGCATTCTTATGTTAATTAATCCAATATATGGATTATTTATACACACACTTATTCATAATTAACTGCTCATTCAAGTCATCATTTATTAAACATTGTATTTATATCATCATCAAGTGTTCTGTTGTGAATCCAGAAATCCCACCCAGTTATCTTGTCACAAATAGCTGGACGTAAAACCAATGATAGAATGCACAGTCAACCATGTGCTTCTTTGTTTTCTATGCCTGTTCATAATGCCCAATAGGTAAGTTACCTTTTCATATATTATGATAATGATTTTTCTTTTTGGGATAATTCATGTTTCCAAACTCATTAAATATTTATTGATACAAATGTATATGAATATATCAACAGGTTTAATATTTTAGTTTCTTTCTAGCTTTAATTTACTACATGTACATGTTTCAAATGGTTTTCTTGTGTGCAAATAACTGATTGGTGTGCTTCATTAACAGTCAAGTGGGTTTTTTTTGTGTGCAAATAACTGACTGGTGTGTTTCATTACCAGTCAGGTGGTTTTCTTGTGTGCAAATAACTGACTGGTGTGTTTCATTACCAGTCAGGTGGTTTTCTTGCGTGCAAATAACTGATTGGTGTGTTTCATTTCCAGTCAAGTGGTTTTGTTGTGTGCAAATACTGTAGTATCATCAATATTCGTGGGGGATCAATTTTCGTGGTTTTCGTGGTTGACACAAACCACGAATTTAAATCCCCAACGAAAAATGAGCCACATAGGTTGATGATCCCCCCCCCCAATTCCCGACCCGTTTACAGTGTTTCATTTAAGTAAGGATAGAGAGAAAATATAGAAAAAGCATAACATATTCAAACAATAGTAATACTAAACAGAAAGATGCTGATGTGCCCACTGTAACGTGCCAGCTGGCTGCGAGCATGCTTGGTAATCACAGCCTCTGCCCCAGCCATTACAATCCTAATATTTATAATTCCTCCATTAATTCTAACTTTCTTGATCCAGTCCTGTACCTCTAAATCAAGCATGCTTCCTAGCATCAAATGATTGCCCCGGGGTGATTTTGGTAAATTTAAACGTTCTTGCCCATCTTGCTTTTTTAACTTTATGTATTGGTCCCGCATACTCCGTACAGTGGTCTCACTGATAGTACAACTCAGATCGCTACTGAATTTGCGGGCTGCCTTGCAACACCATTATCGATGGAATATCTGGCTATATTTGCCCGTAATTCCTCGCTATAACAGTTATACTCTCCTCGCTTTCTTTTCCGGGACACAGACTGAAGCAGTGGTTCTACTGCGTCATTAGCTGCCTGGTAAGCGAGAGCCTGCACCGGGTTCTCAGCTTCTGATGGGTTAGGAAGTCCAGGAACCGAGGGTGATCTAAGTTGAATTTTACCACTCTTAAGCCACTGTGTTAACGCCATGATAGTCATAAAGTACTGATATTGCAACTTTATGGACAGTGGTTTAAGTAAGAGATCATTTAAATGTACTTTAATAACTGATTGGTCTGGTTTTGTTGGCGGCGTCGGCTTCCTTTGATCTTGAACACTCAAACGAAAACATGGCGAAACTGATTAATCCTGACGGGTGTTTGATATGTGCTCACATAGGTGGAAGTATTGTTTTAGTGTTGTTGGCTGAGTCTGCTTTGACAGATGTTAATCACTTGGTCAAAAACACGTTGTAAGTATTGAACTTGCCGGGTCTTAGATATGTACTCAAACAGGTGGTAGTATTGTTTTAAACATTAATGTGACCGCCGTTTGCGTCGGCATCGTTTTATTCTTTTGTATTCTTTATTTGGGGTACTTGTAGAGGTTAAACCATGAAATTAACTACCTTATAATATGCAAAATTTGACAGGCAAAACCACGAATTTACGTCCCCACGAAAATGCCTTTTTTTTTTACAAAACCACGAAAATTGAGCCCAACGAAAATAAATGATACTACAGTAACTGATTGGTATGTTTCATTACCAGTCAAATGGTTTTCTTGTGTGCAAACAACTGACTGGAGTGTTTCATTAATAGTCACAAGAAATCTTTTAAGTATCAAGATTATTAAAAAGTAGGTATTAGGCATTTTCATCAGTCACATGACCATTCAGGATGGTTAATACCTTTTATCATTACCATCTGAGTATTCATGAGTTAATTAAAAGTTGTCTCTTCCCTTCTACACTTTGCTGTATCAAGTGTGTGTGATTTGGATGTTAAACTTAGCTTTAACAATTTTTCAGTCATATCGCTAAGATGTCTGCAATGTGGCAGTGTATAGTGGTGTCAAGCACTGGGGCATCATGCCACAGACATGTAGCATACAGTCCCACCAAGTTGCATTACCCTGACACCAAGCGAATCAGTCTTAATACTAACCTCTTTATGCTGAGCACCTAGTAAGTCAGCTGTTAGTACCACTTTTAAAAGTCTTTTTTGGTGTGACTCTGCTGAAGTTCAAACATATGACCCATTCACATGCAAGGACGTTCAGGTTACCAGAGTGGTCTGCTATCTCAAGTTAATCATGCAAGTTTTGTGCTAACAATGATGTAAAGTGGCAAGATACTTTTTGAGGTTTTTGGTATATTCAATTAAAACATATACTGAAGATATAAAACCAAAAAAGCTTTATCTATATATTTTTTTTAATTCTATTTTTTTTATTTTGAAAATCACAAAATAATATTTCTGGCTTTTCTTTCCTGATTCTTTAAGCTGCACAAGACATGAAGCTCTTTTAAAGTCATCATTCTTTTCAACCATGGCCATATTGGACAATGGATCTATTTCAACTCAACAAATTTTTAATACAAGAATGCTTCCAGTATAATCAGATGCAGAGTGATCAAATGTATTTTTGATTAAGTTCTAAAAAAATGTGAATTGACAATGCACAATGGTTGAAGGACCATACTGCAAGTTTGTTTGGCCTTCAGCCTCTTGTGCTAAAACAAAATCTCAAAACTAATTCTTCTTATGAAGACATTACAATGTTAGAACATTTCAACACAGCTGGCTTTAAATGCTCCATATTGCCAGGAGTTCAGGGTTCAAAATAGGCCACAACTCAGTTAAACAAGTTACAATAACTCAAATATTGCCTTGTACAAAGATATTGTGGAAAATAAGCTTTCAGCCAGATTTAGTTAAAGTATGCTAAAGAGAAAGTACATGCAAGAGTGTGCAAATAAAGACAATAACTACAGAAAAATGTACCTAAAACATTACCATCATGTAGCTCTACACGATTTACATGAAGAAAATATGAATCAACCATTTCTTATAAACACTGAGAAATGTATAATTGGAGCTTAGTGGGAAACAGAAAAAAAAGCTTGGTGTAAAGATGTGTTTTCAGATCCAATTGCACAAAACAAAAAAAAAAACACAATGCATGCACTTAGCATACATTTCCTTAGCATCAATTGTTGAAATGGCCATACCAAGTAGGATTGATTACATTTACTTGCTTCTAGTGCACATGCCAATATGACTAGCAAAGATCCATATCTGTAATCCCATAATGCATCAGCAGATATGGCATCTACGATGTAAAGTTTATTTGTGTGTGTGTGTGTTATTTTGATTTCTAACATAGCTTTAACAATTTTTAGGTCATATCGCTTTGATGTCTGCAGTGTGGCAATTTATAGTGATGTCTAGCACTGAGGCATCATGCCACAGACATGTAGCATACTGTCACACCCAGTCACGTTATTCTGACACCAGGCCAACCAGATCGAACACTAACACTTAATACTGAGCACCACGCAAGGCAGCTGTTAGTACCATTTTTGTAAGCCTTTGTCACGACTCACTTGGGGTTGAAACCCACGACCTCCTGCACTCGAGGCAAACGCTCTAACCACTAGGTCACCAGAGTAGTTTAAACAACTGATGCATTGTTTGTAGTTGGACATTGAACAGATAAATTTTGATATTTGAAATATTCAAAGGATTGTTTTGTCATTTCTGATAGTAAAAAACTCTCTAGAACTAGGGCAATAACATCTCAATGTATATTCCCACACTTCCAACATATGCCACAAGGAACATGACCCAATAAAGAGTACATGTATATGGTTATTGAATGGGAAGTTTAATACTGTCCAAGTTATAATCCAGGGATAAATCTTCTACACATGGGGCAGGATTTAATGTCTGCATTCTATACATGTCTAATTTCATCTCCTGATGTCCTTCAAATATAACTATGTTATGACCCAAGAGCAAGGGGCACAACCCAGGATTTGTACTGAATATATGCCTGTTCCATGCCACGGGGTGTAGCTCTAACCAAGCGATGACATTTAGGCAACACTACCTTGTCCCAAGGACAAGACACAAGAGTGTAATAGAGAAACCCCATAAATATGCCATAACCCTGGTTCTGATGATACAACTTTGATCAATTACTACAATATTTAAGAAACTGTTCAAGATTTTTCAAAAACATTGCCATCCCCCAAAGCCCCATCCTCAAGGAAATATCAAAATTTTCAAAGTTTTGTGCACATATACAGGCAACTGCCTAGTCAAAGTTTCAAATTTGCTCTTTCACTGTATTAAGAGATATAATGGGGGCCCCGAGTGGCCAAGTTATCTAAAGTGCTGTCCATTACAGACCACTGCCATCTCACCTCTGTCTGCGTGTGTTAGAGTCTAAGATTCTGCAAATGTAGTTATGTGAGAAAGCTTGCCAGTAGCTTCTTGTGGGTTGGTGGTTCTTTCCGGGGTTTGTACAGGTTCTTCCTCCACCAATAATACTGGCCGCCATGTATAGCCTATATTGTGCTGAAAAATGGCATTAAACCATAAAAAACAAACAATCAAACAACAAAACAGATATGATTCGTCAATAATGGGCAGATGTGCAGACAGGCATGGTAACAATGATCTCCACTGATTCAAAAACACATGGAGAATAAAATGATAATTACCCCATTATCCTCTTCTGTAGCATCATGTGACAAATTGTCGTATCCTGGAGAGATTTTTGTTGGTATCACTAGATCACAGCAACACACGATCAGCTGAAAAGATTTTAATATTTGTCTTCAAATTAAGTCATTTATATATTTGAATTTACAAAATGTTAACAATCGATTCAATGCACTATGGGTGGCTCAGATGTTGGCAGACAAGGACCTTTGCAGTGAAAGATAAATAACAAAGAATATACTATTACCTTATTTTCCAGTGTACAAGTCAATGATTTTTGACCTGGAAATATGGGAACTCAGAATCAATTTATAAATGCATTTTTATATAGATGTATATTATGTACCTTTAACTGGATTTATAGATTTATGTATTCTCATATGGATATATACATGTATTTTTATATGTATTTTTATTCTGATTTATATATGTATTTTTATATAGATTTATATATGTATTTTTATTTTGATTTATATATGGATTTATATATGTATTTTCTGTATGGATTGTTATATCAATTATCTATATGGATTTATATATGGATTATATTCATGGAATTATATATGCATTTTAATATGGATTTATATATGGATTTTTATAGCAATTATCTTAATCGATTAATATATGGGATTATCTTCATGGATTTAATTATATTTTTTACATGTATTTAAGTACTTTTATATGTATAAATATATGGATTTTCTATATACAATTCTATATGTATTTTCTATAATGGATTTATAATGTATTTCTCTATGTATTTATAATGTATTTCTCTATGTATTTATATATGGATTTTCAATATGTATTTATATATGGATTTTCTATATGCATTTATATATGGATTTTCTATATGCATTTACATATGGATTATCTATGTGTTCATAAATTGATTTTCTATTTGTATTTATATATGGATTTTTTAAAATGTATTTATATATGGATTTTCTATATGGAATTATATATGGATTTTCTATATGGAATTATATATGGATTTTCTATATGGAATTATATATGGATTTCTATATTGATTATGTCTTTGAGATTCCTTTAAGTACTAACAAGTACCAATTCTTGTTTTATGTTAATAAATTGTTATACATGTATGACTTTTATATTATAGGATTTATGGTCTACACTCTAATTTTGTGTACTCATGCAAACATGGTTTGTTCCTAAAAAATATATAAATTGACTTTGTTTTATTCATCTATCACATTTAAGTCATTGGTCCATTGATATTTGATTAAGTATTTTGATTAATGCACTCTAGCGATTACTGACACATCCTTTTTCACTGATATCATTGATACCAAGAAAATGATACAATTAATCCTATAATGGGATGCAATCCATATTAACAACTCAAATGTTAATGAATTTGGTAACATACCATAGATTGTGCACCTAATTATTCACAATACTGTTGTACATTCACTAATTCATGCCCATAATATAACGTAAAGTCCAGAACAGAGATGGACTACATGTAGATCATCAATGTAACCATTTTCACTATTGGTAATTATCTGTAAAGGTGTACCATTCTATCCAATCAGATAATAACTTACTTCTGTGATGAAATCAATGTAAAACACATATTTTTTGTGAATTTGAAACAACACAAAATGTGAACGAGAGATAAAAAAATATAAAGATATGGACAATTGGGCATTATGAAATATCTTAGTATCACTAAGAAGAGATACTTATGGAGTCTGGCTCTTTAATCCTAAGCAATGAAGTACACTGCAAATGAAACAGGGTGAACAAAAGAATGCTTCTAGCTTCATCTTATACTCCAAACTGAGTTATATACGAAGGATGGAAAATTCACACAATTAACAAATTTGACTTGTACCCCACAGAGACTTACTGGCTGGAAAATATGGCAACATTGGACATGTGACCAGAAACTTTTGCATATTTTAAGATTAGGGGGTTCAAAAACTCAGGACGGCAGTGATACAGAATGAGTGTTATCACAATGCCTTCAAGCGTAAAGAGAGTTTTTTAAAAAAATACCTTTATAGCATTAGTCAAAATAGCACACATTCTTTTCTTACCTTGAAAAGTCAGAAATGCATTAAAATTACATCAAAGCTTTGACTGTACATGAGAGAGACTCAAACAAAATAGTGCAGTCAAGAAATTTCCCAATGACGTCTCCATTGATCTCTTGAAGAGTAATGGTAAGCAACCATATTTTGAAATCAAATTTTTTTTAAATTGAAAGGAACTCCTTCAAGGGAACTTGATATTTTCCTTACTATCCAACAGTGCTCTGATAGTAAGATTTGTTTTATTATCACAAGCTGTGCTCTTTCCAAGACACATGACTGCACAAATTCCACTTAATTTAATTATTCACTCTTAAAATTGTATTGGGGTGCTAAATTCAGTCAGTTTTATGTTAGTGTAACAACACCCTTCACATTCATTATTACTAACAGCACTCAACTGGATCACGCAAGTGATTGAAATATAGATCAACCACCTTAATAAGTGAACATTTGCCTTCGAGCAATGGGAAGCAATCACTGATAATCCACTAAACTGAATGTTCCCTCTGTGAAAGTCCTGAATAAAATATCACATAAATACAAAGCTCTTTAAAATTTGTGAATAAAATTCCATTACTACACATTCCTCTTTCCAAGACATCAAATATTTTCCAGTTATATGCTGATATCTGATGACAATAATTCCAAAACAGCAGTGGTAGTAACCAACATTTTATCTACCATATTTTCCTGCCTATAAGTCGATTCGGAGTATAATTTGAATTCACCAATTTTATAAATTTTCCATCCTTCGTCCATATGTAAGTCGCTTTGGAGTATAAAACAACGCCAGGTCAATAGCTTGGCTTCGCATTTTACACTAGTAATGGTATCATTGTATGATAGTCCATATTACCAGCAATCGTGAAATTGCATTATCAATGCTAACATGCTTGTGATTTTACTTCTGAACAAATCACTATTATATTCTGTTATCAACTGACACAGCTGAATAAATAGTCCATGCTTGTTTTAATATAAATGAAAGCACATCCATGTTGTAGTTCATTATATTACCTGTAGTTACGAATGTAACTTATAAAAACTAAGTCGATGCAATTTCAATGACACAATCCATATATACAAGTCGATTAGGTGTATAAGACGAAGACCTGACTTTCAAGTAAAAAGGTATCGACTTATAGGTTGGAAAATATGGAAACTGTTTAGACACTGAAAAATAATCACTTTGATCTGTCGAAATCCATGTACATAAATTGTCATACTGACTAAGTTCCATATCAGATTGTTCCATTTAAGTAAGCATGTGCCCTGGGAAGGGATTTTTTTAAAAAAAAAATACATATGCCAGTTTATTCTGATTATTCTGAGTTCATATACATATTATAAAACATTCAAAATTACATCTATGAATGAGTAATCCAAACTGAAAGTATCTTCCTTGGGTCTGTGAATCAGAAGCTGATCTGGTTAAATTAAGCAGTATATACATGCTTGTAAATGAAGATCACTTATGTGGTTATATTTTAGTGTTTTCCTTCACAAATCAAGAATGCTTGTTGCAATCCTGGTGTTAATTTTTCTTTTTCATCATGCCATTCTAGATAAGTGTAGACACAGGTAAAGTTATGTTAGATGTGTGGTTCTGATTTCTCTTTTAGTACGAGTTACATCACTCCCTTGGTGCATATACCCATCAAGTCAAAACAATGGTGACAGTAAACAGACCCAGAGTAGCCTCAGACCTGAAAATCTGATTACATCAGAAAATAAGTTTCTTCTTCTAAATGTAACACCAAGGGGTGTAGGAAGTATAAGCAAATGATAAACATAACACTAAGCAAAACCTTAATGCAAATTTTTTATAATTGTGACATATTGACCATTTTTATTCTTCAAAAGGATGAAAATCAAAGCATTGAGAATAGAGATGGCTTGGAAGGCTCAGGTAATACTTCATTAAATGATAAAACATGATTAAAGACCAAATACATGGATTAATACAGTAATCCTTCTTTCTAATCTTAAGTATTCCTCAGAATAAATGTAATCTTAATTATAAATACATCAAGTCATTACTTGTCTAATTTCTATACAGAGAAATAATTTTAAAATATATTATAAAACATTTCAGCCAAATATTTAAGCAACTACCTCGGATGTTCCACTGAAATGAATCTGTTCTGTTTTTAGTGTTGTATAAAAGATGCAATACTATCTTAAGGGAGGTAACTCCTATAATAATCTCTCTGGATTAGAATCTTGAGTTGTATGTTTACATATTATGATTGCCCTATTAAGATCAAAAGGCCAAAAAAGATAAATATAGAAAGTGCCTTCATACTACAAATACAAAGAAACATAAAACAGAGAATTTGAAATTCCATAAAGCCAAAAAATACATCATCAGTTTAAGAACTAAAAGCAAATGAAAACACTTTTAACCAAAATCCTCTACATTTTCTGACCTATCCTGACTTTAAAGTCAAAGGCGCAAGCACAAATGTCACAGAATGAACTGTCTTGTCCTCATAATGATTCATCCAATGTACGAAGAAATCCATCAATGTCTTAGGAAATATATGCAAATGAAAAACTACCAAAGCCTGAAATGTGATTACTATGCCATGCTTCACGCTTCCCACTCACACATGCTCAGCAAACATCATACAAATTAAATTAAAAAAATTAAAGATTGGTAAACATGCACATTATGCTTGCATAAATCACTCTCCCATAAAATGTGTAAATTATACAGACAACAAATATTTTCAAATCAACTTGATCAGACTAAAAAAAGTTGTGTTGAAGTGATTAATGGAATTCAACAAAGATGGATCAAGTAGAGTTATTAGGTTATAAACAGCTTGGTTTCAACAATATCCCACTCAATGGCATATGAAGTTTCAATCACTTGAAATCTAATCATCACTTTTGTTCCTAAGGTAAACGACATCAAATATAAACTAAAAGATCAATACATTACTCACCAGTCCCAAGACAAGTCCAACAATGATAGTAACCACAGCAAAGATGATGTAACATCCCCATTCTGGGATACCATACTGTTCTGTCATTAAGGTGTAGAAATTCTATACAGGAATGAAAGAGTGTAATAAAATTACTGTATATATCCATATATAAATTTATTTGGTTATAGTTCCATAAGTTGATCACATCCATTGTTACACAGGACAATATCTTATTCAATTTTACATTTTTGGTACAATTTCAGGAACAAAATAAAAAAAAATTATATCCATTATTGAACTGTGTGCAAGTTATATTTTTATGTCCACTGTTGGACTTGATGAGCAAAAGTAATGTGTCTGATTCATCCATCACTAATTTGTATTATAAATAAATATGCACGTAATTTTGTCGTATCCCACCTGATCTGGCTTTAATCCTATTAAAAGATGTTTGTTTTAATTGGATGAAAAAATTCTGGCTGCATTCTAGACCGCACTTGCACTTTATTGATTAGTTTTTTTTCAAGGTTTTCTCAATGCATGAGATTGGTAGCACTATATAATATCAGCAACACAGTTAATATAATAACAGATATGTAATATTTTATGTCAAAAATAAAACTAAATTGAGAAAACTAGGTTTCTAAAATGTCATTACTAAAATACGATAGAACCTGTCTTGAAAGACCACCTCTTTTTGCCAAAAGAGTACAGTCTCTCAAGACAGGTGGTCTCTGATGGCAGGTAACAATGATAAATAATCAATAAATTTGTGCATTGAGAGTGTAGTCTCTCAAGACAGGTGGTCTCAGATAGCAGTGGTCTTTCAAGACAGGTTTACTGTTCTGAAAATTATGTCTGAATTGAAACCATATATATCTGAGTAAATATGACTAATTTACACAGGAAGACAAAAAGGAAATCAAAGTACTGAAAATACTAATGGCACTGAGGTTTAAGTGGTGCATAACATCAGATGGAAGAACAGATATTTCTGTTCATGGTCCATTTTACTAAGATATACATACTTCTCCAACAAAAATGTTTTTTTTTAATTACAAATTTCTTATCTATAAATATCATGTTTGTCTGAGCCAGGGTTTGGCAACCTTCGGCACATGTGCCACAAGGTGGCATGTCAATGAGGTTTTGTGTGGCAGGAGATGGGCAGCCAAAAATCTAAATTTTAAAAGTGTTACTCTCTTACTGGTGGCATGCACTCGTTCGTTTTGTAATTAATCTAGAAAAAAGTGGCACGCTATGCAAAATAGGTTGCCAAACCCTGGTCTGAGCTACATTATTACTTTTATCTTGCACTATATCAATATACTGTAAAAAGAAGTAACTTCTACAGATTTTGTCTGGATTATTTTAATTCATGAACCAGACCCTCCAATTCTAGATGTATCAGGCTTGACTTACCCTAACCTGCATAGCTGCCCTGAAAAAGAGGCCAACCAATCCCATTCTGAAAACAAATGGAAACAAATATGCAGATATTAATATGTGTTTTATTTAACAACATCTCATGCTAAACAGTTGAAGACTCCGACCTATCATCTTAAAATTAATTGACAATGATTATAACAACAATGATAATGAGTATGGTGGTGTTCTATAGTTTTGTATTTTGCATGGGGTTTGATTTTTAAAGAAATTTTTCCCCCAGGATTTCCTCACTGGTTATACAGGTTATTGATTGAAAAAAGCCCTTTATTCTGGTGTAGGACTGATGGGTTAATTTTGATTCTAGACTTTACAGCTTGGACTCAATTTAGATGAGGCCATAAAGGAAAACTGCAAATACTACTTGACCATTTCAGAGATAAATCATGAAAAAAAAAAGCTGAAATTTTTTTAAAAAACTTTTCATATATTTTGTAATTCATTCATTGCACTTTTGAGAAGGTGGTAATGCCTACTTTGACAAAATTTGTTTCCCTATCTTAATAACTGCTAATGTTGGTGTATGTTTGACTAATTCAGGTTTATATTTTCAAGCACATGGGAGCAATAATTTTGGGCTACTGTGTGCTTAGATCATGTACAATTTCCACAAGTACAATATCCAAACAAATGTCAGCCACATCACATGAAAAGTAGCATAGATAGATGCCAACATTCTCTCCATTGTGCATGTTGCAAATGCAAAAACTTCACCTTACATTCATCACTTTCTCAAAAGTACATGCCAACCCCTGATGAGGAAGAAGCATAATCCAGGTGGTCAAAAAGCGGAATCCAGACAGAAAAGCGTAATCCACATATAACATGCTTAAATTTCAATAAACAATGATTTATTTGCCCCTCTGGTCTTTTAACATCATTTATTGTTTCAAGTTTTCATATGCAGCATTTTTAGTTTTATATACAAAGACTAGAATTCATCTTAAGCCTTTAAGCACCAACTATTTAAATTCTTTCCACATGGCCTGAAATATATGTCACATGATGCTGCACGCTTGTCTTAATATTTAGAGGATTCTGTTATGTTTTGTTTTGGGGTTTTTTTGTTGCCTTTTCCTACTTTATCTGTGAAATTTTTGAAAGATATTAAAATAAAATATACTTTTTTATTACCAAATACCTTAAGACTGGTTCTGCAATAAATATGAATTAGAACATGGAATCTGCTCATAAAGATTAAAATTAGAAAACGACTCTGCTGTCCTCACTAAGCATACAGATGTTATGAATAGAATTTGAGGTTGAAAGTAGAACCAGGTTAGTTATGAATAGAACATGATACTGTTAGGAAAGTGCACGCAAGACCACGGACAAGTGTACTCTTATAATGTAGTTACATAAAAGCTGTCTTTTCTAAAATATGGTCTGTGGGATTAATGGAATGTTAATAATAACAAGAAAACAAATAATTGATTTTTTTGGAAGGTGGATATACCGAAAAACCACAATCCATATAGGTTTAAGCATAATGCGTAATTTAGTGAAAAAAAATGTAATGATTACGCCAAAAATGTAATGGTTGGCATGTATGGAACTGGTGAGTGCCACCATTGTCATCAACGCATGATGGAAAGCGATGCCTTGTCTTTTATCTTGCTTTCTGCTGATGTAGCAAAAATACTATATTTTATTTGATGAAATACTCAAAATTGCAATATAGTCATGTGACTCAGACAGAAAATAGTCAGATCCAGGTAAAATTTCAGGAATGTTGTACTTTCGTCTCGTCTGTCAGCAGATTAAAGACATGACGAATGCTATGCTCACGACTTTTGAGAAAATAAATCAGAGTCATATAGATTTCATGCAGGTATTTCTCGATGAACGGTCATTCAAGTTTGCTGGGCAAGCTAGTAAGTGAGACTACTTGCAACTTGCTTGCAACTGGGCAAACTGTACCAATCAGCTATAGCTCACTTATATCGTGACCAGCAGTACCAGAATGTTTCGACAACTGCTGATACCACAACCAGTGCTCATTGGGCAATCAGTTATTTTATTTAAAAGAATTGAAAATTGGAGAATTTGAGAATTTTCTGTATGCAGCGTGAATCTATGAATCACTGAAAAGTTGTGAAATTCACGCCGAAATTGCAGCTATGTATGATTTTCAAGATGGCAATAATGTAGGCCATTTAGAAACTGAAACTGGCATAATTTTCATTCACGTGAATATTCCTTTCAATCTGACTTTCCATTTAGTGAGATATCAAGACTTTTAAGATAATTGATGCCAAATCAGATGTCAGATCAGAATCACAAATCTTCTTGTCAATATGACTTCAGTTCAGTACTAGGAACAAGGGTTTCAAGATGTCTGCCATAGCAACCATACTAGATGTCAGATCACCATTTTCAATTAGGTCAATCTATACATCATAAGAAGTCTTTTGTGAAAACCACATGTTGAACTGTTCATGAGTAGCGATAAGATATTTAAAAAGGTCACAGTGATGGTCATACCTAACACCACTATTTCATTCTGGACCAATTAGACTTGGGAAGAATATGGGTGTAAAGCTAAATGGTCATCATAAAAGAGTTATCAGAGGCGTATAAATAACAAATTGTGCTAATGGCTGATGGATGGATGACAAAAAAACCATAAGCTATCATTATGTGTGGAAAATGATGAGATGTAACACTACAAGATGTAGTTAAAATGTAAACCCTATAGAAATACAGAAAGGTAAATTATATAAATTATAAAGATAAATGATGAGATTATGGCTTCACTGCAAAATACTCAAGGAATGTATTTAAAATTAATTTGAAATGCATTCAAGCATATAATAAATTTATTTTAAGGGTACATATATGTTTCAGTGTCTGTACATATAGACTCACTGGAATGAATCTGGAGCTGTGTACCAGGAAACCGGGGGTACATTTTCCCATGTGCCATCTTTAATAAAATTTGTCAAATCCGACACCTTCCGACCCAAAGTGTACTGGCGGAAAACTCCATCCTTTACACTGGAAATGAATAACAATAAAATTTAATATAGTAATTAGTAACCTCCAGTGATTGCATTTGAGAATACGGATATATAGAAAAGGTAAATTATATAATTTTATAATCTTAATAAAGAATTGCTTTTTGTTACATTATTGTAAATTGCTACTGAAAGTTGATATTGCTTTGAATACTCATCAGTACTGATTGTATTATGGAATGCCAGTCCAGCATGGCCAGTTTGACATGGTTGGCAAATGTTAAAAGTACTGCTGAAACTTCACGGTTGGAAAATGTTAAACTTTTTCATTTGTTCACGTTTTTATTTCCCTTTGGTAGCCTCGGCATCATGATAGTTGTCTCTAACTGACCTAAATCAAGGCCAATTTAAGTACATGTAGCACGTAAAAACGCCAAACCTAGCTTAGCAAGAAGCCACATATTCCCGTTTTGTTTAGATGATTATAATTTAAAGTGCCATCAAATAAAAGCCAATTTTTATCAGAAAGGAATCCAGTGAAGTCATAAATGATTCCAAACTTTTAAACAGCAACTTTCCAATAAAAGTTAAAGTTGGTCCACTTCCATTGACAACCAGCTTCATAAGCCACCATAATAATAGGCTCCAGTTCTGACCAATTGATTATATTTTGATGTCCAAACATACAAATGCTGATATTTGATCAAAATGCAGTCCATTCATGTCATAACTGTTTCCTCTTCCACTATCGTAAACTTAAATGTAATCTCAAAACAATCCAACCTAAGTCAGCTGAATCTAAGCCTGACTGAGTGAAATGTTAACTCCATCCATTTCATGTATATCTTCCATTGGTGCGATATCATTGGCCATCAATGTTTAAACTATTGTTGATCAGATGTCAATCAGCACATCTTACAGTAAATATGTTATGGAAAGCATACTCTTGGTAAGAAACCAAGCTGGTGGCAAATAATTAAGATTGATGTTCCACCTCAAATCTCTGTGTGTTAAAAATATGTACAAGTCTAACTTTCCATGTGTCAAAAATAGGTATTTGTTAAATTTGAAGCAGCAAAACAAGAGGGTACGCATATATTGTAAATTATATAAACATCCGCTTATGTTGACAACATTACTTTGATCTCAAGGATGTTGAGATAAATGGATAGAACTGTATTATGAAAATGGGAACATGTTTAAAAATTGGCAACAACTGTTTAAAAGCAGTTCCAACCCTGGTAGTGCTATGGTCCCCACAAAAATTTTAAAAAATAATTTTTACAATATAGACATCCTGGAAAAAGTAAAGTTTATTCTGCAAAAATGATTGTGATTTTGATGGATTTATTGAGGAAGATGTTGAAGAGGCCAAAGCTATGCCTTGAAGACATTTTAACTTTTTTGACAATTTTCAGCACTGGATCGAAATTCATGACTGCCCCTCTATTGAATGCAATACTGATACTAACACTGTCCGGTTCTTCCTAGAACACTCAGGACCTGCCAGAAAATGATCATTGTTGTTTCCAAAAGTTATTTTTGCTTTCAAGAAAGAGCTGAAGTGGCTAGCAAGCCAGAACATTGAGCCCTGAAAACTTATGCAGCTGAGAAATATCACAGACATTGTTAAAAGAAACAAAAGAATGATCTGGTCTAAAAAAACATAAAATTATGACATATTTTAAGTAAGAAATACACATCATGTGAGTTTATTGTATTTCGATCAGTACTTTTCATGAACAAATGTTTTGGACCTCAATTGAATTTTAAATATATTACATACATGTATGTAAGTTTGTTGAGTGTATTTATCTGTTATTTTTGTGTTTTGGAATTGTTAAAAGCATGTTTCATATGATGTGACATTACTCGGTCACTAATCATCAAACATGATTTATATCTTGAATTGAAAACAAGATATTTTATTGATAAAATTGACTTGGCATTTTTCAGTGCAGATGCTGCAGATCAATATTCATTTAATTGTAAAAATGGAAATAGAAGTGGTAGACGTTATGTGATGAAGTGTGCTCATTTTTGCAGCCTTTGTTCAACCTAGTATTTTTTTAAATTAAAAGTGCATGCATGTCATGTGTGCCAATGAGCAATTGAATGCCCAGATATATGTTCATCCTCCACAAATTTAAAGCATTTACACTTCATGCACTTACTTGTTATTTCTGTAATGAAGAGGAACAAACAAGTGCATATATGTCTGTGTGTAAGCTAATGTTGTTGTAGGGTTTAACGCCATTTTTCAGCACACGATAGGCTATACATGGTGGCTAGTATTATTGGTGGAGGAAGAACCCGGGAAAACCTCCAGAAACAACCACCGAC
This sequence comes from Unio delphinus, assembly GCA_029339505.1. NCBI lineage: Eukaryota > Metazoa > Mollusca > Bivalvia > Unionida > Unionidae > Unio > Unio delphinus. The sequence goes on from JAQISU010000303.1 coordinate 5,638,352, forward strand.
CTACGAGAAGCTACTGGCAAGCTTTCTTACACAACCACATAAACCGAATCTTAGACTCAAACCCATGCAGACAGAGGTGAGATGGCAGTGATCCGTAACAGAAAGCGCTTTAGACCACTTGGGGCCCCTGTAGGTTAATGTAAGTCAAAGTCAGAAAGGTTTTTGTTATGACCCATACCATCCCTGACATGACCGTGTCTGATATTATAGAATGCTAACCCTTATTAGCAATCTGTGAAGATCATTGATCGAGGATTTGTCCTAGCTGAGAGGGGCAATCAGAAACATTTTGCATTGCTTGCTCCTCAATTTTGTGTAAGGTGGGGTGGGGGGGATATGGGGTTTTCAAAAACTTCACAGAACTTTCCAATTGAGAGAAAGAAAATAAACAAAGCCCCAGGATCCAAGACCTGGGAAATGAAGGTGAACAGTTTGTCATTCCACCTGGCTGCAAAAAGGTAAATGTCATCAGCAGCTCTCATAGCTGGCAAACCCAATAAAAGACCAACGGATGGAGGGATCATTCTGCATGAAGAATCATTGAATCTGCTGATAATATGTTTGATCTGGAGGTGGATATAGAGTTGTGGAGGTATAGAGTTGTGGAGGTATAGAGTTGTGGAGGTAGATATAGAGTTCTGGAGGTAGATATAGAGTTGTGCACACCAATGGTGGAATACCCAGAGGAAACTGCAGAGTCCGGGTGCTTTGGTGCCACCCTGTGTGAGAAGGTAAATCACTACCACCTAAAAGTTCAGACTTCTCAATCGATCAAAAAATCAATAGAATGTTAAAATGATATGATATCGTTCCTAAGACCAGAATGGTACTGATCATAAGTTTCTGGAAGATGATGTCCACAATATGCCTCTGTGGAAGTTGATGAAGTCATATGAAACAGGGACATAAAATCATGGAGTAGTTTATAAGGATTTATAATGAAGCCATGTGAGGGTGCAAAAGTGATAACAATTTCTTCTGTAGGATAGCCAGTGTGTACAGAGCTGTGGGGAGGTGTGTTTTCTTCTGTAGGATAATAATGAATTTCTGTATGGAGGGGTGGATAGGAATATGTCTGTCAGACTGAGAAGTAGACTGATCTTGCCATCTCCATCTTTAATGCCAATGCTGTTTGAAACACGGGAGATTGTGGGTGGTTAGGGACATGATTAAACGGGTAGAGAAATTTTGTTTCCTCTCCCCTCGACAAAAATACCTCTGTAACTGATTAGCAGATTGCAGCGAATTATCCCGCATCCCTATGTCTCCAGTTATCATTTCATTGAGAGCAAATAACCGATGATGAATAAGGTGATGCTTGCTACATAGAGATATGCAGGAACAGTTATTGGGATGCCTGCCTCTATCTCTTGTCTCCAAACAGCAGAACTGATTTGGAGGGAGTTTCACAGGGTTTGGGCGGGATGTGCATTGCTAACCTTGTCTGCAAGCTTGAAAAATCTCCTAAAATGCAACAGGGCTGTGACCACAATAATGAGAACAAACTTCTAAATGGTGTGCAGAATACTTTATATGCCATTTAGAAGCAAAGTGAAGTCAGAATGACCACAGTATAGTTATAATGCTGAGAGATATGTGAAAGTAATGCCAGAATGGGTCTTTTACCAGCAAGATAATAATAACTGAATTTGACTCTCAGAAAATTAAAAAGATTTGGAATTGCCAGGGTCACTGTTCTGTTCAGATAGACTTGCAATTGCCTTGATTTTAACCAACTTCAGGGAAAAATGGAAGGAAGGGCTAACTTCCAGGTTGTTAAAACTGAGGCAGTGACCCCGCATGCCGCCATTGAAGAAAGTGATGGTGGACATTCTGAACGATGGATTGATATATTAATAAGATCCATGGTAATGTTAACATTCCATGGGTTAACTTGACTAGGCATAAGACGATATGTAATCATTCCATGGGTTAACTTGACTAGGCATAAGACAATATGTAATCATTCCATGGGTTAACTTGACTAGGCATAAGACGATATGTAATCATTCCATGGGTAAACTTGACTAGGCATAAGACGATATGTAATCATTCCATGGGTAAACTTGCCTAGGCATAAGACAATATGTAATCATTCCATGGGTTAACTTGACTAGGCATAAGACGATATGTAATCATTCCATGGGTTAACTTGACTAGACATAAGACAATATGTAATCATTCCATGGGTTAACTTGACTAGGCATAAGACAATATGTAATCATTCCATGGGTTAACTTGACTAGGCATAAGACGATATGTAATCATTCCATGGGTAAACTTGACTAGGCATAAGACGATATGTAATCATTCCATGGGTAAACTTGCCTAGGCATAAGACAATATGTAATCATTCCATGGGTAAACTTGCCTAGGCATAAGACAATATGTAATCATTCCATGGGTTAACTTGACTAGGCATAAGACGATATGTAATCATTCCATGGGTTAACTTGCCTAGGCATAAGACGACATGTAATCATTCCATGGGTTAACTTGACTAGGCATAAGACAATATGTAATCATTCCATGGGTTAACTTGACAAAGGCATAAGACGATATGTAATCATTCCATGGGTAAACTTGACTAGGCATAAGACGATATGTAATCATTCCATGGGTAAACTTGCCTAGGCATAAGACGATATGTAATCATTCCATGGGTTAACTTGACTAGGCATAAGACGATATGTAATCATTCCATGGGTTAACTTGACTAGACATAAGACAATATGTAATCATTCCATGGGTTAACTTGACTAGGCATAAGACAATATGTAATCATTCCATGGGTTAACTTGACTAGGCATAAGACGATATGTAATCATTCCATGGGTAAACTTGCCTAGGCATAAGACGATATGTAATCATTCCATGGGTAAACTTGCCTAGGCATAAGACAATATGTAATCATTCCATGGGTAAACTTGCCTAGGCATAAGACGATATGTAATCATTCCATGGGTAAACTTGACTAGGCATAAGACAATATGTAATCATTCCATGGGTTTACTTGCCTAGGCATAAGACGATATGTAATCATTCCATGGGTTAACTTGCCTAGGCATAAGACGATATGTAATCATTCCATGGGTTAACTTGCCTAGGCATAAGACGATATGTAATCATTCCATGGGTTAACTTGCCTAGGCATAAGACGATATGTAATCATTCCATGGGTTAACTTGCCTAGGCATAAGACAATATGTAATCATTCCATGGGTTAACTTGCCTAGGCATAAGACAATATGTAATCATTCCATGGGTTAACTTGACTAGGCATAAGACCATATGTAATCATTCCATGGGTTAATTTGACTAGGCATAAGACGATATGTAATCATTCCATGGGTTAACTTGACTAGGCATAAGACGATATGTAATCATTCCATGGGTTAACTTGACTAGGCATAAGACGATATGTAATCATTCCATGGGTTAACTTGACTAGGCATAAGACGATATGTAATCATTCCATGGGTTAACTTGACTAGGCATAAGACGATATGTAATCATTCCATGGGTAAACTTGACTAGGCATAAGACGATATGTAATCATTCCATGGGTTAACTTGCCTAGGCATAAGACGATATGTAATCATTCCATGGGTTAACTTGACTAGGCATAAGACGATATGTAATGGAAGTCATCAATGAACAGTATGGAACATGGACAGGCCAGTACAGTCAGCAGCTGAGATGGCATAAAAACTCACGCAGCTTGATGGTATGGAGTCAAGTAGCTGGAATGTACAGTCAGCGAACAAGATGGTGTCAAAACATAGCTGCAGCTAAACAGCATAGATCATTCAAATCATTTATAAAACACATATATCCAGACTTACAGGCCTGAAGGCCATGTTTGGCAATGGTTGGGGTATTTATGTCATCTGGGCTGCCTAGAATTGGGTGGACACTCCACCAAAGTGTCAAAATGCTTGACTACAATAAAGGAAGATGGAAAGTTGGGGAAACATTGTCAAGAAATAATCAATGATGTATTCTTTAACCAACAGGCGCACATGTTGCATGCAGGCAACAAAATAAACTTTGTGCATGTGAGACATGAGTCATGAGATTTCTTGCATTTAGCATATGTAGTTGTCACCATTAATTCTGAAATGAGAAAGAAAGAGAAGAAACAAAACCATAATGCAATGTGTCTGCATCATGAATAACAGAGACACATGCTTTACTAAGGGTGATAATTAATTAGTGTGTGCAAACACAAACTTTCTATTACAATGTAGCCATGCAGTGAGAGAATGCAGAAAGTAAGTCTCCACTGGCAAAAAATTAACATGAAATGGTAACAATTTAAAACAAATAATGTATACCACCTTTAGAATAATCTTTAATACATCCAAAATTAACAAAATCTTTAATGGATGGGATAAAATGTTACACAAATATCCAATCCATTTTGATAAGTGAAGTTAACAATGTTGTCAGTTCACAGTAAAATTTTAAAATTAGTGCTACCGTAGGTGATAAGGGGAGGTAACTGTTAAGAGTTATTGCCCTTTGTCTCTATAATGTAGATAGAAATTACTAAATTTCATCTTTGGGAGGGCTGGATTTGGGAGGTAGCAGAGGATATATTACTAATGTTAATGTCATTAGGGAATGAATTCAAAGGAGAAATTTGACCCTTTCATCATTAGCACAGCCTTAAATTATGTTACAAATGCAGCCAACAGCAACCTTGCTGAATACTTGCATAACTCATAAAAGGTACACATGGTCATTTTACTTGGATAAACATAAGAAAAAACGTCTGTCCATTAAAGTTTGATTATTTAGAATAAAAAATTTGAAAAGATCAACACAAAGTAGCTAGACATCACAATGCTAATTTCATGTACTTCTTACTGGTATATAGTTGGCAGGGCTGTCACTAGAAATCTTCCACTCAGACCTGTAAAAAAGGAAAAGACCAATAACTTACTGGATGAAATTGCAACAAATGTCTTAAGTTAATTCTAACACTTTCATTTGTAATAGCTTTCAGAACAACTTATACCAACATTAATCACATGATATAGTGATCTAAAGGTACATTTTTAAAAATTTCTTTACAAATTTTCAAAAATCAGCTTGATAATAGTAACTGATTCATGGTGTCAATGTTGATTTAACCATCCCAACATATAGCTCTGTCCTGTTAAAACAGGATTTCGGATATAACACAGTACTACCATTTCAAATATGACTAAAACCATATCAATGCGTAACAATAAACGTTGAAAAAAAACAAGGTGAAAGCTGGTGTTATATCTAAAAGATCCTTTTCAAAGCTCAATTATCTAACACATTTTGACAGTTCCATATATCACACTGGTCTCAATATAGCATGGTGCAGTATATCCAACGGTACTCTGTAATGTGGTTTGGTACACAACACAGACAGCAGTGACAGAGCAACTTCTGCATTTTAACAATGGAGAGCTGCTATATTAGTTTTACAATTCAGTTATCAACTTGAAACTCTTGAAAAAGTTATTACAAATCTAACATTTGTTTTGGGGATTCAAACAAAACATTTTTAGCTACATACACAGAAAACTGGCAACTTAAGTTGTAATATATGTCACTGGAGGATACTACAACATCGAATTATCATGTCATGCCATTAAACACATCATCTGAGCATTTCTGAGAACTCTTGAAGTCATGGAAACAGATTTATACAGAGGCTATCTTTACTTGCATCAATAAAACATTTGATTTCATATAGTTGTTACATTTTCCATTGTTCAAGTGAGATTTGGGATACTTTTGGAAGATTGGGGGGGGGGGTATGTTTTCTAAGTTGTAATAGGACATACTAGTCTATATGTACTCACCAGCCATTATTGTTGTAGTAGTAACAGTAATGCCATTCCAATTAAAATGAAAGTAGCATAATTTCTAGAATTTAAAAAGTGAGTTTCATGAAAACAGCTGACTCATTATCTACAAGACAGAGTTATATTTAAATAACATAAAACCCAATATCCATTAAATTTTTTTATAAAATATAACCATGACTTTGCACTACTGCAGAGCAAAAGCAGGGAGTACAATGTTTGATTATAATCGTCAATCCTACAACCCTTACAACTTAATTGGTTTTGTTCCAGTCAGTGTTACAACACAATGACAAGTGCCTGTGTAAATGGGTGTGGCCTGAAGATTTTGTCTGACTAGAAGATAAAAAGGATTAAGATGAAGTGGCGGTTGGGTGGGGGATACACAAATGACCAAAACTGCCTGGGATAATGCAGGGACAAACTCTTGAACATTCCCAGGTATATGTTTTAATAGCTGATTGACCATTAACACTTTTCTGAGCAAGTTAAACCAAAAAATATTTCAGTTTTTTTGTTGCCAACCCTATTACTTTTTTCCCCTAGCGAAAAAAATATAGCTGAAATTGATTTGTGCATATAATTGAGTTGGTTTTACCTATTACTTAAGGCTTTTTTAGCCTTATATATACTAATCGTTATATAATAGACAAATTTAAATTGTATACCTACCTATCTTAATTTTAAAACCTGTGCAATAGGAAACATTTTTTGGCCTTATTACTGCCTGACTCCTGCAAGTTATAATTCCATAATGAACATATACCAACATGTTTTGAAACTTAAAACAGCAATCGGTAAATACCAATTTGTGTTTTGAAAACAGGATAAGTTAAAAGTACCTTTGAAATACATTTTAAAGTAATTTGGATGCTTTTAATTGCTGAGTTTGCATTATTTTCTTCATACAATCTGTTTGAAACCATAAGCAAGCCTGTCAAGGGGTATTAATGACAAACATGACCCAAAAAAATAAAAAAATATGTAGGTTAAAAACATATGGGAAAATGCTATGCTGTCAAATTTGAGAAGCAATATCAGGTCAAGGTTGTAAATATGTAATGTATTTTTGTATATAAAAAAAAGAAAAGAGAAATGAAGCAGCTAATATCTAATACTAAAACAATAAGCTTCTAGTCCTATCTATAGAATTGTTGTAACAAAGCTAGAAAGCGTGTAGTCATATTAATAAAATCGCTTATTCTAAAACATGATACATGTGTACCCTTATGGCATTGTGGTACCATATTTGTTCTTGGCTTCGTACAGATTTGATTCAGAACAGTATAATGTGGTCATTTATCAGCTTTCATGCTTCATTTATGAATAGTTAGGGTAATTGTTTTATTGGCAACAATGAAATAAACTTTGTTGTTTTGGTGTTTTCTGTGCCTTTTTACGATCTCAATACCATGTAAATTGGCCAAATGATTACATATGGATGGCACTGGACTTCACCACTGTCACAAATTGAGAATTATTTTCCTATTGGCAACAAAATATACCATCTGGTGATTTTTTTTGGCAACAACATTTTTGGCTGTTAAAAAATGTATATGCAGTCTTGAGTTTTGAGTTGAGAATTTCAAAGGCACTGTAACAGGAAGCAGCAAATGTGGATATAAAATTGCATTGGAATCTATTCTTACATAAACAAATTCTTTGTTCATATTTACAAGCCACCCTAACAAGGCATTGCTATATCATAATCTGCTTAAATTGATGTCCAGCCTTAGTAATAGTGTATGCTGTAATTATGTTGACATTTTCATAATATAGTTCTATCTGTTTATCTCAACATCCTCGGAGCTAAGATAATACTGTTAACATAAGCAGATGTTTAGATATGTAAGTGGGGGGGGTGCGGTGGCTGAAAATAAATTGAAATTAAGCAGTCCAACAACTTTTTTTTTATTATGAAGCAACAGATCATCACACAAAGAGAAAAAATATCATAAAACAGTGGAAAGTTCGATTAAATGAAGACAACTAGTCTGAAATACACATATATAATGACAGTTTACGTTTGTGTAGTAAACTCTACAATGAGATCTTTTCAAAAGAATTCTCACTGGAACATTTGGACTAATAGCGTTGTGTGGGGTAAAGAAAAAAGTAAAAACTATAAATTAACTGCGTTTATGTCCATCATTACTTCCTTTGATGAAAACATGGATAATCTAACAGGCTATTCACAGCTGCAGTTAGTGACAAGTACTTTTGTCTGGTTTACCACAGTTTACAAATGACACCATACGCTGGACTTGTAAATTTAAAAAAACTGATAACTAGCCAAATTTTTAAAAAAACCAACTCCTTAGAACAATCTTTACTTTTTATGCAGTTGTTGCAACAAAAGATTAAATGATGGTTAGTGGTGTTTATCTCATTAGATGGTTGTTCAAATGTAGTGTTATTTAATCTGCACACTGTTTGCATACTAGATGTATCATGAGCTCTCGTGCTTACAAAGGATAAAGTCAAGGTCAAAGGTGTTGATCTGATTTTTGTTGTTGCAATGTGGTAGTTGAAATGCATATTTTGCAAGACCAGTCCATGGGACATTTGACTATCTAAAGCTGTGTACCATGTAAAGGCCATGGGGACATTTGACTATCTAAAGTTATGTACCATGGACTGGTCCTAGGGACATTTGATTATCTAAAGTTATGTACCATGGACTGGCCCTAGGGACATTTGACTATCTAAAGTTATGTACCATGGACTGGCCCTAGGGACATTCGACTATCTAAAGTTATATACCATGGACTGGTCCTAGGGACATTTGACTATCTAAAGTTATGTACCATGGACTGGTCCTAGGGACATTTGACTATCTAAAGTTATATACCATGGACTGGTCCTAGGGACATTTGACTATCTAAAGTTATATACCATAGACTGGTCCTAGGGACATTCGACTATCTAAAGCTATGTACCATGGACTGGTCCTAGGGACATTTGACTATCTAAAGTTATATACCATGGACTGGCCTTAGGGACATTTGACTATCTAAAGTTGCGTACCTCTGCAAGGCAACTTCAATCCAGGCAAAATAATGTGACTATAAGAACAAGTCAGTTATAAAACCCGATCAAAAATAAAATACAATGATCAGGGTTTCTCTGTAGCCACATTTAGAAACTCCATGGCCCTCAGAATTGCTCAGACAGACTCCAAATACTATCAAATATCACTCTGACCCCTGCCAAGAATCTGTGTTAAAATACCCTGCAAAAGTGTTTCATGTATGAATTTAGTCAACCTAACCTGGATTTTCTGTGACATCAATTGTTCCTAATGAGATTTTCATATCGACTGCTTTTGTCGCAAACTCATCCCATGATGATTTGAAGGCATTACAAGCAGGACACCAGGGGGCCATACTGAAAGAATAATGACAATGAACAGAAAAATAATAAATTAATTAAATTTAAACCAAACTGTAATTGACATTAACTGGTTGGAAGTAAAAGTCATAAAATAAATTACAAATACATGTACTGTTACCCAAACAGAACATGGCATATACCAATAGCACCATAGAAAGAAAAAATGAAGAAAATTTCAAAGTCCTCAAAATATAATATAAAAAACAAAGGGTGGGGTAAAAAAACTAAGGGAAAGCAGTATGCTTTGATATTTCCTTTGTAACTTTTTCAAAGTCCTTCTCTTCCTTCCTCCCTTAAAAGCCATGTTTTGCTAAAGCAACAAGAACCCCATTTTTTGTGACAGCTTATGATTTATCAGTCATCTTGCTTTACTTTCTGGCTCTTTAAACACTGCCATTAAATTTACACACAGTACACCCTTTATGAAGTAATACAACTACTCCCAAAATTCCCATGTTCTAGGATGTTGTGAATGGGAGACAACTCACATGCAAAAAGCTGACGTCACATGCATTTAATGTCCACCAAAATTATTGCACAGATTTTCTTTCAAAATGTGAACAACAAAGCGAACAAAACATATGGTTTAAATAGTTTATTTTGTCATTGTTTTCATAAAATTCAAGAATATTCGAGGATGCAAAGTTTAGTCTCAAATCAAGCATATTCAAGAACATGAAAAGGGATTTCAAAACCCAAGGACATTCAATGTGTGCATACACCCTGCTCTAAATAATATATATGTAAGTGTGTTATTTAATTTACAACAAAGGTATTTTGCTTCTCTCAGCTCAATTATTTATCTAATCAACCACAAATTCTGCCAAGAAAACACATGAATCTCCTTGAACAGTTCAATGTGTGATTAAATAATTGGAATAATTCCCATACTGTATTATGTAGGTAGAAATTTATAAGACCTTTTGTATTTAGATATAAATTTTACACCACTATTAAGTTCTTTTTCAGTTTCTTGTGGTACATGAATTTCTTCACACAGTAGCATTCTATCTGGTGAATGTAATTCCTCCAATGTTATGTCCTAAATATCTGTCAAATGTTCATTTGTAGCTCGACAGTTCCTGCTTTACACCTTACTATCATCCATATGAATCTTGCAAGAGTTAATGTCAGCGTTTCCTTCTAGACATACCTTGCACCATATAAAATATTAATTGCTATTAAGCTTAACCCTATTGTCACCAGCAGGTAATGGCTGTAGTACCTTTGCACTCCTATTTTAGTATTTTCCTGTTTTTTTATACCAGCAACTTTAATCTGGTACCGTCCAGCAATAGTGAGCTTTGCATCAAGACCTTTTGACACTGGTAGTAAACTTTTGGTATGCCTGTTGAATATGCACTGTGCAGGTGACAACTGCAGTCCTTCCACTGATGTATTCAAGATATCCATTAGTGTGAGCTACACTTCTAAGATCATTTCTTTAGCTGTCTTTTTATAAGGGTAAATTAATTTTTGTATCCTGGGCCTTTCTCTCTAAATGACTTATTTCAACTGTCTTACATAAAAGTGATGCATTCCACCAAACTAGTAGATACCCAATCATGTTCACAATTTCCACTGCATTGTCCATGAAAGAGCCGGTATCAATCTGAAACACTTGATCACTGTCCCAAGCCTTTTTTGGAGATAGCAAATATGCATGATTCAACAAGGGCTCTGACTCCTCTGACTCTTCACTTATGAAATTCAGGAGTCCCAGTTTATTTCTGAGAGTCTCAGGCATAAAGTCAGGAGTTGTTCAGTTTATAAACAATAGAATATGTGCTCATTATTTCAATATTAGGATTTAATTCTTAATAATTTAAAAAATCACACTACCAATATAATATTTTTCAGTAAATAGGTGAAGTTTCAACACTTGCATGTAAATTTATTTAAACAAATTTACCCGAACAAAACAAGACTAAAACAAATACAATAAATAAACATCAATAAAATTGTCAAAAATTAGTTTCACGCTCAAGAATGATCACATAAATTGCAGTGTAGTGTAGTTTTCTCAAGTAAAATAGCATCTCCAATGGCACAGAAGCTGACGAGTAATCACCTGGTATTACACTGTGCCATAAATGTGAATTACAATTATTAAATTAAACAAAGGAATGAAAAATAAACAACTATGCAGCATATATGAAAAAACAACTAATTTAGAATATTTTAGTAAACAGTGCCAAAAGAGTTCACCCAAAGAAATAAAGGTGGGATACAACATAGGCTGGAAAGAATAAATTAATTAATCTTAGTCAATATATGGTGCCTGTATACTACTGCTTGCATCAGCAGATTTGAGTGTGTGAATGTGTGATTTAGATTTTTACATAGCTTTAACAGTTTTTCATTCATATCACTACAATGTCTACAGTGTGTCAATTTAGTGATGTCTAACATTGGGACATCATCCTCCTCAGCAGAAAGATTACAGTCCTCACCCTCCTTGATTTGTTTGCGATTTTTGACAGAACAGACCATGATATATTACTTCACCGTCTCCAGCATGTATTTGGCATTCACAATACAGCCTTACTGTGGTTCAAGTCCTACTTAGTCAACAGGACACAAATTGTATATGCAAATGGAATACACTCCAGCCTAGTATCTATGTTGTGGTGTTACACAGAGGCCTATTCTTGGGCCTGTTCTGTTCATTCTATACACTCAGCCGCTCTCAAGTGTCAGAGATCATCATCAAGTGTCTCACCAATTGAACGCTGATAACACACAAATATACAAATCTAGCCACCCAACTGAATTTGATGCTACCATCCAAGGAAAAGAGAGGCACATTTCTGATGTGAAATCATGGATGACATGTAACAAGCTGCAGATGAAAGATATCAAAATTGAGGCCATTCTGATCACAACACAAAGACTTTCTCATTCACATCCTTTACCTCAAACAATACATGTATCAGCAACACCAACATTAAATTCACACAGTCAGTAAAACCTAGGTGTTACTCTAGACAGTATTCTCACATTGCACCAACATGTCATGAACATATGCAAGGCTGCATTTCTTGGAATGAGACGCATCAGCTCCATTCACAAATATCTTTCAGTTGATGCCACCAAAACATGCGTGTTCATTAGTACTTTCAAGACTGGACTGTTGCAACTCAATTCTGTCTGGTTTGTCTCAATATCTAACCAGAAACTTCAAAAGACAGCTGCTTGGATCATCTTTAGAGTACTATGATCAGAGCACACCTCCCCGCTGCTCAGTACCCTACACTGGCTATCCATTCAATCCAGAATCAAACAAAATTTGTTCTCTGTCCTATGTTTCACTGATGGACTCCAGTCCAACATACCTATCTGGCCTCACACATGTGTACACACCAACAAGATCCTTACGCTCCTCTTCTGACAATCGTATACTTATTATTCTCATTATGAAAATGAAGCCTTTTATGGACAACATTCTTTTGCATACCAGGGCCTAGCAACATGGTATGAATTGCATATTTATATTAGACACAAAGACAGTGATTCCTTTCAAGAGTGTTCTTTTAACTCACCTTTTTTCGTCTGCAAGAAGAAACTTAACTCATTCGGCACTGATCCTGACAAGGCGCGTAATCCGGTTTCTGCACTCAATTGCCAATCCTATCATGGCTCGAAGTTTCTTGATTGCATTCAATGGCCAATCCAGTCTCTGCTCGATTTGAATATGTGGTACATACATCGCTGATTGGTTACAAATGGGGCTTATCCATGAATCAGACCAATATTAACTAATCAGAAATGATTTTACTTTCCTTTGTGCAAACTTAAATTGTTCAGAAACCAAGGGTTACTAAATGAGAGCAGTTTCAATACATGTGTTCTGTTCTAGAAAAATTGTAATTGATGACGGATACAAAACTTGATGGCAGTGACAGCGAAAATGAGAAGTTTCTCAGGTTTGATCTTGAAAATATAGAGGAAGCAGAGGAAAGATGTTTGGCAGTTGGATATTTTGCGAGATTTTGAATCAAACATTGAAGTTTCTGATATTGAATTGTCATCAGAAGAGGATGCTGACAGCGATGATGATAGAGTTCTTGCGAATCTAGCAGATTGTAGAGATCATGTTAGTACATAAAAAAAAAAGTTGTGAAAAACTTGGACAAATAGAAAAAAATATATCACTGTGTAGACATTTTCATTTGGAATAATTGGTGACAAATTTGTGGATTTGTATTGGATATTAGAAGAGAAATTAAGGTAAGAGTTAATGCATGTGCATGATATTTACAAAATTGTCTAAACAGGTAAAACTATATGGGGCACATGCAGCTAAACACAGCTTCTTGCTACTGTGGCCAGAGCAGCAATATAGCTTTTAACAAGGATGGGGCTGAATGAGTTAAAGACCTAATAATGTTTCATACCTTAAAGGTCTACTAGCGTCAAAAACACATTATACATCATAATGTTCGTTTTTTGCTGAATAACTCAGAAATGTACATTTTAGATCTAGGTTTTAACTCATTGAGGAGAAAATTATGATTTTTTTTAAAGCATAAATCGATGTTTTATGGAAAACACTCTGGAAATATTTGTACAAATCTGGTGAAAAATCAGATTTTCGGATGTGACGCACATTGGGGAAGTCCCTCAAGTTTAGCGTATGTGGTGATTATGGCTGATAGGGAGGATACTAGCAAATTTATGTCAAATTTGACATGCTCAGCTTCGTCGTTTGAGGAAGGTGAACCCCTTGAAGATGGCCAACTTCTTGAATCTGAAGAAGATTCTGCTCAGTGAGGCAGTTACAATTTCAGCTCGATCGAGATGAGAATCAAAGCCCCGAAGTGAACATTCCATGATCAAGCTGAGCAGCGCTTGGGCTCTACATTCTGGAAATTATTATTATTATTGCAATTATTACTAATATAGTATTCTTTCTTTAATGTTTTTTTCCATGTCGGTTTTGGAAAGTGGCAAAAAATGCATAAATATTTGTGGGGAAACTAACAATGAGATAAATATAATACATTTATGACGAGATGGGCATTTCAATATTGTGGTACAAAAAGTACCCAAAAAGTCTTACCATTTATAACACACATAATTACACACACACAAATATATATATATATATATATATATATATATATATATATATATATATATATATATATATATATATATATATATATACATATGTACATGTATATATACATATGTGTGTGTCTAACCCAATAGTAATGACAGAGCATATTTATCATGTATCTTGATTTATTCAGGTGTGCATGTGGAAATTGCAGCAGTAAAGAAACAGTTGAAGAGTGTGGATGCTGTAAAGAGACCAGTGTGACTTTTGATAAGACCAAAGAGCTTAATGTGGATTGCATCATCAATCATCCTGGATTTGTGACAGTTTGCTTGGATGAATATGTCCTGGAAGCAGCATACTATGCCTACACACAACAGTATGGAAATCACAAGGTAATTATGTCAGAGTACGAAAACAATTTTTGGCAAAATGTTCACACACTAGTTATGGCGCTAATATCGGGTCCCTTTTGGGAAAGGCGATTGCTGTATAACTATAAATATAAAACAAAGTCATTCATAAATGCATGAAATCCCTCCTTCATTGAGAAAATTTGACATTTTTCTTATGTGGAGTTTTCACCCCAAACTTTCAAGAATAAACCTAGCTAGCATCATTGTCTGTTATACTGGAAATTATCACGAAAAGCTAACTTCAATCGAAAAACACTTCCATTTCTTGAACAGACTCTGCACTATGATATTTAAAACATATTGTTGTATGTTCCTATTCACTTAAGATTCATTTAGCTTCCTACCATTGGTTGTATTAAAATCTAATTTTATGCTAAAGGCCTTGACTCAGACAACTTGAAATAAATAAGTTCAGACAAGAATAGGTGACACAATATAACTTTATTCAAGTCTAAAATATGTTGCATATTATATTTTCAGCCGTAAGAGATACACTGTATACAGGCAGCTGGTAAGATGGCGCTGGGGATATCTTGGCCATGAAATTTGAGTTGCTTTGCCATCCTGTACAGTAGATGCAATCAGGCAGAAGTTCTCAAGTGAAGGTGGTAACTACACAGGTTTCAAGCACTTGTAGTTATCATGCAGACAGCCATCGACTTGTCCGGCCTCTGGGATTGGCTGCATAAAGATGGTGACATAACTGACTGATTTCCTGACCATTTTCTCCAGTGATGCCATCAACCTTTCAACATATTCTGAAATTTGTAAATAATGTAGTAATAAAAATTCAAATGGTATTCATTTTAACAAACATAACTAATATTTGACTGTATAATTATTTTGTCACATGATATGACTTTGAATATGTGCTAGAAAAATAAATCTGCACTGACTTTATTTTGATTACAATCCAGGACTTTGTTTTGATTAATATAAAATAAATCAAGCTGCTTTGCCATCATTTTTAGTGTATGCAATCAGGTGGAACTTCCCAAGTGAAAGTGTTAGCTACACTCATTACAAGGACTTGTACTTTGCGTGCAAATGGGATGTGTAAGACTGGAAACATACTTAATTCTAGAGGCCATGAATAGCAATATAAGAATTTGATTGCATCATTAAATCAGTAATAGGTTCATACATCCTGAAGTTATGCAATTTACATTACCCTTTTCCAGAGGTATTTGAGTTGAAGCTTGAATCCATACGGTCACTCTCGTCTGGTTTGTAGCTTGAATCATCGGACTCCCTTTATCATGGAAGACTCATTTTCAATATCATGAGCATCAATATCAGGGTCTGTGTCCGGTTCATCAAAACTGTTTTTTTGTTCTCCATTTCACTATCTGTGTGGATGTCTAAAGAACACTGAATGCCTTTGCTCCTTTTCTGCACATGGCCATTTACCTGAAAACCTGTGAAATATCATACATGTGCATTCTGATTATCATGGTTTTCACAGTTGAGTAACTCATGAATATTATATGCTTATCAATACCAGTGGACAAGTGTATGGTATACAGAGACAATTGCTTACACTATCATACTGAACTTAGTTAATCTATTGTTACATATGTAATTTGCTTGTTGACTTTTAATGGTGAGATTATAACAATGAGTTATATGTGTATTATTATTACAAAATCAATTTGTTTTCCTCTCACTAATGCTTGAATTCTCCTGGATCTCTTAACTGGTCATAAAGTTTGACATATAACCAACACATTGCATAGCTTTCCCACAATAAATAACAACATATCTTTATTGATTTACTAGTAAGCTATCACATATGAAGTCATATGAAATCATATTGAGCTATACCAACCATTTGAACACAGGAAATGCATGGAAAGTTCTCTGTGACATCAGTATGCAAACCTGGATATGTCGCACCATCTACTGTTGACTGTGTGATTGGTGTAGTTTGGGTTTTCTCTTGTACATTGTCTTCTGGATGCTGGTTTTGAAAAATCTCTTTCAACATCTAACAAAAAGATACAAGTTAATCAAGCAGCAATAGAAGTTTACATCATAAACAATATTAAAGCATAATTCTTCTTATATTACCTTGTATGATTCTGTACACAATCTGAATAATAATAATAATACTAATAATAATACTAATAATACTAATAATACTAATAATAATAATAAACATTGATATTACATCTGCAATCAATGGGTTTTGGGTGTGAATCAGACCTAAAGCGAGATCCACTGACATAATAATGCATACTAAGCAAGGAAGGTAATTTATGCCCAGATCCTCTGAACTAATTAGTCCTTACAATTAAAAACAATCAATACACCAGCTATTTACACCATTTAAGTATAAGATGAACACTTGTGGTGATATAAGACTATTATTATTGTTGAAAACAGCAACAGACAGGAAAGAGGCAACAGCATCCACAATAATTTTTTTTCTAGGCATAGGTCCGAACAATGCAGGGGTGGAAGCAATACGCATGTGTGTATGTATATATATATATATATATATATATATATATATATATATATATATATATATATATATATATATATATATATATATATATATACACACACACTGTGGATTTAGACTTTGCACCACTGCATGCACACACACACATGTTGATAAAGCAGGTTTCATAATTTTGGGGGTAAGGGTGGACCTACCTATTATGATTTGTAAACACACTCCCACTAAAAACCCCTCTTGCATTAATCGCTCGCAAGCTAGGTATATTCGTGGCAAGAGTGTAGGGTTGACAACAAATAATATAGCATGCAAAAATCAATAAACATTTATTTACCTTTGCTCGCTCTCGCTTTTGAAAAGTTCCTCTCGGGCTACGTGTTGTTAGGCCTGCCGTAACCCTTGATTTATGTTGATCTGGTGTGCATGCACTGTGTTATATGGTCAGAAAATACACATGGAACTGCATTTGGCAGAAGTCCTATAATGGTATTTAATCCAAAATGACTGTTTCAGTTTAGAGGTGGGATTGAAATCATCTTCTCTGAAGTGGTCACTACAGACAACTTGACTATCTCGCCTGTCACTAGTCGGCTCAGTTCAATCTTTTCTTGTCGTTCATATCTGCTTAATCCATTGTTTCCTTGAAACAGGATTAGTAGGAAATGAGTGCAAACTCACTCTTTCTCATGCTGTATTACTACAACCTCCAAGAATACACCTTTTTACCATTTTTCACACACGGATACACTTGTTGAAATCAACTCAATTGGAAAGCGGTGTTCCCTAAACTGCGTCACTCCCGCTTTACCATACAAAAATTACCAAGCGCGAAATCAGCTTCAAGCGTTTTGTCAACAACGATAAAAAATCAATGTTCTGTGGTCATTATTTTCATTATTGATGAGGTATATGACATATTACCTATATAAATCGCTTCCTGAAGTTCAAATTTATAATATAAATGAATGTTGTGTGAGTGCACTAGTAGACTTTAAATTTCTTTCTGCATTTTTGTACAAATGTTTTCTAATTTCATGGAGTTTTTTTTGGTAGTCATATCATTATATATGCTGTAAAGCACTTAGAAAGATTATGCCCTATACAAAGTCCTCATTTTTATTATTATTATGAAGTTATGTAGCATCATGTCGCACCCAGTCACATTATCCTTACACCAGGACAAGCAGTCCTAGTACTAAACTCTTAATGCTAAGCAAGGCAGCTGCTTGTACCATTTTTGTCTTTAGTTTGACTCTGCCAGGGTTCGAACACAACCTCCTATATGATATCTGATGCTCTAACCACTTAGGCCACATGAGTGGTCTCATGCAACAAAAAATAAAAACTTTTTATAATTCTCTCTTCTTTTTAGGTATCATCTCAACTTAATCATTTCTTCCCCATTCTTTGGATGGCATGAGGAGCTGGTAAACTGGAACATTTTACTTCTCTTTTCAAAACGAACAATGTTTAGAAAGAAACAGAGATGGACATGGCGAATACTCTACCCTACCACCAAAATGTAATATAAGTGAATGGGGATTACCACGCTGATGGAGACCATTAGAGACTTGTCCATCAATATCAAACATCTACCCTTATATGTATTATGTCAGGGTGTACGTCTTAAGTTGTAAAGCTAGGGTCACTAAGGGTGTGTGTGCATGATTTGAACATTAAACATAGCTTTAACAATTTAAGTTGTATCAATTATATTTACTTACAATTTAACTGTCAGTCATACATACTACATGTATGACTGTTAGTTAAACTGTAAGCAATGATAAAAGCCCCTGTGGTCTGGACTTCATATGCAACTCATAGGTGCTCGACACGAGCTTGATGTGAAAAAAAAAAAATCTAAAGGAACAAAATCATACAGAATGACAAAAGTACCCGAGATTACCCCCATGACCAATTTTGACATCGGACCCTCTCTATTATACTATATAAAAAGAGAATGTACGTTACTTCCAAATACTTGGTTCCACACATGACCATTTTTGATGGCTTGTTTTATTCCTGTGATTATTTTCTATTCATCAAGCCATCATACTTCATAGACTTTTATACATTGTACCAAACTGAAGTTACGGGTTCAGAATCGTGCGCTTTTCGCAAATTTTTCCTTTTGGGACAAGTGCGAGCTCATGTGACAACCGGTGAAAAGTCATGAGCTCGCACCTGTCCCAAGAGGAAAATGTTTGGAAAATCGCACGTTTCGGAACCCGTAACATCATTCTGGTACAAGGTAGAAAAGTAAATGATGGCTTGATTAATAGAAAAATATCTCAGGAGTAAGACAAGCTATACAGAATGGTCGTGTGCCTTTAAAGACGGAAATAATAGAAGGAAATCGAGGGTCATGTGTGGAACCAAGTATGTGTAAGTTGCGTACCTTCTCTTTTTATATACTATGATAAAGAGGGTCCTATGTTAAAATGGGTCATGGGGGTAATCTAAGGTATTTTTTTTTATCACTGTATGATTTTGATCCTTTAGATTATTGGGGTTTTTTCCACATCAAGCTCGCGTCGTGCACCTGTGATGCAACTCATTGAACCTTGAAACCCCTCCCTCAATGTATTGACATACAATTCAACCATCCATTCTCCTTCAAGAATCTTTCTCCAGTTTCCTTCTGATACCTCCAATGGCGCTGGTTCGATAACCAGGCCAGCATCAGCAAAGCTAGCTAAACTTGTCAAAATTAAACATAAAAGCAAAAACAACTTCCCCGCCATGTTCTGCAAGAGAAACAGGAAGTTCTAATACCGATACAGTTTGTGATGTGTAATAACAATCGGAACGTCCTCGGCCCAATAAGACTAAAGTGCGAAAAGTTACAAAAAGGCTGCGAAAAGTTGCGAAATGTTACGAAAGGTTGCAAAAAAGTTCCGAAAGTTGCGAAAAGTTACGAAATGTAACAAAGATATTACGAAAAGTTACTATCTTCAAGTTCAAGGGCGAGGCAGAGGTGTAGCGATGATATTTTGCGCCCGGAGACGAACTATAAAATTGGCGCCCCAGCGATCTTGTGACCGATTTATTACCCTTATTTACTTATTATAATGTAACGTTGTAAGCCTCATTTTGGCGCCCCTGTACCTTGGCGCCCGGGGACATATGTACCCCCTGCCCCCCCCCCTCCCTAGCTACGCCTCTGGGGCGAGGAGATCATTTAAAATTATATATATTACCCGATTATATTTATTTTGATTTTCAGTTTTATTTATATTATATAGTAACTCATTCTGCATAGGAATTAAAGTTATATGTATTCATTTTCTAATATCCTTGCTTATTTCTCGATACTCCATTCCCCTGTTATGTATCTGATGTTGATCAGGTCTCCTCGGACATCACACAGATTAAGAATCTCTCTCTCTCTCTCTCTCTCTCTCTCTCTCTCTCTCTCTCTCTCTATATATATATATATATATATATATATATATATATATATATATATATATATATATATATATATATATATATATATATATATATATATATATATTAAAAAAGAGTCTTTTTTATTGATTTAAGACCCCAACATTCTGTTACTGCGGTTTCAATAAATATTTCGATTTTATAAAATATAAGAATTATAAAGTTTAAAACGATATGGACATTGAAGTATACAATAGAACGAAATTACATTAGTTCGCCTAAATTGGATTAACAGAATACTTCCTCGGCATGGGACAAGAAATCATCTAGCATAAGTGAGGTAATTGCGGTTCTTTTATCTTAGGACACAGTCTAATAATACCGGAGACTGCCTGATCAGCTCCTCTTTCACAAGTCAAGAACCATTAAACTCCGTTACAAATTGCAGCATCGAACTAGTCCTAAACAACGACACAATTCAGAACTATTGCAATGTATTCAGGCTTTTTACTGTGCTCGCCCTGACTTTCACGACGCATATCTGGATTGTCCAACTCTTGGAAATTCTGTATCGTTTTCTATATGATTGCCTTATCAAATCTGTATAAATGTGAAAGTGGAATCTGTATGCCCAGCAATGAATGGGCCAAAGGAATATAGCGTCGTATAACTGAATCATGTATTTACACCGACATTATATGATCTCGAACTCATTCTGCATTCCAAAAACCTAACGAAATTAGAAACAAAAGAGAGAGCAGAAAGGCCCAGAGTACTATCAAAACACACACACACACACACACACACACACACACACACACACAACAGTATCAAAAACACAAAGAGAACAGGGCAAACTTTATAAAGTGCAGTCAATATAAAGTTGTTATGTAGCCACACTTAGCGGTGAATGTCGTCACATATGATCCATAATGTCCGTTTTAACGTTAATTGCTGAATGCCAAATTCAAGCATAAAAGGCTAGAAAGTTCCATACATAAAATGTGACCTTTGATACGATTGGACAGATTTTAAATAACCAAACTGAGTCAGATGCCTTATTAAATGTTTACTGTTGTTTTAGATTTTATATTTCTCAAAGGAATTGTCCCTTGAAACCTTGTTGACCCACACATAATGGTCAACAGGTATTTGTTATCTGAGTTGGTCTTAGGTAAAAGATAAACACAGCCAACCATAATTCTATCCAACAGTTCCTCAAATGCAGGAATTGGTTGCAGAACCTTATGTATCTTCTGATTGGATATTCCTCTCTTTGACAAGTATGACATTATCTACAGTATTTGGCAACGTCACATTTGATTTTTGGGCAATAAAATTGAGTCAAGAACTTGTGATAAGTCGTATTAATCCATAAATGACCATACAAAGGAGTTTCATGGACCAGACTAAGTATTTCCTATCTACAAGGTTTTGGCACTATAATGTAATAGTTCGCTGACCACTCTTCACCAGCAGATACTCCAGTTGGTCTACATTTTGTCATAAGTGTACCATATTTTAACGAAATAAGAAACAGGTGCTTATGTTGCTTCAGTTTCACTACTGGCCTTTTTAAATAAACAGGAGATCTCATAATCTTTTTCCAGTTCGACGACAATATATTGGCGTTTGTCACCCTGATTAGAATTAAAAAAATAACGAGTAGTTCAAAAGAGGATCACTGTGATCAATGCCTTCTGATTGATCCAAAGTTGGAGTGAAAGTGATCTCATCACAAGTATGACCAATTTATGTGTCAGCTTATGGAATACTTTCCAGATCAATGTCATTCTCAAGAGTTTTCTTTGCTATAGCTCTAGTAGATGCACAAGCTTTGTTTAATACAGGGATTTCTTCTGTCTCAATAGTATCGACTCTCTGATTGTAACAAGGCATATCAGTTACATGTGGATTAACCACAAACTTAGTAATAAATGAGTTGCTTAGTAATAAATGAATGCCCTTAATGGGTAAAGACGACTGTCACGGGTCTTGAGACTAAGTATGATGATAAATTTACACAACGGAGAAAAACATTAACAATGCCGCACTCTACTTCCTGAATAAAAAAAAAAACCTCATTAGAAGAAGGCTTCTCAGAAAATGGCAACTTTGCCTGACAATAAAAGACTCAGAGAAGCTCTTGTGTCCCTTAGATTGAAATGAGATAAGATTCACCTATGAGCAGTATAGAACCCTTCGACGTGACTTTTTCATAATTTTCCATAATAAAGTCAGACTGCTTTCAATATATCACGTCTTAGAAATAAGAGCATTTGGAATAGGGTTGTCTTGATTGTTTTTCTTATTTTTTTAACTTGTATCAATCAGAAAAGATCGTGTCCTTTCTTCATGCAATAGGTACACGTATGAAGAGACAAAGACCTCTGTTCAATCTTATCAGAAATTGTTTTCTGAAAGTTGTGCCAGATTGAGAATATGAGATTTGGAAGGGCTCCTATTAAGCTAAAATATGTTTACCAGAAGAATGCTGAAGTGGAAGTCTTACTGACAAAAGAAACTTCAAAAGCTAAGGAATACCCACCCGTTAGCAGTACGAGCAGCATTTTCTATCGTTTCGACCTTATGCTCATCAAGTCATATCGATAACATGGAAGCAGTTCTTGAACTCTTCAACTAATACGAGTTATCTAAGGTTTTCGTAATCTTTATTAATCTTTTTAGAAGAGCACCATCTATCAAATTGTAATGATTTTTACCATGCAAATTTGATATTGGTTTGGTTACTTATTTTCTAGAATTACTAAAGCTTTGTCGATAAGCCTCATTTACAAGCTCATAACCTTCAAGGTATTCATATATCCTTCGCACTTTAGTCATACTCGGCCGAGGATGTTCCGATTGTTATAACACATCAGAAACCGGTATCGGTATTAGAATTTCCTGTTTCTGTTGCAGAACAAGTACCCTATAGTTCAGGGTCCACCAACCTTTTTGATACTGAGAGCTACTTCATGGGTACTGAGTTATACGAAGGGCTACCAGTTTGATACACTCTTCTGAAATAACAAATTTGCTTAGTTTGCC
This sequence comes from Unio delphinus, assembly GCA_029339505.1. Classification (NCBI taxonomy): domain Eukaryota; kingdom Metazoa; phylum Mollusca; class Bivalvia; order Unionida; family Unionidae; genus Unio; species Unio delphinus. The sequence goes on from JAQISU010000303.1 coordinate 5,661,977, forward strand.
TTATACATTATTAATAATGTGAAGGCTCTGATCACGTTAATGATTTCTCACAATAATTACCAACAATGACAAGGTGGGGAACAGATATCAATATTCAGCACTTTATTTCTATTTATCTCAGTAATTGTTAAATTTTCAGATGATCACTTACATTACATTTCTTAGGAAAAATGTCCCATTTTTACTAGCCACTGACAAACCTTTTAAAGTTAAACAAATCATGAACTATGTTGCACCATGTTTCAAAAAGTTATTAATTATGTACATTGTAATGTCTGTAATGTAGTGAAAAAAACTTAAATATTTTTAAATAAATCTTGTCACATTTTGAAATATTGACCAAATCTGCTGTATTTTTAACAAAATAATAACTGTTACATGTCATGAACACACATTTTAAATTGAACAATTTTTCAATATTTTAATTAAACTTTGCCATGGCACTGACATGTTGCCACTGACATCTGGTATCATTTTCTTTGTTAGTGGGAAGACTGTCATTGCATGCTGTTTACCATTGTATCATAATCTGGTGTGTAACTTGACACTGCAACTGTGAGTGACTCTTTCAGATGTGCATCAGTGAGGCGTGTTCTGTGTTTGTTCTTGATGAAGTTCATGTCAGAAAATGCTGATTCGCATAGATAGGTAGAACCAAACAGGCTGGCAACCTTCAAAGCTGCTGTACACACACCACTGTACTTCTCTGTGTCAACAAGGCACCAAAGCACCAAAAGTTTGGTGCAGTCTGGTAGGCTTTGAGGTGGACGTCATTTTGCAACGGTATGATTTCAATCTCTACCTGTTCAGCATCCAAGTTGAACGTTGTACTTAGTTGCTCAGCAAAGCTTGTTGTGTCTACATTCAGGATTGGAAATGAATGATACACATGGCTCAAGCTGATCAAGGTCACAAAACCTATTCTCAAACTCTTGCCCAAGTCTGTTTATGACTTCACAGTACTTGTCTGCAACTTTGTCAAATGTATCAGATGCAGAAGCATTGTCTTTCAGCACTGACTGCACAGAGGGAAAGTGCAGCACCTTTTTTCTCTGTATATCCACAGAGAAAATGTTAATTTTGGCTTTAAATCCATTTAAAGCACTTATCATATTAACAACAGTCTTGCCTTTACCTTGCAGCTCGCAGTTCAAGTGGTTTTATTTCCTAATAATTTCCTTCAAAAATGCAAGCTCAAGTGTCCACTCTGTGTCCTCTAGCAGTGAGACGTCTTCGCCTTTGGACTGCATGAACTCTTTGATTTCACCTAAAAGTGACAAAAAACGAAGTAAAACTCGTCCTCTGCTCAGCCATCTGATTTCTGTGTGTAGTAGCAGGTCACCATATTCAGCTGCCATCTCCTCCAATAGCACTTTGAAAATCCTGTGCTGTTTTGCTTTGGAGCGGATATTGTTTATGATTTTCACAACGGGAGTCATCACGTGCCCAAAGCCGATCACTTTGGCACACAATGCCAGCTGGTGAATGATGCAGTGATAATGCAGAAATTTTGGGACGTCTGGGTCACCTTTACAGTGAGCGATGAAACCTGCATGTCGGCCAATCATAGCAGGAGCCCCATCTGTGGTCACCGCTACCAGCTTTTCCAATGGTACCTTTTTCTGCACGAAAAACTCCTTCACTGTGTTATAAATGTCAACTCCCCTCGTAGTTGTCTTTATGGGCAGTAGTGTCAGGAGTTCTCTTGTGGAGAAATCTTCAAACACCATCCGGATAAAAACGATCAGCTGCGCTGTACTACTGCTGTCCACGGACTCGTCGCACTGGATGCTAAACCACCTGCACCTCGACAGATCCCGGTCCAGCTGATCGACCAAGTTACTGGACAAAGCTGACACTCGTCTAGCCATCGTAGATGCCCCCAGTTGGACGTCGGAGAGAGTTGCGATTACATCGGTTCGATATTTCCCATCTTTAAGTACAGTGTTAGCAATTATCATCATTGCTTCTTTGACAGCTTCTCCGTCTGAAAATGCCATCTTCTTCTTGATCAGGAAATGCGTAAAAGAGGCTTCGGCTGCTTTTTGTGACTTTTTCGCCGGCCTTGTGAAAAAAAGCCTGTCGCTTACCCAAAGCTGTCTTTAGCTCAAGGGCTTTTTATGCCCGTAGTGCGCTTCCCTGTGGGTAGTTAGCATTGTAGTTTTTGTGATTCGTAGTAAAGTGTCTCTCCACATTGTGCCGCTTTGCCGTTGCCACAATCGCTCCGCATATAAGACACACGCAGGTTTCTTTCACAGTCGTAAAATAGAACTCCGACTTCGATGCGTCCGCTAGCTTACTCTCCACGAGCACTGTATTGTCACACGCACAATACTGACCTTCGAACTGGAGTACGCCAGAGTTCACCTAAACTTATCTAAACTTCATGTATAAGAAACATATTTTTAAGATATTGTCATTTTTTAAATCTATATAAATGCAAGTGTGATTAAAAAAAAGAATAGCATCAGAATAAAATACAATTTTATACGCAGCTGAGTTGTTATTTTTAGAACAGGCATATGGGCGACTTATGTGGTCTTTGAGGGCGACCTGGTGCCCGTTTGTAATTTAATTCATGGATTATTCTTGGATTATGTTTGCATTTGGATTTTTACAATCTTTCACAGGGAAATAAACTATTTGTTAAAATGTATGAAGTTTGTTGTTTTCCTTGTTTCTGTGTTACTGTTTTTAGAGCCTAAACACGTAACACAAAGAATTATTTATGTTCCTCATCAAACAAACTTTTATTGAAAAATATAGGGTGGCTTTGACAAGACTGAATGATCCAAGAATTGGTCCTAAAACCAAGAAACGAAACATCTTGAAAGCAGCTTTAGTAGATCTCTAGGTAATGCCATTATTCGTTCAAATCCATGATACCGTAACTAAAAAAGCAAATCCTACTAATAAATAAAAAGACAAAGAAAGTAGATATGTGTAGTAAATTCACATTCTATGCCAACTTCTTCCAAGAAGAAAAAAAAAACAACAAGAAAAGAACAGAGCACATGGACGCATAGTCATGTGATACGAACAAAAACATCGTTGACACATGCTCTCGGCTTGGTGAATCTGGTTTTCTCCACAATGCTGTGACAGCAACTGATTTTCTGATCGTTTTTCTCATAAAAATGTGTTGAAAATGCGTATCCTCTCATTTTTTAAGACACTACATGACTTTCGTTTAATATCTTCGCTATTTTTGTGTAACAATATCGGAAATGATGGTTTTGTTGACAAAACGAGCTATTTTACCTCTAACGTCTTGAAAATGTAGGTCATGAATATATACATTGCGACATTTGGGTGTCAAGTGACTAGCAGTACAAATGGTGAGTGCCACATCAATTCTTATGAACATTGTATCAACTCCATCAGTATCCACGATTAAGCAAGATGATATGCTTTATGGGGACTTGATTCCACTCCGGATGAGAGGTACAACGGGGGATTTCACCCCATAAAATAATAAGTTCATAGTGTAGAACTTCAGTTTGCATATGCAAAATTTGATAATACTCTGAAAATCAACAGTCTGAGAGAGGGATTACATGCTGTTAAAATAAACAAGAATCACAATGTAGTGAACACAGGCGAAGATGTTCTCCTCAAGAAAAGCAATCGCATAACACAACTCCAGGCGGCGAAAAAAGATCAATAGAAAAAATACAATCATAATATCACAATGGCCAGAACAAAACTTAGTTTTGCTTAGTTCGCCACTTGGCTGACGAATCACGTACATAAGCAGAGAATTCTCTCAATGACGATACCATTTACTGTTTGAGAAAAAATAATGTATTTACTCACTTCAATAATGAGAAAATACAGAGATCAAATTAGATACTGCGTGGACTACGTGTATGTTTTCTTCATTAACACTGTCTAGGATTCCCATCAGAACATTTACTGGCCTGTTTTATACGTGGTTTCACGAGAAACGATGCACATAATAAAAATGGTTTAGTGATCTTCGATAACAAACCAACAATCATAATTTGACTAATCCAAAAAATAATCCACGAAGTAAATACCAAACGTCCTAGTAATGAAATGTTCTAATTGATTCAAGTTCGAGTCCTGCTGAAAAATCTAAGATTGAAAGCCGAATCTTTCTTCTCAACGTTGGCACCCTTAAAAATATGTTCATTGAATTGGATGGTTTAGTGGAGTTGTGACGTTAAATCTCACAACGATTTCCACTGACTTTGAAATGTGCATGGATTTCATACAGGTATTTGGATGATATTCAACAGAACAATATCACATAATCAGACGCATTTCTGGCTTTTGTTCCTTACATACAACATTACAGTCTTGTCATAAAGTCTTTGGAAACTGGATACCTCCATTCTTTTTTTAGCCTTCCACCACATATGCCACGCCCACCGTCCAGTACCAACTGTGTATCAGCTCGTTGAATAAGTCAATGGACATATTCCCTTTGGTTATTCCTTAGAATGGCATGAATGAATGAATGAAAGCAAAATTATAATGAAACCGGCCACGAAGGGTGATATATTCACTGTTTTATCTACCAAAGGGTAGTTATTTAATCTTTCCCGTGGGGTAAGAAATGGTGCCACATCCCCACGGGCGTTTATACGCACATAGTGCGTTATTTAATTTGGTCATGTCGCACCCCTTATGAGAGGCTATCGACATGAATGTAAGACCTGAGTGAGTGAGAATAGACCCAACACACACACTCAACCCTATCAACCAATCAGAAGCGGTGTACTAGGGGTGCAATGGCACCAAATAATGACGAGAGAAATATAGTTTTTTCGTATCATGTTGAGAGGTACTGGTCGTGGAAAAGAAGGAAAAAGTCCGGAAAGCCAGCCCATGGATGTTGTCAGCCTTGAAACGGCCTAGCCATACTTATTTCAAATCGAATCCAGTTTTACTAATGGACAGAAAAAGTACCAAAAATCGTGTAAGCCTCCTTTGCAATTAAAATCAAATATTTGAGTCGTAGAATTTTCTTTATCATCCTAACTATACCGATATTCTCGTACGCAGTGTACATATCGTAAGTCCCTAACAAATTTGTTTAACTAATATGTCTTTGCGACATATAAAAAGTGTAGTCACTGTTTGGTAGTAAAGTTTGTTAATTTTTACGGTGGTGTTCAAAATTGATCAACTCTGGTTTTGTAATAGAGATTGTTCGATAAGGTTTCTCGTAACCAATTGAGAACCCTAATTAACTCATGCAATGAAAGGCAAATGTAAAAGCTATTCACTGTTATTCCGCAGGCAGGAATTTCCGGGATGCAGTAGGTAGCAGTTACAGAACTTTCTCATATCGCTGCAAACTCCTCTACGTTTAGTTATATCTTCTTTTGTCCTGAAGTTTTTCAGGTGTCGGTATTTTTAATCCTCAAGAGCCCTCCACTTCAGTCCCAGCAGCTAGTGAAGTCAAAAACTTTTGTTTGACCTCGTGCGTGGACGTCTATCTTGTTTTTCCTCGTGGTCGCCTCCATTTTCCTTTGTTCAGTCTTCCTGAAGATTGTTACCACAACAGTCTCTTTAGTGGCTTGGTGCCGCAGTGGTATTCTTGTACACTATCTTACTGCTCTATGGATGCATTTTTCTTTTTTGATATGCACTCCTAAAAGGTAATATTTATCTGCTGGTCAGCTGGCTTGACCTTAGCCCACTTGTAGTCCGGTCTTGCCTGCTCCGTATTCGCCGCCTGAATGAATGATCCTGGTATGAATGACGGACGCTTGATTTTATATATGTCAAGTACAGACGTGAAAGAAAAAAAATCCCATGCACTCACATCATATATGATCTACTACCCATACCGAAGGAAAGATAAAAACTATTTTAAACATTCAAAAATCACAAAATATACTATCCACACAGAAGGAAGGGAAAGCAACTACAAAATATACTATCCACACACGGGTAGGAAACAAAACAAACCACAATATCTACTCTCCACAAACGGAAAGGAGTATAAAAACCACAATATCTACTATTCGCACACGGGAAGGAGAAAAACAAACCACAATATATTATCAAAAACTATAAAATATACCATACACACAGAAGGAAGTGAAAACTAACCACAAAATATACCATCAAAAAATACAAAATATACTATCCATACACGAGAAGGAGAACAAACAAACCATAATATCTACTATCCACACACTGTAAGAAGAAGAAAAAACACAATATACTATCAAAAACCATAAATATACTATCCATACACGGGGAAGAGAAGCAAAGCCACACACACGCTCTACCATCCACACAAACGTGCGTCCACGCATACAAAAACACACCCACAAACTATTATATCAGGAAAGTCATTTTTTTTGTAATCACACTACTCTACTTATATACCAATTGGCAATTCGAATAGTCTCTTTTCTAGAGATTTGGTTCGCTCTGAGAATGGCTTTCTTGGAACTCTCAATAGTGACACATCCGTGGTCTGGCACCACAGATACAAAGTTGGCTCCAGTCATTGTCCAATTCACAGTTGTTCTTGGGAGCGCAGAAGGGGCATGTGTGTCCTCAATATGACATGTTTCACTTTGGGGGACAGTGAAGGCTTGCCTCTGTCTATGTTTTTTTATACGGGATGTTGTAGCCTCCCTATCTCAGGCACCAGAACTGCTGGCTGTTGGTGACATGGTCGTGGTCGCGCTGCTATTAACTGTGTAGGTGTCTTCAATTTAGGCTTGATCTCACACAATGGTCTCAGCATGAGGTGAGGCAGGATAATTTCTTCCTTCTCTTCCTTCTTTTTCCTCCTCTTTAATCCTGGCTTCCTCCTCTATCACATTCATGGCCAGCTCTTCTAATAAACGTCTGACATGCTCCAGGTGCATTTGCAGTTAAAACAATTTAGCAATTCTGCTACTCGTATTTTTTCTTCAAGTTGATGAATCAAAGATGGGTAGCAAGACTACGAACAAATTTTGAATTTTAAGTGCTGTGCGCTCACGCGGAGCTCGAAGCACTGTTTTATGCCAGCACTGCTGTCTATTTAATTACTCCTAGGGAAAGGTATTGTGTCACTTTCCCTTGGCATTTATGTGTTCAATGAACACTATTTAATTTGGCCGTCAGATCAGAGTTACTATTAAGATCCTATCGATCTGAATCGAGGGCCGTGGCAAGTGGGATTTGACATAGCAAGCACTCATTCCTTGAACTCAGCCGATATCACTGATGGTATGGCGTGCACTGCACGTATGGATTGTGGTATCCGGTGGTGGCAGATGAGGAGATCTGGCTCATCGAGGGATACCCTTGGCTAGTCAGTTGTGCTTCCATACTCCAGGGTATCTGGTATAAAACATTTCCCTATCAATTTTGAAAGACTGTGCTGTTTTTTTTTTAATTTATTTTTTTTTTTGCTTTTTTAGAGTCTAGATTATGGTACACAACCCAGTATGACAGCTTAGGTTATTAAATTGTGCCATCTCGTGGCAGTCTATTAGTCTAAACATTTTGATCGAGTTCTTAGTATCTATGTAATTAGTTTTCGGCCTTGTGCCGCCGGTCCTGACGGTTCTGGGTTTTAAACCACCTTATATATCTTATATTTTGGGTATCCTAGTGTCTAATAATACTTTTAGTTACAGCATTGTGCCGCAGATTCTGATGGTCTTGGGTTTGGATCACCTTATATTCACTAATTTGGGGCCATATCGCTTGATTATTAGTTTATTTGCAGATATGTGCTGCGGAGCCTGATTTTTCTTTTTGTTAAATATCCCTGTTTCCCTGTTGTTAGCCATGCAAGGTGCTGCCGGTTATCAAAGTGTTATCAGTACAATCTCGCACAAGGCCTGGTCAGAGGTATTGCGCAACTTGGAAAAACAACACTTGATTACCGCCTTCCTCTAATTATCGTTATCTAGAAGATGATCTCTACGGTGTAATTTGTCCGGTTACTGGATATGGTAATCTGAGATGGTACTTTGAACAAGACAACACACGAGCCCCCGTAAAGATAAAATATGAATTTAATTAAAATACAATTCAAAGAAGAATGACACAATAAATTACAATGTTCTTTCCTTCTGACGATTCTTCGTTCAGAAGTAATTCAAAAACCCCGAAGCTTTAAGATAGCAGATACATTAATTAAAATTCAGAACACTAATAAAATAGATGAATTTAACCGTTAATGACTGATAGTACTTTCATCATGGAATCGAATGTTCATTTAACATTGGACTGTTGGGTGATTCGCAATGACCTTGTTCGTTGACTTTTTTTTTTTCTTTTTTCTGCGTGCGTCCGACTTCAGCTTGCCCTTTGATTGAACGGGAATTCCACACTCTAACTTCTGGCTTCTTTTCCCTCTTTTCCTTTGACACCTCGCTGATTCTCACTCTTTCCAAACCAAACTTTTTCCTTGTAAAAGAAAAGGGTAAAACGCCCTAAGTATTTCGTTACTTTAGGAGTTGAGATTGTCCGTCCGTCTTTAGGTTCGAACACTCAGATCTTACTATCAGTGTTATCATTTATACGGCTAACAAATACTACACAAGTCTTCAGATCAATAGAGCTATACTGCTAATTATCGACGTCATAATTTGGGAAAGTCATATATTCCCGTAAATCATTACGTAAAGTGAGGCAATATATAACACACAATCCATATTCACTAATATGATCAATTCAAATTAATGTAACACTTTCCAATCATAAATGTACACGGCGTGTTTTCTACACCACCCATTTACCTACCTAAGTATATAAGGTAAAAAATGCTAATTCAGAATTCAAAATACATTATTAAATCACTGTAAAACCGACTATCCATACAAAAATATGAACACATCATGCATCTGTAACAAAGAAACATATCAAAGTACGTTATTAAATCAATGTAATACTGAACTATTTGTATCATAGTATCGATACATTATGCATCTATGACAAAGAAAAATAGCATATACATTACATCATGATAAAGGTGAATTTGAGTTAAATACCTTGTGTTTTTGGCGTCTTACAATCGTTCCACATTCAGTTTCCTGGAACCACAATTTTATACCACAATTTTACGAATGTCTGTCTTTCAAAGCACGCTCGGAGTCCTGGTAATTACTTCTACCTTTGGTTTTCTCTCTTGCAGAGAAATTTTCAGACTGACTAACCTCGTTTGATACGTAGTATATATTTCCCCGATTCTGGAGTTCGACACACCCCCTTTCCCTCTACATTTGACCAATCGGAATAAATGCTATTCTTGCGGTCGTTTTGAAAACCGTCTATCAAGATGCCAAAAATGCCACTTAGGGTCGAAATATCACTTTATCATTTGTTTCCAATCATTCTGACAGCTCTACGTGAGGAATCACCTAATTTTAAACGTGTCAAACACTCAGTCCGCTTCCACTCTAAATATTGTAACAGTCTGACCGAGGTAAACTAACAATCTTTCCGTTCAGAACTCTACTCCAAGACAGTTGATTGTCGGCTAGACTAAGAATTAATTACTGGATTTCACTGACGAAAAATTTGGCACACCCCCTTTCTAAGAGTAAAATCGGTATTTCTACTCTCCCAAATTTTTCGGTGAACTATACTGCTCCCGTTACATGTCCTTAGGTGACCTATTCACTTCAGCCATTCCTAACCGACTTAAACAATCCGCTCCCACATTATCCCTACCTTTGATGTACCGCACTAGAATCTGATACTGTTGTAGAAACAGCGACCATCTCATCAATCGACCGTTAGTTAATTTCGCCTGGGCCAAATAAGCCAGTGGTTGATGATCTGTTTCTAAAGTAAACTTCCTACCATACAGATACCGTTGGAACTTAGTTATTCCAAAGATAATCGCCAAACAGTCTTTCTCCGACACTGAATAATTAATTTCCGCATTTGACAGTTTCCTACTTCCATACGCAACTTGGAATAAGCTTCCCTCGTGTTCTTGCAGTAACACTGCCCCTAAACCTCTATCACAAGCATCTGTCCTCAAAACAAAATCCCGTGTCACGTCAGGTAACTTAACTATGGCGTCTGACGTCAGTCTGTCTTTTAGCGTCTGAAATGCGCGTTCACATGCGTCTGTCCATACTACTTTGGTCGGCGCTTTTTTCCGAGTCACGTCAGTCAATGGACTTGCAATAGCACTAAAATTTGCAACATATCTCCTATAGTATCCTGCCAAACCTAGAAAAGATTTAACTTCAGTCTTAGTAGTCGGTCATAATGCGTCCCTAAGTTGTTCGACCTTTGATCTCTCGGGTTTTAACGTGTCCTCGCTGAGGGTATGTCCTAGGTAGTCTGATTGTCTGAACCCTATATGGCACTTCGATGGTTGTGAGGTCAGTCCGGTTTGTCGCAGTCGTTCTAAGACGTTTTTCAGCAAAAGTATGTGTTCTTCCCATGTAGCTGTAGCTAATAAAAGATCGTCCATGAAGTTGGAAACTCCCATCACCCGCAATGGTTCAAGGAATTTCCGCATCATACGGGTGAAGACACTGGACGCATTCTGCACCCCGAATGGCATGACCACCCAGTGGTAAGTCCCATCTGGAGTTGCAAAGGCGAGTTTTGCTCTGTCTTCACTACGGACTGGAATTTGCCAGTATCCTTTGGACAGATCAATCTTAGAAAAATATTTAGCATGGATTACTCCTGCGAAAATAGACTCAGGGTCAGGTAAAAGTTCTACCTGGAATTCTGTAATTCGGTTTAACTTTCGGTAGTCGACACAAAATCTGTGTGCCCCATCCTTCTTTTGGACCAGTACAACAGGGGAGCTATATGCCGACTCGCTTGGTTCGATAATACCCAAGTCTAACATAGTTTCAACTTCCTTACGGACCGCTTCTGACTTCGCGTACTTTACTGGGTTCTCGTCCAGCAGCTTCAAAGAGAACTCCTCCAGCTCTGTCCTTCCCGGTCTCTCTGTTAAGACGCTTGAATATTCTTGAAGTACCGACTCCACCTCTTTACGTTGGTCTGACGTTAACGTAACGTCAAATGTGACGTCGACGTAGGTTTCCTCCCTCGTCAACGGACAACTAGGGAGTACTTCCGCCTGCCCTGTGCTGTCGTCGGGTTCTTCCGTCACGACGGTAGCCACCACGAACTCCGTGGGTGGTTCTCGCACACAGTACCGCTTCAAAAGATTTACGTGGAACAACTTATCCTTATCCCCTACTCGGATACGGTAGTTTCTTCTCTGTTACAACAAATGGCCCCCTCCATGAGACTTGCAGCTTGTTGTGCTCCAATCGCAACAACAACAACACCTTGTCACCCACCTCAAAGTGACGTTCCTTCGCCCTTTTGTTGTAATACTTGGCTTGACGTCCCCTCACGTCGCAGAGATTTTCTTGAGCCAATTTACAAACTTCTTCCAGTTTGTTACGCAAGTCGACAACATATTGGTACGCACTTCTTCGGATGCTTGCTCATCCATCCATAGCTGTTTCAATACAGCCATGGGCCCCCTTACCGTCCGCCCATAAACTAACTCGAAAGGTGAAAAACCCAAACTTGCCTGCGGTACTTCTCGATACGCGAACAGTATCGCCGGAAGGTATCGATCCCAATCCCTAGGTCAACCTTCACATAGCTTCTTTAAAGCCTGTTTCAATGTCCCATTGAAACGTTCCACCAACCCATTACACTGCGGGTGGTACGGGGTAGTCGTCAGGTGTCTAATGGAGAGTAATCTATTTACCTCTTCCATCACCTGGCTCACGAACTGCGTCCCTTGGTCGGTCAGTATCTCGTCTGGAACTCCGACTCTCGATCACACCCCTAACAAGGCCTCAGCCACCGTGACTGAGTCAATGTTTTTCAAGGCCACTGCCTACGGGTACCGGGTAGCGTAATCTACGACCGTTAATATATACCGATTTCCACTTTCTGCCGCCGGCTTAATCGGACCTACTAAATCCATCGCCAGTCTCGAGAAAGGTTCGTCAATTAGTGGGGTGGTTCCTAGTGGCACTGGGCGATGGGAGGTCTTCGGTGCCACTCGCTGACACTTGTCACATGACAAACAAAACCTCCTCACATCCCCATGCACACCAATAAAACTCCCTCACCAACCTATCTCTGGTCATCGCCACGCCCATGTGGCTTCCGAGAAGACCCTCATGTGCTAACCAAAGCAATTCGTCGCGCTTCCCTACGGGTACAACAACTTGTTTAAACGTATCGACCCCTTTCTTGGCGTACCGATACAAAATACCGCGTTTTGTCGCGAACTTAACCTCGCCGTCTGGCAATTTCCGTACGGACCCGTCCGTCGCGTACCTACGTACCTTGTCAAGAGACACATCTTCCTTTTGAAGCTTCTCTAACTCACCAGGTACCAAAATGTCTATGGGCGAAGTCACGGATCTTAGCGGCTTCGACCCTGACCTTCGCTTCATAGCCCTCGTCTCCACTGACCCGACATGTATAGGGTTACACGTCATAGGGTTAGGTTGGGGCAACACATACCTACACCCTAATATTACGTCATGAGACAGTCCCGACAAACACGCTGCTTGAATTCGCCCTTTTACATATGGCGAATCAAGGTCTATGCTAACGACCGGAAGCGAATCCTTCGTTCTGTTAGCAAACTGTACTTCCAACGTCTCACCTGTATAATCTCCAGGTTTGACGTATCTACGATCTACCAAGGCCGGGTAACTACAGCCGGTGTCATACAGCACCGTGGCTTCCTCACCATTTACGGTAGCTCTCGCTATATTCGTAGACTCCACTGTTTTCCCTTTCTTAACAGTATTCGGAGTTACCGAATTAACCGTTGTCGGACGATACTTTCTACAGTCCTTGACAACATGGCCTGGTTTATTACAGCCATAACATACTGGCTCACCTCTTCTACCCGAGGTATCCCTATCTACCCCTTGAGTCTTTCCCGACCCACAGAAATGTACTTGGCTGGGATTTCCAGCCCTTGGCCTCCCACCATTTTGACCATTTCGTCTCTGGGGTGCCACCTCAGTGGTCTTCCTAAGCTCACCGATTCCAGGTCGCTCCCTACCATTCCAAGTAGTTGGACGCGCATGCGCGCTCTCATAGCGCTCGGCCATTACGCTTATCTCATCCAAAGTTGAAAATTCGAGCTCCGCCAAAAACACAATTAAATCTTTTCTGTAGGTACTTAACACGTGTTCCTTTAAAATTTCTTCGCGTATTCCTTCGTACGTTAACGCGGTGCCAGACATTTTCATCCATTTGTCAAAAATCACGCACACTCGACTGTGAAATTGCGCGTGTGTTTCGGTAGCTCTTTTTGACGATTCCCTAAAAAGTTTCCGGAACGTTTCCGCTGACAACTCATAGTGGCGAAGTCAAGCTTTCTTTAGAGTGTCATAATCGTCTATCTCGGCTGGGTCATGTTGTGGTACACATCTTTCGCCGCCCCCTGCAAAAAGGCTGAAATATTGATGGCCCAATAGTCCTTAGGTATTTGGTGAACCAGGGCCAACTTTTCAAACTGCGTCAAAAAGTTGTCAATTATTTCATCCTTGTCATTAAACATCGGCATGGTTAACTGTATGGGTCGTCTGTCTTCCACGCGATTACTCGGGGTGTCCGGACGTACGTTCGATTCTTCACCCCTCCTGAACTCGGCTTTGAGCCTTAGTCTCTCCATGGCTAACTCACGCTCTCGTTCTCTCGCCTTCTCTTCCGCCTGTAGTCTGGCCCCCTCTGCCTGTAGTCGGGATAGTTTAATTTCTTTCTGTTTCTCCTTCTCTCGTTCCATGGCTAATTGTTCTCGTTCTCTAGCTTTTTCTTCCTTATGTTCTTTCAAGCTACGATCCATAAATTCAGATAGTTTGTCTCCGTCGTACCCAAGTTCGTCCTTGCCAATGGATTTAAATTCCTTTAGTAACTGTCTGTCTGTCGCCATTACGTCCTTCTTTTATTTTCCCTAGAACTATGTCAACTGACCTACAATAACCGAATTCCCCCTACGAAAATAGTTTGACCTAAAATAACTTATCTGCAGCGAGTTGGACTGGTCAAATCAGCCGCAATTAATTGACCAGACAGGAATTCCAGTAACACACGCTCCGCGCAGCAGTACCCTGTTAGCAAAACGTGATTAACTGCTGTCCAAAATACAGTACTAGCCCAAATTGACTCTTGTCTCAAGAGACTATTTAGGTAGTACCGCTCTAACGCTTCATGATAATTTCACACAGAAGGTATAAATCTCAAATTCTTATAATTTGCATGCACCTATACAAAAATAGCAGACAATGTTTGATTCACTCGATTCTTACTTAATAATAATAACGAATTTATGCCTTTGCTCAAAATACGCTCAGATTACTTCAATCGCAATGAAAACTTCAAATCCCTGGACGAGCAACCCACTTTGCAAGGTGCTGCCGGTTATCAAAGTGTTATCAGTACAATCTCGCACAAGGCCTGGTCAGAGGTATTGCGCAACTTGGAAAAACAACACTTGAAGACCGCCTTCCTCTAATTATCGTTATCTAGAAGATGATCTCTACAGTGTAATTTGCCCGGTTAATGGATATGGTAATCTGAGATGATACTTTGAACAAGACAACACACGAGCCCCCGTAAAGATAAAATATGAATTTAATTAAAATACAATTCAAAGAAGAATGACACAATAAATTACAATGTTCTTTCCTTCTGACGATTCTTCGTTCAGAAGTAATTCAAAAACCCCGAAGCTTCAAGATAGCAGATACGTTAATTAAAATTCAGAACACTAATAAAATAGATGAATTTAACCGTTAATGACTAATAGTACTTTCATCATGGAATCGAATGTTCATTTAACATTGGACTGTTGGGTGATTCGCAATGACCTTGTTCGTTGACTGTTTTTTTTTTTTCTTTTTTCTGCGTGCGTCCGACTTCAGCTTGCCCTTTGATTGAACGGGAATTCCACACTCTAACTTCTGGCTTCTTTTCCCTCTTTTCCTTTGACACCTCGCTGATTCTCACTCTTTCCAAACCAAACTTTTTCCTTGTAAAAGAAAAGGGTAAAACGTATCTCGTTACTTTAAGAGTTGAGATTGTCCGTCCGTCTTTAGGTTCGAACACTCAGATCTTACTATCAGTGTTATCATTTATACGGCTAACAAATACTACACAAGTCTTCAGATCAATAGAGCTATACTGCTAATTATCGACGTCATAATTTGGGAAAGTCATATATTCCCGTAAATCATTACGTAAAGTGAGGCAATATATCATAACACACAATCCATATTCACTAATATGATCAATTCAAATTAATGTAACACTTTCCAATCATAAATGTACACGGCGGGTTTTCTACACCACCCATTTACCTACCTAAGTATATAAGGTAAAAAATGCTAATTCAAAATTCAAAATACATTATTAAATCACTGTAAAACCGACTATCCATACAAAAATATGAACACATCATGCATCTGTAACAAAGAAACATATCAAAGTACGTTATTAAATCAATGTAATACTGAACTATTTGTATCATAGTATCGATACATTATGCATCTATGACAAAGAAAAATAGCATATACATTACATCATGATAAAGGTGAATTTGAGTTAAATACCTTGTGTTTTTGGCGTCTTACAATCGTTCCACATTCAGTTTCCTGGAACCACAATTTTATACCACAATTTTACGAATGTCTGTCTTTCAAAGCACGCTCGGAGTCCTGGTAATTACTTCTACCTTTGGTTTTCTCTCTTGCAGAGAAATTTTCAGACTGACTAACCTCGTTTGATACGTAGTATATATTTCCCCGATTCTGGAGTTCGACACACCCCCTTTCCCTCTACATTTGACCAATCGGAATAAATGCTATTCTTGCGGTCGTTTTGAAAACCGTCTATCAAGATGCCAAAAATGCCACTTAGGGTCGAAATATCACTTTATCATTTGTTTCCAATCATTCTGACAGCTCTACGTGAGGAATCACCTAATTTTAAACGTGTCAAACACTCAGTCTGCTTCCACTCTAAATATTGTAACAGTCTGACCGAGGTAAACTAACAATCTTTCCGTTCAGAACTCTACTCCAAGACAGTTGATTGTCGGCTAGACTAAGAATTAATTACTGGATTTCACTGACGAAAAATTTGGCACACCCCCTTTCTAAGAGTAAAATCGGTATTTCTACTCTCCCAAATTTTTCGGTGAACTATACTGCTCCCGTTACATGTCCTTAGGTGACCTATTCACTTCAGCCATTCCTAACCGACTTAAACAATCCGCTCCCACATTATCCCTACCTTTGATGTACCGCACTAGAATCTGATACTGTTGTAGAAACAGCGACCATCTCATCAATCGACCGTTAGTTAATTTCGCCTGGGCCAAATAAGCCAGTGGTTGATGATCTGTTTCTAAAGTAAACTTCCTACCATACAGATACCGTTGGAACTTAGTTATTCCAAAGATAATCGCCAAACAGTCTTTCTCCGACACTGAATAATTAATTTCCGCATTTGACAGTTTCCTACTTCCATACGCAACTTGGAATAAGCTTCCCTCGTGTTCTTGCAGTAACACTGCCCCTAAACCTCTATCACAAGCATCTGTCCTCAAAACAAAATCCCGTGTCACGTCAGGTAACTTAACTATGGCGTCTGACGTCAGTCTGTCTTTTAGCGTCTGAAATGCGCGTTCACATGCGTCTGTCCATACTACTTTGGTCGGCGCTTTTTTCCGAGTCACGTCAGTCAATGGACTTGCAATAGCACTAAAATTTGCAACATATCTCCTATAGTATCCTGCCAAACCTAGAAAAGATTTAACTTCAGTCTTAGTAGTCGGTCATAATGCGTCCCTAAGTTGTTCGACCTTTGATCTCTCGGGTTTTAACGTGTCCTCGCTGAGGGTATGTCCTAGGTAGTCTGATTGTCTGAACCCTATATGGCACTTCGATGGTTGTGAGGTCAGTCCGGTTTGTCGCAGTCGTTCTAAGACGTTTTTCAGCAAAAGTATGTGTTCTTCCCATGTAGCTGTAGCTAATAAAAGATCGTCCATGAAGTTGGAAACTCCCATCACCCGCAATGGTTCAAGGAATTTCCGCATCATACGGGTGAAGACACTGGACGCATTCTGCACCCCGAATGGCATGACCACCCAGTGGTAAGTCCCATCTGGAGTTGCAAAGGCGAGTTTTGCTCTGTCTTCACTACGGACTGGAATTTGCCAGTATCCTTTGGACAGATCAATCTTAGAAAAATATTTAGCATGGATTACTCCTGCGAAAATAGACTCAGGGTCAGGTAAAAGTTCTACCTGGAATTCTGTAATTCGGTTTAACTTTCGGTAGTCGACACAAAATCTGTGTGCCCCATCCTTCTTCTGGACCAGTACAACAGGGGAGCTATATGCCGACTCGCTTGGTTCGATAATACCCAAGTCTAACATAGTTTCAACTTCCTTACGGACCGCTTCTGACTTCGCGTACTTTACTGGGTTCTCGTCCAGCAGCTTCAAAGAGAACTCCTCCAGCTCTGTCCTTCCCGGTCTCTCTGTTAAGACGCTTGAATATTCTTGAAGTACCGACTCCACCTCTTTACGTTGGTCTGACGTTAACGTAACGTCAAATGTGACGTCGACGTAGGTTTCCTCCCTCGTCAACGGACAACTAGGGAGTACTTCCGCCTGCCCTGTGCTGTCGTCGGGTTCTTCCGTCACGACGGTAGCCACCACGAACTCCGTGGGTGGTTCTCGCACACAGTACCGCTTCAAAAGATTTACGTGGAACAACTTATCCTTATCCCCTACTCGGATACGGTAGTTTCTTCTCTGTTACAACAAATGGCCCCCTCCATGAGACTTGCAGCTTGTTGTGCTCCAATGGCAACAACAACAACACCTTGTCACCCACCTCAAAGTGACGTTCCTTCGCCCTTTTGTTGTAATACTTGGCTTGACGTCCCCTCACGTCGCAGAGATTTTCTTGAGCCAATTTACAAACTTCTTCCAGTTTGTTACGCAAGTCGACAACATATTGGTACGCACTTCTTCGGATGCTTGCTCATCCATCCATAGCTGTTTCAATACAGCCATGGGCCCCCTTACCGTCCGCCCATAAACTAACTCGAAAGGTGAAAAACCCAAACTTGCCTGCGGTACTTCTCGATACGCGAACAGTATCGCCGGAAGGTATCGATCCCAATCCCTAGGTCAACCTTCACATAGCTTCTTTAAAGCCTGTTTCAATGTCCCATTGAAACGTTCCACCAACCCATTACACTGCGGGTGGTACGGGGTAGTCGTCAGGTGTCTAATGGAGAGTAATCTATTTACCTCTTCCATCACCTGGCTCACGAACTGCGTCCCTTGGTCGGTCAGTATCTAGTCTGGAACTCCGACTCTCGATCACACCCCTAACAAGGCCTCAGCCACCGTGACTGAGTCAATGTTTTTCAAGGCCACTGCCTACGGGTACCGGGTAGCGTAATCTACGACCGTTAATATATACCGATTTCCACTTTCTGCCGCCGGCTTAATCGGACCTACTAAATCCATCGCCAGTCTCGAGAAAGGTTCGTCAATTAGTGGGGTGGTTCCTAGTGGCACTGGGCGATGGGAGGTCTTCGGTGCCACTCGCTGACACTTGTCACATGACAAACAAAACCTCCTCACATCCCCATGCACACCAATAAAACTCCCTCACCAACCTATCTCTGGTCATCGCCACGCCCATGTGGCTTCCGAGAAGACCCTCATGTGCTAACCAAAGCAATTCGTCGCGCTTCCCTACGGGTACAACAACTTGTTTAAACGTATCGACCCCTTTCTTGGCGTACCGATACAAAATACCGCGTTTTGTCGCGAACTTAACCTCGCCGTCTGGCAATTTCCGTACGGACCCGTCCGTCGCGTACCTACGTACCTTGTCAAGAGACACATCTTCCTTTTGAAGCTTCTCTAACTCACCAGGTACCAAAATGTCTATGGGCGAAGTCACGGATCTTAGCGGCTTCGACCCTGACCTTCGCTTTATAGCCCTCGTCTCCACTGACCCGACATGTATAGGGTTACACGTCATAGGGTTAGGTTGGGGCAACACATACCTACACCCTAATATTACGTCATGAGACAGTCCCGACAAACACGCTGCTTGAATTCGCCCTTTTACATATGGCGAATCAAGGTCTATGCTAACGACCGGAAGCGAATCCTTCGTTCTGTTAGCAAACTGTACTTCCAACGTCTCACCTGTATAATCTCCAGGTTTGACGTATCTACGATCTACCAAGGCCGGGTAACTACAGCCGGTGTCATACAGCACCGTGGCTTCCTCACCATTTACGGTAGCTCTCGCTATATTCGTAGACTCCACTGTTTTCCCTTTCTTAACAGTATTCGGAGTTACCGAATTAACCGTTGTCGGACGATACTTTCTACAGTCCTTGACAACATGGCCTGGTTTATTACAGCCATAACATACTGGCTCACCTCTTCTACCCGAGGTATCCCTATCTACCCCTTGAGTCTTTCCCGACCCACAGAAATGTACTTGGCTGGGATTTCCAGCCCTTGGCCTCCCACCATTTTGACCATTTCGTCTCTGGGGTGCCACCTCAGTGGTCTTCCTAAGCTCACCGATTCCAGGTCGCTCCCTACCATTCCAAGTAGTTGGACGCGCATGCGCGCTCTCATAGCGCTCGGCCATTACGCTTATCTCATCCAAAGTTGAAAATTCGAGCTCCGCCAAAAACACAATTAAATCTTTTCTGTAGGTACTTAACACGTGTTCCTTTAAAATTTCTTCGCGTATTCCTTCGTACGTTAACGCGGTGCCAGACATTTTCATCCATTTGTCAAAAATCACGCACACTCGACTTTGAAATTGCGCGTGTGTTTCGGTAGCTCTTTTTGACGATTCCCTAAAAAGTTTCCGGAACGTTTCCGCTGACAACTCATAGTGGCGAAGTCAAGCTTTCTTTAGAGTGTCATAATCGTCTATCTCGGCTGGGTCATGTTGTGGTACACATCTTTCGCCGCCCCCTGCAAAAAGGCTGAAATATTGATGGCCCAATAGTCCTTAGGTATTTGGTGAACCAGGGCCAACTTTTCAAACTGCGTCAAAAAGTTGTCAATTATTTCATCCTTGTCATTAAACATCGGCATGGTTAACTGTATGGGTCGTCTGTCTTCCACGCGATTACTCGGGGTGTCCGGACGTACGTTCGATTCTTCACCCCTCCTGAACTCGGCTTTGAGCCTTAGTCTCTCCATGGCTAACTCACGCTCTCGTTCTCTCGCCTTCTCTTCCGCCTGTAGTCTGGCCCCCTCTGCCTGTAGTCGGGATAGTTTAATTTCTTTCTGTTTCTCCTTCTCTCGTTCCATGGCTAATTGTTCTCGTTCTCTAGCTTTTTCTTCCTTATGTTCTTTCAAGCTACGATCCATAAATTCAGATAGTTTGTCTCCGTCGTACCCAAGTTCGTCCTTGCCAATGGATTTAAATTCCTTTAGTAACTGTCTGTCTGTCGCCATTACGTCCTTCTTTTATTTTCCCTAGAACTATGTCAACTGACCTACAATAACCGAATTCCCCCTACGAAAATAGTTTGACCTAAAATAACTTATCTGCAGCGAGTTGGACTGGTCAAATCAGCCGCAATTAATTGACCAGACAGGAATTCCAGTAACACACGCTCCGCGCAGCAGTATCCTGTTAGCAAAACGTGATTAACTGCTGTCCAAAATACAGTACTAGCCCAAATTGACTCTTGTCTCAAGAGACTATTTAGGTAGTACCGCTCTAACGCTTCATGATAATTTCACACAGAAGGTATAAATCTCAAATTCTTATAATTTGCATGCACCTATACAAAAATAGCAGACAATGTTTGATTCACTCGATTCTTACTTAATAATAATAACGAATTTATGCCTTTGCTCAAAATACGCTCAGATTACTTCAATCGCAATGAAAACTTCAAATCCCTGGACGAGCAACCCACTTTGCAAGGTGCTGCCGGTTATCAAAGTGTTATCAGTACAATCTCGCACAAGGCCTGGTCAGAGGTATTGCGCAACTTGGAAAAACAACACTTGAAGACCGCCTTCCTCTAATTATCGTTATCTAGAAGATGATCTCTACAGTGTAATTTGCCCGGTTAATGGATATGGTAATCTGAGATGATACTTTGAACAAGACAACACACGAGCCCCCGTAAAGATAAAATATGAATTTAATTAAAATACAATTCAAAGAAGAATGACACAATAAATTACAATGTTCTTTCCTTCTGACGATTCTTCGTTCAGAAGTAATTCAAAAACCCCGAAGCTTCAAGATAGCAGATACGTTAATTAAAATTCAGAACACTAATAAAATAGATGAATTTAACCGTTAATGACTAATAGTACTTTCATCATGGAATCGAATGTTCATTTAACATTGGACTGTTGGGTGATTCGCAATGACCTTGTTCGTTGACTGTTTTTTTTTTTTCTTTTTTCTGCGTGCGTCCGACTTCAGCTTGCCCTTTGATTGAACGGGAATTCCACACTCTAACTTCTGGCTTCTTTTCCCTCTTTTCCTTTGACACCTCGCTGATTCTCACTCTTTCCAAACCAAACTTTTTCCTTGTAAAAGAAAAGGGTAAAACGTATCTCGTTACTTTAAGAGTTGAGATTGTCCGTCCGTCTTTAGGTTCGAACACTCAGATCTTACTATCAGTGTTATCATTTATACGGCTAACAAATACTACACAAGTCTTCAGATCAATAGAGCTATACTGCTAATTATCGACGTCATAATTTGGGAAAGTCATATATTCCCGTAAATCATTACGTAAAGTGAGGCAATATATCATAACACACAATCCATATTCACTAATATGATCAATTCAAATTAATGTAACACTTTCCAATCATAAATGTACACGGCGGGTTTTCTACACCACCCATTTACCTACCTAAGTATATAAGGTAAAAAATGCTAATTCAAAATTCAAAATACATTATTAAATCACTGTAAAACCGACTATCCATACAAAAATATGAACACATCATGCATCTGTAACAAAGAAACATATCAATGTACGTTATTAAATCAATGTAATACTGAACTATTTGTATCATAGTATCGATACATTATGCATCTATGACAAAGAAAAACAGCATATACATTACATCATGATAAAGGTGAATTTGAGTTAAATACCTTGTGTTTTTGGCGTCTTACAATCGTTCCACATTCAGTTTCCTGGAACCACAATTTTATACCACAATTTTACGAATGTCTGTCTTTCAAAGCACGCTCGGAGTCCTGGTAATTACTTCTACCTTTGGTTTTCTCTCTTGCAGAGAAATTTTCAGACTGACTAACCTCGTTTGATACGTAGTATATATTTCCCCGATTCTGGAGTTCGACACACCCCCTTTCCCTCTACATTTGACCAATCGGAATAAATGCTATTCTTGCGGTCGTTTTGAAAACCGTCTATCAAGATGCCAAAAATGCCACTTAGGGTCGAAATATCACTTTATCATTTGTTTCCAATCATTCTGACAGCTCTACGTGAGGAATCACCTAATTTTAAACGTGTCAAACACTCAGTCCGCTTCCACTCTAAATATTGTAACAGTCTGACCGAGGTAAACTAACAATCTTTCCGTTCAGAACTCTACTCCAAGACAGTTGATTGTCGGCTAGACTAAGAATTAATTACTGGATTTCACTGACGAAAAATTTGGCACACCCCCTTTCTAAGAGTAAAATCGGTATTTCTACTCTCCCAAATTTTTCGGTGAACTATACTGCTCCCGTTACATGTCCTTAGGTGACCTATTCACTTCAGCCATTCCTAACCGACTTAAACAATCCGCTCCCACATTATCCCTACCTTTGATGTACCGCACTAGAATCTGATACTGTTGTAGAAACAGCGACCATCTCATCAATCGACCGTTAGTTAATTTCGCCTGGGCCAAATAAGCCAGTGGTTGATGATCTGTTTCTAAAGTAAACTTCCTACCATACAGATACCGTTGGAACTTAGTTATTCCAAAGATAATCGCCAAACAGTCTTTCTCCGACACTGAATAATTAATTTCCGCATTTGACAGTTTCCTACTTCCATACGCAACTTGGAATAAGCTTCCCTCGTGTTCTTGCAGTAACACTGCCCCTAAACCTCTATCACAAGCATCTGTCCTCAAAACAAAATCCCGTGTCACGTCAGGTAACTTAACTATGGCGTCTGACGTCAGTCTGTCTTTTAGCGTCTGAAATGCGCGTTCACATGCGTCTGTCCATACTACTTTGGTCGGCGCTTTTTTCCGAGTCACGTCAGTCAATGGACTTGCAATAGCACTAAAATTTGCAACATATCTCCTATAGTATCCTGCCAAACCTAGAAAAGATTTAACTTCAGTCTTAGTAGTCGGTCATAATGCGTCCCTAAGTTGTTCGACCTTTGATCTCTCGGGTTTTAACGTGTCCTCGCTGAGGGTATGTCCTAGGTAGTCTGATTGTCTGAACCCTATATGGCACTTCGATGGTTGTGAGGTCAGTCCGGTTTGTCGCAGTCGTTCTAAGACGTTTTTCAGCAAAAGTATGTGTTCTTCCCATGTAGCTGTAGCTAATAAAAGATCGTCCATGAAGTTGGAAACTCCCATCACCCGCAATGGTTCAAGGAATTTCCGCATCATACGGGTGAAGACACTGGACGCATTCTGCACCCCGAATGGCATGACCACCCAGTGGTAAGTCCCATCTGGAGTTGCAAAGGCGAGTTTTGCTCTGTCTTCACTACGGACTGGAATTTGCCAGTATCCTTTGGACAGATCAATCTTAGAAAAATATTTAGCATGGATTACTCCTGCGAAAATAGACTCAGGGTCAGGTAAAAGTTCTACCTGGAATTCTGTAATTCGGTTTAACTTTCGGTAGTCGACACAAAATCTGTGTGCCCCATCCTTCTTCTGGACCAGTACAACAGGGGAGCTATATGCCGACTCGCTTGGTTCGATAATACCCAAGTCTAACATAGTTTCAACTTCCTTACGGACCGCTTCTGACTTCGCGTACTTTACTGGGTTCTCGTCCAGCAGCTTCAAAGAGAACTCCTCCAGCTCTGTCCTTCCCGGTCTCTCTGTTAAGACGCTTGAATATTCTTGAAGTACCGACTCCACCTCTTTACGTTGGTCTGACGTTAACGTAACGTCAAATGTGACGTCGACGTAGGTTTCCTCCCTCGTCAACGGACAACTAGGGAGTACTTCCGCCTGCCCTGTGCTGTCGTCGGGTTCTTCCGTCACGACGGTAGCCACCACGAACTCCGTGGGTGGTTCTCGCACACAGTACCGCTTCAAAAGATTTACGTGGAACAACTTATCCTTATCCCCTACTCGGATACGGTAGTTTCTTCTCTGTTACAACAAATGGCCCCCTCCATGAGACTTGCAGCTTGTTGTGCTCCAATGGCAACAACAACAACACCTTGTCACCCACCTCAAAGTGACGTTCCTTCGCCCTTTTGTTGTAATACTTGGCTTGACGTCCCCTCACGTCGCAGAGATTTTCTTGAGCCAATTTACAAACTTCTTCCAGTTTGTTACGCAAGTCGACAACATATTGGTACGCACTTCTTCGGATGCTTGCTCATCCATCCATAGCTGTTTCAATACAGCCATGGGCCCCCTTACCGTCCGCCCATAAACTAACTCGAAAGGTGAAAAACCCAAACTTGCCTGCGGTACTTCTCGATACGCGAACAGTATCGCCGGAAGGTATCGATCCCAATCCCTAGGTCAACCTTCACATAGCTTCTTTAAAGCCTGTTTCAATGTCCCATTGAAACGTTCCACCAACCCATTACACTGCGGGTGGTACGGGGTAGTCGTCAGGTGTCTAATGGAGAGTAATCTATTTACCTCTTCCATCACCTGGCTCACGAACTGCGTCCCTTGGTCGGTCAGTATCTCGTCTGGAACTCCGACTCTCGATCACACCCCTAACAAGGCCTCAGCCACCGTGACTGAGTCAATGTTTTTCAAGGCCACTGCCTACGGGTACCGGGTAGCGTAATCTACGACCGTTAATATATACCGATTTCCACTTTCTGCCGCCGGCTTAATCGGACCTACTAAATCCATCGCCAGTCTCGAGAAAGGTTCGTCAATTAGTGGGGTGGTTCCTAGTGGCACTGGGCGATGGGAGGTCTTCGGTGCCACTCGCTGACACTTGTCACATGACAAACAAAACCTCCTCACATCCCCATGCACACCAATAAAACTCCCTCACCAACCTATCTCTGGTCATCGCCACGCCCATGTGGCTTCCGAGAAGACCCTCATGTGCTAACCAAAGCAATTCGTCGCGCTTCCCTACGGGTACAACAACTTGTTTAAACGTATCGACCCCTTTCTTGGCGTACCGATACAAAATACCGCGTTTTGTCGCGAACTTAACCTCGCCGTCTGGCAATTTCCGTACGGACCCGTCCGTCGCGTACCTACGTACCTTGTCAAGAGACACATCTTCCTTTTGAAGCTTCTCTAACTCACCAGGTACCAAAATGTCTATGGGCGAAGTCACGGATCTTAGCGGCTTCGACCCTGACCTTCGCTTCATAGCCCTCGTCTCCACTGACCCGACATGTATAGGGTTACACGTCATAGGGTTAGGTTGGGGCAACACATACCTACACCCTAATATTACGTCATGAGACAGTCCCGACAAACACGCTGCTTGAATTCGCCCTTTTACATATGGCGAATCAAGGTCTATGCTAACGACCGGAAGCGAATCCTTCGTTCTGTTAGCAAACTGTACTTCCAACGTCTCACCTGTATAATCTCCAGGTTTGACGTATCTACGATCTACCAAGGCCGGGTAACTACAGCCGGTGTCATACAGCACCGTGGCTTCCTCACCATTTACGGTAGCTCTCGCTATATTCGTAGACTCCACTGTTTTCCCTTTCTTAACAGTATTCGGAGTTACCGAATTAACCGTTGTCGGACGATACTTTCTACAGTCCTTGACAACATGGCCTGGTTTATTACAGCCATAACATACTGGCTCACCTCTTCTACCCGAGGTATCCCTATCTACCCCTTGAGTCTTTCCCGACCCACAGAAATGTACTTGGCTGGGATTTCCAGCCCTTGGCCTCCCACCATTTTGACCATTTCGTCTCTGGGGTGCCACCTCAGTGGTCTTCCTAAGCTCACCGATTCCAGGTCGCTCCCTACCATTCCAAGTAGTTGGACGCGCATGCGCGCTCTCATAGCGCTCGGCCATTACGCTTATCTCATCCAAAGTTGAAAATTCGAGCTCCGCCAAAAACACAATTAAATCTTTTCTGTAGGTACTTAACACGTGTTCCTTTAAAATTTCTTCGCGTATTCCTTCGTACGTTAACGCGGTGCCAGACATTTTCATCCATTTGTCAAAAATCACGCACACTCGACTGTGAAATTGCGCGTGTGTTTCGGTAGCTCTTTTTGACGATTCCCTAAAAAGTTTCCGGAACGTTTCCGCTGACAACTCATAGTGGCGAAGTCAAGCTTTCTTTAGAGTGTCATAATCGTCTATCTCGGCTGGGTCATGTTGTGGTACACATCTTTCGCCGCCCCCTGCAAAAAGGCTGAAATATTGATGGCCCAATAGTCCTTAGGTATTTGGTGAACCAGGGCCAACTTTTCAAACTGCGTCAAAAAGTTGTCAATTATTTCATCCTTGTCATTAAACATCGGCATGGTTAACTGTATGGGTCGTCTGTCTTCCACGCGATTACTCGGGGTGTCCGGACGTACGTTCGATTCTTCACCCCTCCTGAACTCGGCTTTGAGCCTTAGTCTCTCCATGGCTAACTCACGCTCTCGTTCTCTCGCCTTCTCTTCCGCCTGTAGTCTGGCCCTCTCTGCCTGTAGTCGGGATAGTTTAATTTCTTTCTGTTTCTCCTTCTCTCGTTCCATGGCTAATTGTTCTCGTTCTCTAGCTTTTTCTTCCTTATGTTCTTTCAAGCTACGATCCATAAATTCAGATAGTTTGTCTCCGTCGTACCCAAGTTCGTCCTTGCCAATGGATTTAAATTCCTTTAGTAACTGTCTGTCTGTCGCCATTACGTCCTTCTTTTATTTTCCCTAGAACTATGTCAACTGACCTACAATAACCGAATTCCCCCTACGAAAATAGTTTGACCTAAAATAACTTATCTGCAGCGAGTTGGACTGGTCAAATCAGCCGCAATTAATTGACCAGACAGGAATTCCAGTAACACACGCTCCGCGCAGCAGTACCCTGTTAGCAAAACGTGATTAACTGCTGTCCAAAATACAGTACTAGCCCAAATTGACTCTTGTCTCAAGAGACTATTTAGGTAGTACCGCTCTAACGCTTCATGATAATTTCACACAGAAGGTATAAATCTCAAATTCTTATAATTTGCATGCACCTATACAAAAATAGCAGACAATGTTTGATTCACTCGATTCTTACTTAATAATAATAACGAATTTATGCCTTTGCTCAAAATACGCTCAGATTACTTCAATCGCAATGAAAACTTCAAATCCCTGGACGAGCAACCCACTTTGCAAGGTGCTGCCGGTTATCAAAGTGTTATCAGTACAATCTCGCACAAGGCCTGGTCAGAGGTATTGCGCAACTTGGAAAAACAACACTTGAAGACCGCCTTCCTCTAATTATCGTTATCTAGAAGATGATCTCTACAGTGTAATTTGCCCGGTTAATGGATATGGTAATCTGAGATGATACTTTGAACAAGACAACACACGAGCCCCCGTAAAGATAAAATATGAATTTAATTAAAATACAATTCAAAGAAGAATGACACAATAAATTACAATGTTCTTTCCTTCTGACGATTCTTCGTTCAGAAGTAATTCAAAAACCCCGAAGCTTCAAGATAGCAGATACGTTAATTAAAATTCAGAACACTAATAAAATAGATGAATTTAACCGTTAATGACTAATAGTACTTTCATCATGGAATCGAATGTTCATTTAACATTGGACTGTTGGGTGATTCGCAATGACCTTGTTCGTTGACTGTTTTTTTTTTCTTTTTTCTGCGTGCGTCCGACTTCAGCTTGCCCTTTGATTGAACGGGAATTCCACACTCTAACTTCTGGCTTCTTTTCCCTCTTTTCCTTTGACACCTCGCTGATTCTCACTCTTTCCAAACCAAACTTTTTCCTTGTAAAAGAAAAGGGTAAAACGCCCTAAGTATCTCGTTACTTTAAGAGTTGAGATTGTCCGTCCGTCTTTAGGTTCGAACACTCAGATCTTACTATCAGTGTTATCATTTATACGGCTAACAAATACTACACAAGTCTTCAGATCAATAGAGCTATACTGCTAATTATCGACGTCATAATTTGGGAAAGTCATATATTCCCGTAAATCATTACGTAAAGTGAGGCAATATATCATAACACACAATCCATATTCACTAATATGATCAATTCAAATTAATGTAACACTTTCCAATCATAAATGTACACGGCGGGTTTTCTACACCACCCATTTACCTACCTAAGTATATAAGGTAAAAAATGCTAATTCAAAATTCAAAATACATTATTAAATCACTGTAAAACCGACTATCCATACAAAAATATGAACACATCATGCATCTGTAACAAAGAAACATATCAATGTACGTTATTAAATCAATGTAATACTGAACTATTTGTATCATAGTATCGATACATTATGCATCTATGACAAAGAAAAACAGCATATACATTACATCATGATAAAGGTGAATTTGAGTTAAATACCTTGTGTTTTTGGCGTCTTACAATCGTTCCACATTCAGTTTCCTGGAACCACAATTTTATACCACAATTTTACGAATGTCTGTCTTTCAAAGCACGCTCGGAGTCCTGGTAATTACTTCTACCTTTGGTTTTCTCTCTTGCAGAGAAATTTTCAGACTGACTAACCTCGTTTGATACGTAGTATATATTTCCCCGATTCTGGAGTTCGACACACCCCCTTTCCCTCTACATTTGACCAATCGGAATAAATGCTATTCTTGCGGTCGTTTTGAAAACCGTCTATCAAGATGCCAAAAATGCCACTTAGGGTCGAAATATCACCTTATCATTTGTTTCCGATCATTCTGACAGCTCTACGTGAGGAATCACCTAATTTTAAGCGTGTCAAACACTCAGTCCGCTTCCACTCTAAATATTGTAACAGTCTGACCGAGGTAAACTAACATTCTTTCCGTTCAGAACTCTACTCCAAGACAGTTGATTGTCGGCTAGACTAAGAATTAATTATATATATATATAATATTGTTGTTTACCTGGAGTATTTTGTTGCGAAAAAGATTGAGGTTAATCCCTCAGTGTCCCCCTAGCCCCCTAGTTTTTGTTGCTCTCGGGTTACTTGCTTCTTTGGTTAAGGTTTGTCTGCTCAGTGCACGAAAGGATGAGTTTTTAATACCCACTGCAGTGATAGTTGTTCTTATTATAGGCAAAACCTTACTGCGTGGCACTGTTATCTGCAGCCATTCCTTTAGAAGCATAACTTTTGTTTCTCCAGGAATACCCTAATATATTTTATCCTATTGTATAGGCTATATCCAGTTGTAGTTATGCTATTTCTTCCTGCCTTCTTAACTTTTTTTTACTTAGGTGTTATATTTATCATAAAGCCCTGTTGTTTTTTTTAAAGAATGTAATGATGTTTTTGTAGGTTATTTGGGGGTTGTTGTTTGTTTTATGTATGATTTCTGGATATGTACATGGGGATGCTATGATATACTGGTCCAATTTGATTTGTTCCCTTTCCATTTTGGTTTTGCTACAAGCGTTGAAAATGTCGTGTAGATCTCTGATTTTGTTTTGTATGTCATTAGCAAGGTTTGCTGATCAGCTCCCCATGTTGTACGCTGGTGTTTTTGAACATATTTATATCCCTCTGTCATTTGGCGACAACTCGAGTTATATGGGCAATCCAATTAAGTGTATCATCTAGTAACATCCCAAAGAAATATGTTTCCTTTTCAACATGAATATGGGTGTTTTGGATGTAGAGCTTGGGATATTGCGAGGCCTGATATTTGGGTAGAAGAGCATTCCAACTGTCTTGGTAGAAGATCTTGTATCCCCAGTTATGTGCCCATGTGCTAATTGCAACCAAGCCTCTTGATTGTTTGGTTTGCCTGATTTCCAGATCAAACTGGATAATTGTGACAAATCAATTTGGGCGTTGTTTAGATAATTGCCTTGATTGTTAACCATTCAGTTGAATAATGTTGGGTTTATGGTGCTTGCTTGTGGAGTTCCATTGTCCAGAGTGTAAGTATGTGAAATGTTTGCTCCTCCATTAGTTTGGATGCGTCGTCCGGTGAGGAAGTTCGGAATCTAGCAGTGATGTTGTTAATTAAGTTGTTCTTAATAGGTCTGAGTTTGCTCTGTGACGGTGTTACTTCCTCTGGGATCATAGATGTAAAAAAAAATTGTAAAGGTGATTTTTTTTATATTTCATGGTAGCTTCGTTTAAATTTATTCGTGTTGCTGCGTCTAGGGCATCTGAGATGGTGTCGTGTACGTATATGGCAAGGCCTCCCCGTTTCTTCCATTACTATTATTTTTTATTAGTTGTATACTATACCCTTTGATAGCGGGGATGGTTTTAGTGGCAGATGTAAGTAGTGTTAACTGTAGGCATAGTATTTTTTGTTGTTGTTGTTGTTGTAGGGTTTAACGCCATGTTTCAGCACACAATAGACTATACATGGCAGCTAGTATAATGGTGGAGGATGAACCCGGGAAAACCCCCTGAAAGAACCCCCGACTTACGAGAAGCTACTGGCAAGCTTTTTCACATACCCACATTGGCCAAATCTAAGACTCAAACCGACGCAGACAGAGGTGAGATGGCAGTGATCCGTAATGGAGAGAACTTTACACCGCTCAAGGACCCAAGAGAATTTTTGGCCTTTTGGATGCTGCAGTGATGGGTAATATAAGCTAACCATGATTTTTAATTAGTCATCTGCAGTTGCATTTCCATACTAAATTTTCTGTATTGTTCGTAGATTCTGTAGTATACACAATATTCTCCACATACCATGGAATATGCGATTTGTAATTTCACATTATTGTACGTGTCGTCTGAGCATTTCTTCTAATAATGTTAATGATATCGTCTTCCAAAGGCGGCAATCAATATGAATCAAAATATTCCACACAACCAACTTTATGAAAGTAGACGGCTACCCAGTGTGTTCATGGGAGATGACTGTCGTCAGTGTTGATGACATAAGCTTGATGGTCTTGAGGTTTGCGATGAGTTAGTTCATCTTTAGCACATACCACTTGATTCCAAGAAGCAGTTAATAGTGGTTCAAGAGGTAATAAAGTTTCCAGGTATTCAAGTTTTGTCTTGTGTGTTTTATCACAGGTAATGATAAGTCATCAATTCAATCCAGACTTTTTTTTATTTCTTCGCTTAGTTTACGCACTCTGCGCCAAGAAAGCTTCGATGTGATAGATCTCTCGAGCAATCAGTGGAAGAGAAGAATAATCATGCACGTCTTTATATAATTCGGCTTCTTCATTGATGTCAAGCTTCGTCCATTTTTTTCTTCTTGACTCGTCATCAGACATGTATCGTGTTGAATTCGACTGGGATGATCGTTTTGAAATCCACAGCAATCTTTCTTGATCAATTCCGTAATTTTATCCACCAAGCGTTTGGCAAAACATGAGACTAAATGTTGTCCATGTTCTGGCCATCTGGACTTTATTACCACCTCCTCTTCGTCTTTGTGTTGGGGTTGTGCTTTCTCTGAATCCTCTCATTCGATTTCCATAAATTTGCTACCATTCAAAGACGGATAAGTGTCGGATAAGTGTCTTCCATAGTTTATAATAGAATGACTTCTCTCAAACTGTTGGTTTATATGGTATTACCAAATTCGGCATCAAGCGTGACGTTCACTGTTTCGGCGAGAGCATCTGCAAACTGAAACTCCACATGCAGTTGACCGGATAATAGGTAAAAATGTCCTTCGTAGCTACTTTGGTCTGGAGTGAAATCAAAAGCCCACAAAGTGTAACCCCCTGCATAATCTTAGTACGAAATGCCATGACTGTTGTTGGTTCCTCTCTGCCATGTGGCTTCGTACAGTAACAAGTACGGCCTCAAGTAGTTCTTCTGGATAAAGGTCGGTTCGAATGATCAAGTACTCAAGGCTTTTCAATCGTGACCGACTTCGACTCTGTTGTGCTTAAACTGGAAAGGACTTTAATTGTGGGCACGGTTGAGTGCTGCATTGCTAACCATACCAATGATTAAACGTTTGAGTAACTGTCCTTGGAACATATGATTTTCTATCTTAGATTGGAGTCCACTGGCGATGGTGAATGTTTTCAACTCCAGGCGTCGTATCGGATACTTGGCAGTCGTTATGCTCAAAGTGTGACTAATGTCATTTCCCACTTTAGGTAATGCTTCCACACGACGCACATAGAACCTGGCTTCTTGGAGAATGGTTTTATATTCGTTGTCATGGGCCATCAAATAGAACGCGGTACTGCTACAATTAAGTCATAAGCGAATATCTATACCGTTCAGCAAATACGTCTCTTGAAACCACATGTCCCAATGCGAACAATCCAACAGCTATAAACTACGTCCTAGCAGGATTTTCTTTGGACTGTCGTTAAAACACTTATTGTGAGGATCGTCATCTGCTGTCAAGACCGTGTTGTTGAACTTGTCAGCGCCTGTTGTGTCAGGTTTCCACACCACACACGTATCCAGATGAGTGTTCTTTGTTTCTTTTCCGTACGTCAAGAGATTTCTAGGTACGCTCGTTAAGGGTAAGTATCCACGCTACTGCTGACTAGTTTGTTATTCAAGTACAAATCCACCTTGCTGAACAAGGGATGCATGAACTTGTTGACGCTAATCTAGCATCGCTGGTGCAAAAACTGAATGTCACGTTTTTAAAATTATTTTTGTAAAACTTGGTTCAGAAATTCGGTGTCATTGTCGATTTGCCATCAAAGGGGGTGACGACCACTTTGTTCAACACCAGTTGGAGGGCTCGCACTAACTTGCCGTTCGACTTGGAAGTCAGTGGCATCACCCAGACAAATTTAGAAAAGACGTCGATGACACAAAACAAATATTTGTAGCCACGATTGTAGGTAGCCAAATGAGAGGCATTGACTAAATCCCAGAAAGCATGTCACTAAGACACACACAACATATCAACTCCAAGGTATGGGACACAGTTCTCATAACAAGTTTTGGCAATCCTGCACCGTTTAAATATTCTCATTGATTTACTTCCACGGAATCTGTTGTATGACGAGTGATAAAGGATGTGGCATGGTAGTCCGCTTTTATACCCTCTTTATGTAAGTAATAAATGTAATTTCGGCACAGATATGATCGTACGTCAGAATCGAATCTAAATAGCTCAGTCACTAACATACACATTACACTTATTCAGAAGTGTCCTCCTCAACTAAGTTTACATTGTGTAACAGATTTTGGTAATCCTTTAACTCTTCTTCTGGAATTCGTTGCAGCATGTGTACCTCATAGTAAAACAAATAACAAAAATCCTTCTCACCCACATTCAGTTGAACATGGTCTGACCACTGGAACACATACATCTGAATCAGACCTCTTATAGCATTCAGGTACCAGTGGTTTAAACATCAGTGACGTAACGAATACAATTTTCTTTGCGCTTGACTTTTATTTTGACCAACTCTCGGTAAATACGTTCTCTCAACTCCACAGGCAAACCACTAATGTTCTCTTGTTAAGTATCCATGATTATAGCAGTCGGTGTTTATACCCACATTGATGTTCACTTATGAATGTCTCTTAGTTTCATTTACAATCTTCCACTAGAGCGAACGTAACGGAAATAGTGTGTAATCTTTTACCACTGGCATTCAGGATAATGGTCGAGAAGGGTAATACAATCTTCTGATGTAAACGGTCAGGAAAAACGCGCACTTGATCCAGTGAAATATGAGCGTTAGTTGACTTTTGTCATTTTCCTGTTTTGATATTCTCAACACAAACGTTCTACAGAAACCAATTGGGATTTTGCTTTGGCAAACTCCTGACAAACTTCCTTTGTCGATCTTCTCTTGCAATTCGTTTGGCAATCCTTGAACATATTTTTACACAGGGTTTAAATACTTGTCTCGGTGTTGTCGAAATTTTGACACCTAGCCAAACTGATTTCTTAAATGATATGGTAAGTCACTTTAATGATTAGGTCCCACTAAAGGTAAGTAGTGACAATTGATAGGCCATCTGGCATGCTCCAGGTAAGCCGAATCTTTCTGCTCCCACTTGAAAAAGTGAAACACCGCAACATTATGGATGTATGTCATCCGTAGGGTGGTAGCCGCATGGTCTCACCCTGAGGTTGAAATCCAGTAAAGAGTTCTCGATAACAAGCGGCATCGCTTTCTCATCCATCAGGTGTGATCCGCACAGCGTCACTTTCAATTGAAGGCATAGTGGTAGTAATCATAGCAAAGTTCCCATGATATCATACTGATTCGTTGAGGTCACAGCGTACGGTTTCCCTGCAATCGCAAGGTACAGCAACGCACTCCGTTGCGCAATTACAATGGTAACCGTATGGACACTTACAGTTTTCTTGCTGACAACTTCCGTCGCAATGCCTGGATCTTATCCATCCACTACTAGTTACACTAGGGGAAGGTAATTTGTTTCAAATACCAGAACTTGAATGATATCGGTTCAAAAGTATTAATCTTTCTCGTTTTGTCTTTGTAGTTACAATGAACTATCTGTCTTGGACGTTGTCCCTTTTTATATGCCGACCAGTATCGACGTGACCGTAAGGTAAAAAGAAGTGGTTGGGAGTCGAACTCTTTTCTGGCACATGATTTGATAGACTTCTTCCAAGGGTCGACTGACGATTTGGTGTGTGGGTAAACGTACAATCTTGTGCGGTTCGAAGGTGGTCACTCTAAAGTTTTCATCATGTCCATTCTGCAAGGCTTCTTTTAGCACGCTAAAGATCACCACTCTACTGTTTCGATAAGAGAGAGTAAAATCTTTCACTTTACTCTCGGTGTGAAGCTCTCATTGTGGGTTTCGGTATTTGTAGTCGTAACTGTTAGAGACACCACTAGCAAAACCTAGAATCTTGTCGCCGGGATTCTCATCTGTCCAGGCTCCAAAACAGTCTCCTTCAATGTTAGGGTAAATATGTCCCAGCCACTGGATATAGGTGAAACTGTTCGTGTTAAAATACAACACAAAATCCTTAACAGTTCTACAACTTCGTACAATTTTGAGCGAGCATGGGCTGTCATGTAATCCGCAATGATCACATTTCCAAATTCGTCGGCTTCTACAAAATCTAGTTCTTCCTCGTAACTGACTAAGATCAAGTCCTCACTAACGACTTTTGTTGTAAATCAAAAAGAAAGTAGCTCAAAGGATCGAACCAAACACTTTCGTTATGCCATTTTACCCCATAAGCAATTTAACATCACCTTGGCAAACGATCACCTTTCTTCTTTTTTCTCTACGTGGTCTAAAAGTAATGCCTTGCTGTTCCCAGTATTTCTTTTTAAATTTCATTTGATCTTCGGGAGTGTGGCACAAGGAAAGATAGTCGTTGGTTTCTTGTTTCAGTCTCAAAAAGACATCCACGTAGTCTGCGAAAATACCGTTGTGTCCCGTCGCCCTTGTGGTATTGTTATGTCTTGGGAAAGTGGTAAATTTCGTACACTTCTAACAGTTGGTATCCTTGGTCCAGAACTTTAAACAATTCCACGCTGACCAATGTTCCTGTCAAAATGCGTTTTTCATGGGCGTGCTGACAAGGTCGGTCTTTGTTGCACGTGTCAGCACAAGCACTGCACAAAGGAAACGTCAGTTTTCTTTAGCAATGGTGAGGTAAAACGGGATGGTACAAGTCCGTAGGAGGCAAAACTTTGCACTTAATAAATCCTTCGTATTGTCGAATGTTGTTCACGTCGATGTGTTCCGTCCTCAACAGCGTGTGCCCTACAGGAAAGTGACTATATTTGCGCACGTAAGGATAACACACGTCTAAGTATTTGATTTCTTCTTCTTTCTCTTCGTCGGCTTGGTTCAGCAAACATGTAGCATTCCTTCGTCCTTCGTATAAACTATCCCGTGTGTTAAATGTTAAACTCGGGATCGATTTTCAAACGGTGATCGTACTCGTGTTCCACACTTGTTGAAAAACCTGATTTGTAGCATCACGTTGAGAGTAGCAAAGATGGGGGGGGGGGGGAAACACCCGTTAAATCATACACGATTTGAGGGTTTTCTAAATCCCAGTTATCCACCGATATGTTCCGATTATCTTTTCACCTCCTTCGTTGCGAGCGTGTTGGATCCATTTGTCTTCCTTGTCACACAGGTACTGTAGTCAGCGTAAGGCTTTGACCGACTACTGACATTTAAGTTCGTGGTTTGAAAGTTGATGTCAGTCACCGTGTGTTCTGGGTTGAATTGTTGGCGGTACATATAAGAACACGCCTTGGCAATGCTGCTAGATTTTTTCAAAGAATCGATCCCTTCGTGTTCCGTGAACGATTCTCGAACGTTTCCACACCAACGTCGTAAAATGTTCACGTCGGAACGACAATACAATAATATTTCTTCCTGAAAGTCGAAGGGGTCAGAGACGTGAGTCTGGTACCAAGCGTAGAAAGCTTCTCTTTGTTAAGTGAGCATGTTTTCGGGGTCGTAGTAGTGAGCCTCGGGTAAATGGGGTAGAACAGCGTGTTGACTGGCTTCAGTACAGAAAAAAGTGCCGTAAATAGCCTTTAGCCATTTCTGGCATTCCAAACGTTTTTGGCATTAGATTCAAAGACATGGCTAAGCAACTCATTGAATCTATAAATCGTGCTTATCCTACTTGCATGGAAATGATTCTGGCTCCATTCAAAAGTCACTTTCGGATGTTCGGTACTTTGTTCCGTATAATTTCAAAAGAAATTGTCCATCGCATCCGGAGAAATCGTAAGCCACCACCGTGGCATGGCGATGAGAATCTTCGTAACGTTCGATGTCTCTTGGCCCCACTTTTGTCGATGGGGTCTAAGAGCCATTGGACAAATTCGGACAGCGTGTTCGACTCTTGAAAGGTTTTCTCACGTCCTCCAGTAATCTTGTTACAATGAGGGCAATGACTAAAGATAGGCTTTTGGATGCGCTTCTTGCACCCTCGGTAAGCCACGCATAAATTAGGAATGTGAATGCCAGTCTCTTGCATGCATTCGAAATCGAAAAAGATGAAATTCACTTTCTTCTGGTCATCTTCTTGTTGTTTGGAATGGTATTTTTGAATGACCGTTTTTGTTTCAAGTCCATGATTTTGTGTCAAATGTGACATCTTTCCTTTCTTAAACATACGTGCGCCTTGGCATTATTTGTATGTGTGCCTTGTCCACAAGCAGGGCACAATCTCAGGAGCTGACAAGCAATTTTCTGTTATGAACCTTGCATCTTTAAATGTTGTTGGTAACAGATAGGGCTGACAAATGTAAGCTGAAAAGTTGGACAATGCACTCGTTCTTGTTCTTCGCCCAGAGTTGAGAGGCCAAACATCCTAAGCATTTCAATCCACAATGCTTGTGTTGCTCTCGATTTTTATAACCATTGTCACATTTCTCAGAGTAATAACTGTACCAGGAATAGGGTGATACTGGTAATGGCATCGAAATGTTCATTGTGATGATAGACGTGAATGCATTTTCCGTCTGTAGAATCGTTGCCTCAAAACATTAGAGGTCTTCGCACTTCTTGAGGGTTTACTTTCAAGGCGTATCGTGTAGCTAAGACGTTTGTAATATCGCAGGGTGTGTCTTTGGATATTCCCGCTAGCTGTAACATGAGTTCTGCTTCTCTTCGTTGTTTGGCTCTGTCCGATTGTTGAATAGTTTTCCAGGCTCTTGTCCATTCTGCCGTGCCATTCTTTTCGGCATACGTTCGTCCCACAACGATGGCCCTGGCTAAACACATCTGGTCTTGAGGGTTACTAATTTTGGATGAGACTCTTTTTAGTGCTGCGAAGATCGTCCACCATAAACGCGTCCTAACCATTGGGAAAGAGAAATGTGGGTCGTCAACAGTGTCGCGTTTTCATTGGTAATGTTAAACTTGTCATTGTATTGATGCACATGTTGAATCTTGTTGATGACCTTGGAAGGTGTCGATTCTACTGGGCTTCTAAATTCGATCCAAACGGGAGACCAAACTGTCGTGATGAACTGAAAGTCTCTAGCGATTGTCTTCTTTGACTTTACATTGCTGTTTCAGTGTAGTTAGCGAAGAATCCCGCACCTTGGTAACGAACCCCTCTGCATTCTCCAATGGTACGTTGGACTTGAAATCTTTACACTTCACGGTGTAAGCCGTAGTTTTAAATTTTCTAGAGGAGCGCTTCTCCTCTCTCGATTGTAGTAGCATTTTTCAAGGTCATGTCATGTTCAAAGTAGCTGGCATGCATTTGAGTCAAGACTTTAGCTAATGTGTGAGGCGATAAATCACGTTCTATCTCTTGCATTCTTCTCCTTTATTTATAAAATGATGCGATCGTTTCATCGTGACTGTAATAAAGTCATATGACTACATTGTAAAGGCCATGGCACCTATATATTCACGTCAGAAAAGTGTATTTATAAAGGTTAAGTGTATGTACGTAGTACGTACGTACGTACGTGTGCGTGTATGTATATATGTATGTATGAACTGATCCTCAGCACAAAGTGGCATTGAAGTAGCAATCAAAGGTAAAATTCGAAAGAGAAGGGAAAATAATTACCCTAAAATATCGAGGCCATCTATGTGATGTAATGGGGTATTGGGATAATGCAATATTCTGCAGATGTGGTGTATTAGTCCTCGACATATTAATCTCTCTCTCTCTCTCTCTCTCTCTCTCTCTCTCTCTCTCTCTCTCTCTCTCTCTCTCAACAGCCTGGTCACCACAATAAAAATTCCTACCCACCCACCTTCCAAAATAATAAAACCAAAACATCAATATCCACTGCTACACTGCAGACATCGTAGCAATATGACTGAAAAACTGTTAAACCTACGTTAAATTTTCAAATCACTCTCTCTCTCTCTCTCTCTCTCTCTCTCTCTCTCTCTCTCTCTCTCTCTCTCTCTCTCTCTCTCTCTCTCTCTCTCTCTTTTACCGGTCACTGCCACTTCATCTATTTCCGCGTGGGTTCGAGTCTCTGGCTCGGCCAATTTTGGTATGCGAGAAAGCTTGCCAGTAGCTTCCCGTGGGTCAGTGGCTCTTACCGAGGCAATCTCTGGTCTTTCAATCAGTTTATACTAGTCGCCATGTAAACATATTTTGCCCTCAGGAATGAGGTACATCCCCCTCCCCAAACAACTTCTTACGACATGTATTTTCTCAATGCATTTTGGGCTATGCACAATTATTCCTATCATAAATTCACAAAATTCATTCATCATCTACAGCATGACTTGAACCTGGGGATAATTAGAGAGATTTCATTGTATTCGTAGACAATTCACACTAATCCCTTTTTGTACAAATAAAATGAGCCCTCAAATGCATGTGTTACTAATGCTAGAAACGTAGTGTATCAAATAGCAATGGCAGACTAGCTTGCCCTGTGTATTAATATAATTACATACTGTTTATCTACATACAGCATAAGTCAACATTAATAGTCAACATTAATAGTTAAATATATATATATATATTTTTTAATACAGCAGCATGTCAAGGACACGTAATCTTACCTCGCAATGAAACACATTGTCCGGAAAGTGAATCACGTGGTACAGTTTGCGGCAGTCAGTGTAAGAAGGGATTTGCAGTGTTCTTTTACTACGCTCGTGCAAACAACACATGTAATTCTCGTAATAATCGGCAGGAAAAGTGACTTGGACTAAATTAAATACATTGTTACTTTAATGAAAAACTGAATGGGCTTTGTATATTCAAAAGATACACAGTAAAAAGAGGTAAGTGATATTTAGTGCTATCGGTGATGCAAATTCAGTTCAGGTGGGTGGGGGATGGTACTCTGCTCGCGAAGAAATGGTTACAAGTTATGGTAATAGCGCTGTTCAGTTTCCTTCGGTAAGTATTATGTACCATTCAGCAGTGAGTGTGTGAAAGAATAACGGTTAAAAAATATTTCATATATTTGTCCACATAAGGATGCAGTGTAGAGCAATATGGAGTCTGTATGCACTAAACAAGAAATGAAAGCAACACTTATTCATAATCCCTTCATTGGAAAGGAGCAGTTGATTTTGTATTTAAAATATTGCAAAATAAATATAAACTGTTTTTCTGCACATTGTGTATATAAATAATATGCAATTGTGTCAGTCCTGTAATGAAAAATGGAGACAGGTCTGGACTGAACATGATCATTATTTAGTGAATGAACAATCTAGCTTATTTTTATATTTTCTGCTTGTATTTCTTTCTGTACACGTCTTTCTCTACAAAATACCCGTCTCTCTCTCTCTCTCTCTCTCTCTCTCTCTCTCTCTCTCTCTCTCTCTCTCTCTCTCTCTCCCAATAGGTAATTTATCTTTCCATAATTGACTAGTTAATGAGTAACGGGTTCAATGGAGAATCTACATTATATCATATCATAGTGTGATCTGATATTTTCCTCTGATGTTTCTTTTGAGAAAGGAAGTATGTGGGAACTCATCCCCAAAACACGCGGGATATAAGTAATGAATGTGATGTTATAAGACTGGCATAGAAAAATGTATGGGGGGAAAAGGGGGCCTGGTTTATGAGGAGTATCACCTATTTACGGTTGTGCAAGAAATGCGGGATGCATGTATCATGAGGAATGTGAAGCTTCGTCAGTGTTGTTAGTGAGTCATTAATTCCCATAGGGGCTTGTTACAAAGAGAATTAGGAGTATCCGTCCATGAATCAAGGGAGAGGGTGGGTCTAACCTGTAACACAAGGGAAGACACCAGTCCACAGGGGCTCGTTACAACAAAAATTAGGAGTATCCATCCATGTATCAAAGGATATGGGTCTAACCTGTAACAATATAACACAAGGGAAACACCATTCCCACCTCTCGGCAGTTCCAACCCTGCTAGTTTATCCTAATTGCGTCTTCTAATTTCCAACTTAAGCCAGTTGTATTCAAGAATAGTTCAGTTTATTTTGTGACATATTGGAGAAAATGCAATAATGTTCTTGCCGATTTTGACATCTGGAGAAGTGCTGTCTGGCAGTGCCGTGTTTGCATTCAGATAGTATTGGATTTCACCATTGACCAAAAGGTAATATCCAAATAAAATCGAGTCCGCAGTAAAATATAGTTAATGTACATTGTGATGCGTTTTAATTTTGGTGGCGAAACATTACGAGAAAAATGGTACGATCGTGTTAACACTGACAGTTGTGTCCATTTCAACTTTCTGGTACGTAACCAGATTAATTCAATCCTGAACGAATGGAGCCAATGATATTAACAGCAGCAAAGCTATTGCCAGTACAGTTCGCATCTATATTTAACGAACGTTTAGGAATTTTCTTTGTCCCTGTATTCTCTATATTGAAAGTTGGATAACGAGCGGGTTGCGTAAATGCCTGTAATATGACTCAGTCATGGAAACGTATTGACTGAAGTAGACCATGGCAACTTCCACTGTAGCATGGCATGGTTATGTTAGTCACGTGCGGTGTACATAAAGCCCTATGCATTCACAGACTGTAAACCTCGTTGCATCTTGTTTAGTTATTGTGCAACACAATACATTAGTTCAGTATTGTCATAATGCCGCAATCTGTTGTGCGTAAAATGCAATGTCAAATTTCCTAGTATAGCATGTAAAATACCCTTTGCACAAAACTGCTTCTACCTGCACATTTTACTGGCAGTTTTTAAGATGAATAATGCAACATTTTCCTCTTAATATGTTGTATACATATTTGGTTATAACACATACGCACAGACACCCACCCACCCTATGATGCCTGTTAGCAGTACAAATAACCCTAGCATATTTACATTAATAATCACGTAGCAGTCCGCTTTATAGGAATCTCCAGTTTCCCTCATTAGTCAACGTTCGTTCATACTTTGTCAGAAACACCTGACATTTCATGATAAGTATTGGATTCATCGGGAATCTCGCCAGCTAGACAGAGTCTATTTTGCAATTATTAATTTAAAATGTTTTTCTTATCTGTCAGACTGCCCCGGTGGCCTACTGGTTAGAACGTCTGCCTTGGATACGGGAGGTCGCGGGTTTGAAACCCGGCCGAGTCATACCGAAGACATAAAAAAATATTATAGTAGCAGCTGCCTCGCGTGGGGTTCAGCATTAAGAGGCTAGTGTTATGACTGGTCGGGCTGATGTCAGGATAATGTGATTGAGTGGGACATGATGCTGCTGTAGCTTGATACCTCAGTACAGTACAATAAACTGTGGTTGGGATGATAGAAATATCACATAACCTGCTTCATCCTTCCCACAGTCTTCCCTCTTTATCTTCCCTATCTTCCACACCAGCCCCTCCGCTACCGCACCATTACGGGCTGTAACGTATTTTTCATCTTGCCTGTCGGAAGAGCTATATTGTTTCTCATTGCCAACCATGTTAAATGTTCATCCGTTTGTTTCATCTAA
Source organism: Unio delphinus (assembly GCA_029339505.1). NCBI lineage: Eukaryota > Metazoa > Mollusca > Bivalvia > Unionida > Unionidae > Unio > Unio delphinus. The sequence goes on from JAQISU010000303.1 coordinate 5,704,618, forward strand.
ACGCTGTTTAATCCCCACCCCAGGCCAGACAGACATAATTTGTCTTTTGGAACATAAAATAAATCCTCTGCCGATTATTTATCGATATTGTCTACTTAGATTACATAGGGCTATTCAGTTAACTGTGAGATTAGGAGGATTCATCAGAACATGCCTAGACGTGATGGCATCAATGGGATTTTTTTTTCTCTTCACAAATGTAGGCACTTTGTGCAAGAATATTTATTTGCCTGCCTTGCACGTTGACTTAATGTGGGACTTTATCGTCAACACTTCGAAAATATACCTTCAGCATTTCATTTAAAATCAATAATACTGAAAGACTGGGCATGAATTATGGAAAATAACTTACGTCTGTTAGCGTCTTATTTTCGTAGGATTTGTACCGCGTTCATTATCAGTGAGCGAGTATTGTTGTTAATTGTCATTTTTTGGTTTGTGGGTTATGACGGCATTTTAAAAAAAAAACGCATTATTCTCTTTATCATGCAGAGGAAAATGGAGCATAGTTCTATATCAGGGACACATTGAGGTCTGGTATGGAACTTGTGACCCATGGATTACGAAATTGACGCTTTTCCAACCGAACTGTCGCGGCTCGGTCTTTCTTACATGCGACTGAATGGGCAGTGTTTGAAAACTCCACTCTGTTGCATACGAAACGACCTTCTGTATCAGAAACGACCTTCTGTATCATAGTTTATTTTCTCGTTTTTTTATTGTTTAGTTTCATTTTATTGTAACACAAACCTCACCTACTACCGGTTTCATTTAAAGTTTTTTTTTTTCTTCATCTGTTTAATATTTCCCATATAACGCTACCCACGTCATCCACCATCCACCAAACGATTTCTCTAGCAAGATTAAACTCAGCATCTGTAACAACTCCATATTTCGACGGCGCAAAATGAGGAAATATAGTGTCAGTGTTGACTCCAATCAGATTAAAATCAGATTTCCACTGACGTACGTAAAGATCTGACAGCGACCGCTTTAGGGGTCGTGCTCTGATGACCAATGCTACCATAATTTATATATTTATCAACCAATCTTATGAAATTTTATATAATCGCCTTTGGGAGACTTAGCAGTATAACTAAAGAGCGACATTGCCGAACGATTTGAATCGCTTTCTAATTTTAAAAAGTTGCATTTGCATAGGCTTAACACAAAGGTCACCAGAACATGACCGCTAAGCGGTCGCTCTCAGATCTTCTCACAAGACAGTGGAGATCTGATTTTAATTCGATTGATGTTGACTACACTGATCAAGTGAAATTCAATCAAATTTAACGAATAGTTTTTATCATCACATAAACTCGTGCCCATTATTACAAATCACGTGAGAGACTCCGAGTGGCCGAGTGGTCTAAAGCGCTTTCCGTTACGGATCACTGCCATCGCACCTGTGTGTGTGTTCGAGTCTCGGATTCAGCCAATGTGGGTATGTAAGAAAGCTTGCCAGTAGCTTCTGGTGGGTCGGTGGTTCTTTCTGGGGATTTTGCAGGGTTCTTCCTCCACCATTAGCCTAATACTGGCCGCCATGTATCCTATCGTGTGCTGAAAATGGTGTTAAACCCTACAACAACAACAACAGCAAATCAAGTGAAATTCATCCATTTTGTAAATGTTGGCTTTACAAGCGTACAATCTATATGTAGTTCAGCTTTAGACATATGGTGAGGTTTATCTTGTGCACCTGGATTTTCTTATTTCCAATAGATCTGTACCGTTTAACGGTGTTGATGGAAGTATGAGCAAAATATAACCCAAATAAGACCAATCAAGTGTATCATGTACGGAAAAAGACCAATGAGGCGCATAATGTACGGAAACAAGACCAATGACGCATATCTTGTACAGAAATAAGACAGATCAGGCGCAGCATTGACAGAAATAAGACAAATCAGGCGTCATGTACATAAATGAAACAGTAAGGCATTACATGGATAGAAATGAGAAAGATCTGGCGCATCCAAAATCCACGTATGTCGACGCATAGCCCATCCAGGTGATCGGATATGCACTGGAAACGTAAACTTTTGTGCACATAAGAAATGTCAAGGTTCCAGGACAGAACTGCATTTATACGCTATCATAACTAGTTAAATACTGCCGGAAAAATATTGCTTGTTGGTGTATGATTGTAACGAAACTTTAACAATTTTCCAGTCATTTCCTTGAAAAGTAATTCTGATATGTTTACTGTATATCCTTGGAATTTAATTGTGATATACTGCATATCCTTGGAATTTTATTGTTTTCTTAGTTTTTTAGAAAGCGATAACAATGAAATATTTCGCCACGGTTCATTTAGTAAATATATAACGTGCATTCATCTAAAGCACAGAGGTAGAGGCCTTCACTGAACAAGTTGTGATTAGTTTTCCACTCAGGAACTTGACCTGTTTTCTTTTTCCAGACAGCATTATATTTAAATTTTCTATTTGTATCTCGCGCGTCTTGTCACATATTCGAACAATCAAACATAAAAGGGCCTCCTAGTAGTCGAGTTGTCTAAAGCGCTCTCCGTTACGGATCACTTCCACGTCACTTCTATCTGCACATGTTCAAGTCTCAGATTCGGCCAATGTGGGTATGTGGACATAGACCACAATTAATTTTACTATATGTTCTCTACATATATTTCTCAGTGCTGACCTTTCCACAGTGTGACAATCAATACAAATCATATGTTAATCTAAAATACCTCCAAAGATGACTTCACGGTGAAATTCTTGTCAAGGGTTGATCGGCATTTTTTTGAGCTGCTGCACTGTAAACAGAACAGCATGTACACAGACCACATATTTCACTTCCGGATCATCACCAAAGCCTTATTACTCCATGTGCACTGTCGCCAAATTACACACTGACAACCACTCTCTCTGCTCATATTCTCAAGAATGAACAATTACCTTTAAATCCCTACCAAATATGCATCAATATAACTCTTCTATCACCACCAAAAGGAGAGAGGAAAAAATGTTCTAAAAATAGACTGGAACTACATTCGTGGGTACTGAACTGGAAGTATTAATTGTGGTGTGATTCCTGACAGGCCCAACTTTTTGGGGCAAATTTTAGTAAAACTTTTATTTTTGAATGCCACACCTATTTGAACTTTATACATGAAGTCTTTTTGAATTTCCTTGCATGCAAGACATGTGACACCTGCTGGAAAGTGTGTAGTGCAGGTGTTCCACAGGGTGCAAGTGTTGATTCATGTGCTTTTGAGAAACCAAAACTAAATTTGCTATATCTTCCTTAATTATAGGACTTTTTCAATGCTGTAAAAACCTAATTGTACTACAAGATAAGGCCTGTCTGAAACTATGTTGAAAAATTATACATTTTGATCAATTCAAATTTTAATGGAAATTTAAATAAACATATAAATTTATAAACTAAATTTTATTGAAAAATTAAATTTTCATAAAAGTTTGAAAACAGATTTTGTCAAAGTTTAGGCAGAAAAGTTGATCAATCAATGGTCTTTAAAATAAATGGTGGTTTGGGTCTGTGTAACTGAGAACATTTTTCCCAGGGGTAGTGAAGTAGCATGACTCATAGTGATTTTGGCAACAAACCGCAATATGCCTGTCAAGGTGCATATAGGTGTACACACTAAAGAAGCAACAACAGGTGCTATGTTCCATATTTATTGTGTCAGGTATTTAGGCAGTTATTTGTATAATTAATAGTGCACTCAGATTTAAACATCTGATGGGACCACTTCCATGTTTTATAGGAAAATTGCATTACATTTCAGTGTCGATAACTACAAAAAGCGACAATAAGATAGGAAAATACAGTTTTTAGGCAGGCTTTACCTTACTGAACAATGGTGCTAATCTCTCCCATGAAGATCTAAGCCATGTCCTTGAGGTGCTGTATATTAGTGTGGTGATATGATCACTTATGGCAGTACACTGCATATGTCCTTATGAAACCTTGCTATCACCATCAGACTACTGGAGAGCTTCCAAGCTGATCCACCACTAACACTTTGTTCCAGATACCAGCCTAGACCTGAAAAGATATAAAATGTTTCACTTATATCTAGAAAACAGTAAGATGTATGCAAATGAAGTTAAAATGTGTTAGATATAGTGATTTCCAAATAACATTCAGGCAGCAAGCATAGGAAATAAATATTAAACTTGACAGAGTGACACTCAGAAATGTGAAGTAATAGTCATGTATTAAAGTAATAAATTCATCCTAAAAGTATATGAAGTTTCTATAAGCATATCTGGTCATTTACAGGTTAAATAACTAATCAGGTAGACTATGCATCACAAACATTAAGGAAATGCGGGGACGGTGAGGTTTGATCATTGGTGGAAACATTAGTACATGCCAGTATACAGGATAGTCAAGCGACAATGTAGTAAAAAAGAATATATTACTATAAGCAATCTTATTCATGAGATAAATAATAATTCTGGATATTGCAAGAGAATACAGTCAAATGTGGCCACACAAATCAACTACAGGTACCAATACATCCTATATCATAAACTAAATGTGAAATTCTGATCCCCAAAACTTGTAAACAAGAATGGAAATTTGCATATGTGGGACATATACAATGTAATTGTTATGATCAAATGTGCAAAAATAATTCAAATGATCTGTTTGAATATTTAAAGTGTATTTTTAAGGGCGTTTGATACCAATTATTAACCTCAATGGTTCAATAGAATCAGATATCAGCTGATATTACAATACCGCACTCTATCCAAGTACTGAATTGAAATATGTTACCATACATGGGCATATTAATGAAGAAAATAACATTTTGGGATACATTTAGTGCACACAGCCAGAAATGTGTCTTACAGATTCACTGTAGGTACAATGTCAGCCTATATGATGTACTGAATGTGAACTTTGGATCCCAAACATTCTAAAATATGTGAATATTTGTTCATGTGGGATATGTAACCATGCTAAGATCAGTTGTACACAGTTAAACTCAAAATATCTGTTTGAATATATCTTGTGCAATCTTTAGAGTGTCAGTTAACAAATATTATTAGTAATTAACAATGCATAAATTAAGATGTATCATAAGAATTCACATAACATCATACAGGCCACAATGGCGCACTTCACTAATCAATATCTTAGCCAAACTGAACAATAAAATTGAATGCATTTTGTGCTCAACTTACATAATTTTGCTGTTTTCTTACATCCAAGGGTAAATATACATGTGGAAAGTATATTTTATCCCTTCAGCCTGCATTTCATTCTCAGAAAGTTTAAACTGATTTAGTAGAGAACTTGAGTAGGTTCTAGTATAAAGTTTTCATCACTGTCCTCTCACTAAACACCCTGTAACTATATTTGTTAACAATTACTAAAGGCTATATAAGCAGATATGTGTTACTCAGGAAGTCACCCCATCATAAACACATAAATTAACTGATTGGACCCCTAATAAATAGTTTGAATGATCAATACAAAATAGAATCTGTCTTTCATACATTTTAAATGTATGTCTCATTTTGACTTACAAAGATATTTTCTCTGACAAAATTTGACAAATATCCATCATTGTAGCTTGTATATGGTGTAGGAGTATAAATATGCTGATATCATTGGATATAATTTCCAAAAATATTATCTATGTGCATTTTAAGGGGCAAATTTTAATTTTTTAATTTTTAAAAAAAAAATATTAAAATTTTAAAAAATAAAATCAATTTTTAAATTTTAATGTCATTTTTCTATTTTAAATGTTAATGTATATGACACTTCTAAATTTCATGTGTTTATCATTAATAATAAAAATTTTATAGCATATTAAAGTTTCACCAAAACTGCCTGTACAGGACATAGACCACAATTAATTTTACTATATGTTCTCTACATATATTTCTCAGTGCTGACCTTTCCACAGTGTGACAATCAATACAAATCATATGTTAATCTAAAATACCTCCAAAGATGACTTCACGGTGAAATTCTTGTCAAGGGTTGATCGGCATTTTTTTGAGCTGCTGCACTGTAAACAGAACAGCATGTACACAGACCACATATTTCACTTCCGGATCATCACCAAAGCCTTATTACTCCATGTGCACTGTCGCCAAATTACACACTGACAACCACTCTCTCTGCTCATATTCTCAAGAATGAACAATTACCTTTAAATCCCTACCAAATATGCATCAATATAACTCTTCTATCACCACCAAAAGGAGAGAGGAAAAAATGTTCTAAAAATAGACTGGAACTACATTCGTTGAACTGGAAGTATTAATTGTGGTGTGATTCCATGTGAGAACGCTTGCCAGTATCTGCTCGTGCGTCGGTGGTTCTTTTCCGGGGGTTCTATCGTGTGCTGAAAAATGGCTTTAAACACTAAAACAACAACCAAACATAAGCGTTCAGTTGAACTTGACCATATCTTTTTTGTCCCAACACGGAGTCCTAGAAGCTGATTAACGCCAACTTTCTTTTTTCCTTTTTCACTTTACTGGTCAGTAACGACAAGTCTCAGAAAATAATAAGTGGAAGAGAATGCAACTTGTCTTTTCTTTGTACCGATGGTATGATGGTAATTCTTGTAAGTGAACGTTGATAATGATTTGGTTAGTATAAAAAATCTCATTGTCGCGAATGAAATGTGTAGAATATTTGTAAAGGTTATATATATTGTTGTGCACTACACGGATTATCTTTTGATGGATTACACTTGATTACATAGCATACCAATGTTTATTGTCCTAATTTTTAAACGGCTTCCTAGTATTTGATTTTTCTAATATTGTAAATATATGTATAAATCTCCTTGTTCGTGTGTGTGTGTGTGTGTGTGTGTGTGTTTGCAGCGTTAGATAATTTACGTTAGACAAATGTGTATCATGACTTATTTCCAGAGAAACATTTGTCCAGTGTATCAAACATATTTTGCGAATTCAGTCGATAAAGTGACTTCAGCAGTGTCCTAAATGATTAGAATGTCTGTCTCAGATGCGGGAGCCTAAGACGCGAGGTCGCGGGTTTGTACCCCGGTCGAGCTATACCAAAAAATTAAAAACAAATGGTTCAAACAGCTGCCTCGCTATGTACCCATCATTAAGAGGTTAGTGTTAGGCCTGGTCGGCCTGGTATCAAGATAATGTGACTGGCTTAGACATAAAGATATATGTCTGCAGTACGATGGCGTAGTGCTAGACATCACTATCAACTGCCACACTGCAGACATTGTAGCGATATGACTGAAATTTGTTTAAAAACTACGGTAAAAAATCCAAATCATCCACACACACACATCGATCAATCGTGCTGGATTTTTACTGGTCCCGTTCTTTTTCAACTTGATCAAGAGGGAACAATTTGTTCTGACTGGTATGACGCCCGGTACTAATGATAAGGAAAATTAGGAACCCGCGGGGAAATGGGTAGACCTAAAATAGAGTGTATGTATGTGTGTGTGTATATATATATATATATATATATATATATTGTAATAAACTTTGGAGTAAGTGTTAGTGAATTTGAACCATGCTTGGGTCGTTAGTAGTGATTTTGGGTACAAGCCGAATGACTGTCCCTTTTCGTAACATAGTCCATATTAAAATTCAGTGGTGTATACAAGTAGTGTGATTGAAAAGGCAGCATTTATGGTTGGAAATCAGTAAATTATAGAATGGAATCAATAAGTTGGGACTTGGTAGGTACCGTTTATGTGGCCATAGTGGAAAATTGGCGTATGTATATGAGTGTGATACGCCGGAAATTCTGTGGATGGACTGGCCTAGGGTCGCGCAGTTAAATATTTCCCAGTTAGTAAGGGAATACTGGTGTAATTTCTATGGCATGACAAGCTATCGGTACGGAAAACGGATGATAATGAAGAAAAACCATGTAAAGGTGCAGTTAATGGACGTTTGGGCAAGTTGTCTCCTCTGGGTCGCCCATTGATTACAGCAAAGATTAATAATTATAGCAGACACGTCTTTCTTTCCATTTTACAACTCAAGTTGTATGGAAGTCTTTGGAAGTTTGGGGAAAACATATGACTTCCAGCGTGACTCGCGCCAGGGTTTTGACACCGCTCGGTCAAGTGAATACCCCTGTGCTTGTAACAATATATATATATATATATATATATATATATATATATATATATATATATATATATATATATATATATATATATATATATATATATATATATATATATGTTTGATCATGAGCGCTCTTGAGATTTATTGAATTTTTAATATTGTGGTGTTGGCATAGATTTACTATGAGGACTGAATTAGTACCGTCTTAAACGAGCACTGGAGCCATCTTATCATTCGTTAGTTAGTCTTAACAACAATTCTTTTCAAGTCAGAAGACAAATTAGAGGAGTTAATAATCCTCGTTCATATTTTCGGTCTTTTTATATCGGGGAAATTTATCGTCCTACACAGTACTGTTTTTCATCTATATTTTTAGTGTGAACTGAGAGAGAGAGAGAGAGAGAGAGAGAGAGAGAGAGAGAGATTGCCCTCGAAATTTAAAAAATCCTAAAACAACTCAAATATTTGTGAATATTTTACACACGTTTATGAATCCTATAGATAAATAGGCATCCCATAGCCAAATTGGTATATCAATGCCAAATAGGTATCCCACAGTATCCCAATGCCAAATAGGTATCCAAAAAGCCAAATTTTTATTTCAGTGCCAAATATGCATCCCATAGCCAAATAGGTATCCTTTAGTCAAATAGGTATTCCATAGTCAAATATGTATCTCATAGCTGAATTGGTATCCTATAGCCAAAGATATATCCCACATATATCCCATAGTTCAATAGGTATCCCACAGCCAAATAGATATCTCATAGCCAAATATGTAGCTGATAAAAATAAAGCATTCGGAAATAACCAAAGTTATTTACTAACATGCTGGCATTGTTACTTAAAAAAACAGAATGGTACATTCGACCAGTGGTGACATAAATCGGCACAGCATACGTGTTAGGAGCACAGTCGACGAGTTAGGAATATACGATATGCCCCAGATGTAAGTTACCCGTTTTGGTCAGTTTAACATTCAAATTTTTAGCAACGGTGTTAAATCTAAATGTATGATAATGTGTAAGCGGCTTGCTCGCCACCATTCAGTTTCCCTTGACCATTTTCGTTTAGGATATACTTTGGGCGTGATATGTTTCATCCATCCAGTAAACATTGTCACTTCTATAAACATGTCACTTCTATAAACATGTCACTTCTATAGGCCTTAATTATGTTGACTAAAACATGTGCCAGCCCTTGGAATTCATAGTATGTTGTTTATGTTAGGATAATATATTCTATTTAGCATAATCGGCCTTGATCTTGGTACCACCTGTTGATTTGATACGTACATATTCTGGGCAAATATCCATTTGTATTTGTGCATGTCGACGTTGAATCGTTCTATTTTTCGGCTTAAAAAACATGCATACAGTTTCCAGTACATAACTTAGATGATTGTAGCTGTATTTGCTATGGTAGGGGCCTGGGAATTGTGGTCTAGTACCTGTTCAATAATTTTTATTTTTTTTTAAACATCTCGCCCGGGCCGACAAGATGTGCGGTAATGGTTGTAGACAGCCTTGCATATATCACTTTTTAATTTATTAAAATATTAATTTTGTTTGAGCACGAACTAGGAGAGGCCTGCGTGCCTCTTTTCCCATGGCCCGTTATCGCTCTCTACAGCCCTGGATCTGGCTGAATCTCGTCCCATCGTCATAAGATTAATAATATTTGTCCGACCAATGAAAAGGCCACATTCATGCATATGGAGTGAGATTTTAAATTGAAAAAGAAAAGAATGTAGAGCCAATCTAGGAAATAAACAGGTAACTTTCGCAGACGCACAAGGTTGGTGTTCTCGAAATTTTAACATTGGATAAAATTAACCAAGATGGATCGATGACCTTTATACATCAAGAATACCCTTGACACGGTTGGTTGTCAGGCTATCATCCCTTACCGGTCAATGACATCTCACATCTGTCCTCCTGGGTTAGAGTCTTGGCTCGGCCAAAGTTTGTATGTGAGAACTTTTTCCAGTAACTTCCTCTGGGTCTGTGGTTTTTCCGGGATATTCTCCATGTTCTTACACCGCAATGCAATGTATATAACCTATCGGGCTGAAAATAGCGTCAAACCGTTAAAACCAAACCATGGCATTTAGTCGTGTGCGCAATATTTATGATGTCAAGGTAATTTCTAGTGCTCATTCACGGCCATGTCCTAGTTGTGCCAATTCAAATTGACCAGCGGTGCAAGGTGCAACTTCAATGTACGAATTTAATGCTGCACGTCCCAGCCCAGTATTTGTTTGTTTGTTTGATTAGGATTTTTTAACGTAGCTTTTAACAATTTTTCATTCATATCACTACGATGTCTGCAGCGAGGCAGTTTATAGTGATGTCTAGCACTGGGGCATCATGCCGCATACATGAAGCATGATGTCCCATCCAGTCACATTATCCTGACACAAGGCCGACTAGTCCTAACACTGACCTCTTAATGCTGAGCGTCAAGCGAGGCAGCAGTTAGTACCATTTGTACCTTTTGATATGACTCGACCGGACGCTCTACCCACTAGGCAACGTGAGCGGTTACCAGCCCAATATAAAAATTCATAAAAATATACAGGAGTGTTGACAAGAAAGATCCATACTTTTCGATAGGTATAATTTGACCACACGAGTCAATTGAAGTTCATAAAATAAAATAGTTATGTTCCTTAGCCCTAAATGAATACGTGCATTTTTCTTTCAGGTCCGAAGGCAGTTTTTGACGGCATGTGATGCTCAGTGCAAATACAAACCCATTCTGTGGGTGATAATTTAGAAAAACATTGTGCACTTAATAGCTTGATGCAATTCAGAATAGTTGTCATACAAGCAAGTTTTTTTCCCCCTCGATATTCTGCTTGGCTGGCCTTGAACTCGCGAGTCTTCTGATGTGGGTGGCTATCGCTGCTTCAATGCCGGTTATTGGTATTTTACTGGCTAAATAATGTGCAGTGGGGGTGGGGTGGGAGGTGTACATGACTAGCATCAGTTTCACGTACAACACTAGACAGAAACACTAATTTACAATTCATAATAATATCTTTTTACTTATTAAACAATAATAATGCACAGTCACACCGTTACCATAAGTGACAAAGTTTGCAAGGGGGCTAATTTACTGAGAGAGAGAGAGAGAGAGAGAGAGAGAGAGAGAGAGAGAGAGAGAGAGAGAGAGATCTTTGATTGACGGGTCAGGACTATTTTATATATCATACGGCAGCACAGACGACATGCCAGTACAAAGTACATTTATCTACGCAGTTTCGAAGGATGTGCTTTTCCGTGATATGAACAATTTTGTAATGCGGCAGTTATCTACCGGGTCAAGAGCAATTGTCGTTTTCTTCTGTCATGTTGTCCTGACATGGTGCAAATTCCCTTTGAAGATATCCATGGCCACGAACAACTTTATCAAGAATTATCAAGGGCCATCTAATCGTGGCTTTGATCTTTGATTTAAAATCGGCTTGTTTTAGTTGCAATTATTTCTACATGTTGCTAAATCAAGGTCTGTAGTTCATATAAGGTAGTTTTCAGTCGAAATCACTTCTTCATTCTAGATCAATATTTGCAGTAAATGTCAAACGTGTATTGTCTATTCTCTTATCTTGCAGTGATAATTTAATTTCAAATCGGAATTATTCATCAGCCATTTAAATCAAACAATCAGCAAAGCCCTTCACAAATCCCAAACAGCTTTAATTGCCACCTATTCAACAGATTATAACAGTCACACATATTACAGAATGTTTTTTGTTGAAAACATAAAGTTCAAATCTTTGAGTTGCATGCTTCATTATTATTAATTTGGTTGTGTAATCGACGCTTATCAACATCTGATTTTTCCATGTTTTCAAACACAATTGTGATGTAAACTTTGTAATTGCTACTTTATAAATTGTTGTTGTTGTAGGTTTATATTAACGTCATTTTTCCGCACACTATTAATAGGCCATATATGGCGGCCAGTATTAGTGGTGGAGGAAGAACCCGGGAAAAACCCCGACCCACGAGAAGCTACTGGCCAGCTTTCTCACATACCCACACTGGCCAAATCTGAGACAAAGCAACGCAGACATAGATGAGATGGCAGTGATCCGTAACAGAGAGCGCTTTAGACCACTCGGTCACTCGGGGACCCATTATAACTTGTATTACTGTATTTAATTACAATGTTTCTTTTGTTTTTGTTTAGAGGGATGGGGGTGAGTGTTTTTCTTAAAAATGTGTCTTATAGTATTACAGGTATGCACTGCTGGAGGAGTGACATATAGGAACATATCATACAAGTCCCAGCACTGACAGTTACACGATTCACGTAGAAAACTAATTATACAAATGTTCGTACCTGAAGTCTACCTTTTGCTGTTAGTTCCTTTTTAGGCATTTCTTGATTGCACCTCATTAACTGCATACTTGCTGAAGGTATGTATACAGGTGACATATTTAAGATCTGTAGATCCTGAGAGAGAGAGAGAGAGAGAGAGAGAGAGAGAGAGAGAGAGAGAGAGAGATTCCTAGATGGAAAAAGAAATTTGTTCCAAACGTGATATCGAAATTGTGATGTTATCATTTTTCTTCCACTGATATATTTCACTGTCTCAGTTTGAAAGTAAATTATTCCTAGCAACGCAGAGACTTTTGTACAGGCGAAGAACGTGCACATGCCCCAATGCAAATTTGTATGATGTCGTGCACTTCTGTTGTTACTAGCGTCTATCCTTCCAGTCCTTGGAGAAGTGCCCTGTATTGATACGCAAAAGTTCCATACAAGACCGATGCTGCACCCGTCCTCATTTGCTTGGCTATTTAATATTGTCGAGCGAGCTCTTATGTTAAAGCGTTTCCTCTGCTTACTGGTTCAACTGAAAAACCTTTTAGTTTTTCTATTTAAAAAAATAATATTTTTGTATATATTTCAAATTTCTCTCAGTTGATACCCGACTGAAGGTGTGATGGGGTATTCAACACTCGGTTTCACATAACGTCTGCTCGCAAACCGAGCCCATTAACAACGTTTGGGGGTGGCAAGTTGGGCGACCGCCCCAGGCCCCGCTCTTGAGGGTGCCCCGCGCTTTAGACTTAAGGTCGTTCTTACGAGTTTGTTATGACCGCCCCAGTCTCCACACGGTCATGGTCGGTTCTAGGCCCCGCGTACTCCTATCGCCGCCTCTGACAGAACTCGTGTGGTAACGCAAACATAGTGTGTGTGTGTGTGTGTGTGTGTGTGTGTGTGTGTGTGTGTGATTTGGATTTTTAATGTAGCTTTAACAAATTTGCAGTCATATCGCTACGATGGATGCAGTGTGACAGTTTATAGTGATGTCTAGCACTGGGGCATCATGCCGCAGACATGTAGCATGATGTCCCACCAAGTCGCATTATCCTCACACCAGACAGACCAGATCTAGCACTAACCTCTTAATGCTGAGCGCCAAGCAAGGCAGCTGTTAGTACCATTTTTTTATAAGTCGCTGGTATGACTCGAGATCTAACCAACGACCTTTCACATCCGAATTGGATGCTCTGACCATTAGACCCCCAGAGTGGTGTCATAGAGGTATAGAAAACGTTATCGGTTCTGTGCATTTCAAAACTGATCGCTTCGTTTTAGGCATTGTGGGATTAAGGACTATATGCAAAGTTTACTTACCTCCGAAAGTTAAGAGAGTTGATATGACAAGTGCTCCTTTGACCACTGGTAGTTTACGTTTTACAAAAACACATCCTAACACATTTTACAAATAATTTTACGTAGTAATAAAATAAGCGAAATAAATTGGTCTTGTCTTACGAACTAGTTTGTTATTCTTTACATACATACATGTCCGTCAAATTGATCAGTGTAGTGATACTATCCAGAATTGTAGATAGTCGCTTGGCAGCATGGACGCTAATGTAGCGGCGATGGTGTTAAAGTGATTGACCCATCTGAGAAGAAAAAACAAAAACAAAAACAAGAAAATTCCTGTTTATATTTCCGGTTTCTATCATGATTTTCTCTATATGAGAAGAAATCGTGCCAGTAGCCTCACAGAGGTCGGCGGTTCTTACTGGGCTTTTTCCGCAAGTTCTTACACTTCCACCAGCTATACCTTACTTGGCCGCCATGTATAGCTTGGCATGCGCCTTGGCATGCGCTGAAAAAGAGTTAAACCCCCAAACAACAACTTCGTAAGAGTACTTCACAAATAATGCCAAGTTCAGAGTAATGAAATCAAAGAAGGGAAAGAAGACAAATTGTGCCGAATATAAATGCGTATTTATATTTTGCTGTTAATAATACACGCAACTTAAAAATGCTTATGTGCTCCAGGGGTGGGTCGCCAAGTCGACAGAGGCGCTCGGCTTTGCAACATCGCACATTTTCCGCGTGATTCTTTGGCTTGGCCATCATGAGTGTGCGAGTAAGCTTGGCAGTAGTTTCCCGTGGGCCTGAAGGTTCCTCCCCAAGTTATACTGGCTGCCATGTATAGCCTATTATGCTCTGAAAAATGACCGAAAACCAAAAACATTTCCCAGTATTAGATAATAATTAAATGTTTCTCTAAAATACCTTTATAATTACTAATTATCTCTATATTCTTGTATTAGAGTATTCATATGATTAAGTAAACTCATACTTTTTAAATTTAAAAAAATTGTTTTGTTGTCGTTGTTATGGGCTTGACTCCAATTTTCAGCACTTGGTAGTCTACACATGACCTGTATATTGATGAAGAACGAATTCTGAAAGAATCATCTATCCACGGCGACAAATACTTAGTTTATCTATGTCATTACTCCAATGTACACTCGACCTTGCCATTTTCCTCCAACTTATTGTTGAGTTCATCTAGTTATTTCACCTTTTCATCCAGTATGCATTCTGTACGGTTGATAATATATCATTAATTCTTTTCAATTGTTTTTCCTTGTCAGGTTTTTTTACTTTGTAAGCTGATTAGGGTATATCCCCGTGCCCGCTTCCAATTGCCTTTAAACGCAGGAAGAAAAGGGGACATAATATATTGCTAAAAGATTTTTTTCAATTTTATCAACTTTATTTATGTCAATGCTATTAGCTATATCCTAAGCTGAGGTGTACGATGTATTGTGTTTTAACTCGGTATATTAAGGTTTTGACTATTTATTTTATTTAGAATCCTATAAAAGTTAGTTGTGAAATTCCCTAAAATATGTTTCGCTGGTTGAAATTGTCCGTGTTGAAATTTGAAATTAACTTGCGCTAGCCAAGGTTTCGATAACCCTATCATATAGGAACATTTGCTTGTGAAGATGAGTCGGCCTGGTGTCAGGATAATGTGACTGTGTGGAACATAATACTACGTGTCTGCGGCATGATGCCCCAGTGCAAAACATTAATATAAAGTTATAAACTGTCACACTGCAGACACCGTAGCGATATGACTGAAAAAAATATTAAAGTTACGTTAAAAATCCGAAGCACACATACATCCACTCCTAAAGCGGAGATCTATTTTGCCTCTTCTCATTTTTTGTTTCTGTCTGGTATATTTTCACTGGATCTCCACCTCTACCTCATTCCGTGACCAGAAAGCTTACGCGCACGCGCGCGCGCGTGTGTGTATGTGTATGTGTGTGTGTTGTGGCAGTTCATAGTGATGTCCAGCACTGGGGAATCGTACCGCATCATGTCCCATCCACACATTTTCCGGACACTAGGCTGGACAGTGCTAACACTACGCTCTTGCTGCTGAGTTTTTGGTATGACTCTCTCGCATCTTTGGCGGACCCTTGAACCACCTAGGTCCCTGGAACGGTCCCAGAACCTGCGTAATAAATTTATCTCGTAACTTCTTTCTGTAGGTTTACCAAATTCGTTCCATGAAGTTTTGCATAATCAAATTAAGTTTTCTTCCACATTTGTCTTGGAATCGTTTTATTCGTGTTTTCAGTGAATCAGTCTTATTGTGTTGTTGTTGTTGCAGGGTTTAACGCCATTTTTCAGCACACGATAGGCTATACATGGTGGCTAGTATTAATGATGGCTGAAGAACCCGGGAAGACGCCCGGAAAAAACACCAACCCACGAGAAGCTACTGACAAGCTTTCTCACATTCCCACTTTGGCCGAATCTGAGACTCGAACCCACGCAGACAGAGGTGAGATGGCAGTGATCCGAAACGGAGAGCGCCTTAGACCAGAGTCTGACAAAGCATAAACGAGTCAAGTGTTTAGTTTGTATCCAGTGCTGCTTTTAATGTTTTTCCTTGTCATAAAATCGCCGACTGATTATTCTTTTTCTTCTTTTTTTCTTCAGTCTCTCTTTCGACTGCTTTCTTTTCTAGAGCATATAGTAAATTGTCTTGGTATTTTTACGTACGTGTACGTACATACATACATGGACTTTTATTACAATTTAAACAAATTAGGGCAAAATGTGCGAATATTCCGTCTTTGAATTACGTGTGTGCCTTGTAGGAGTAATCGTACAGATGTTAACGCAGAAGATCTCGTCCAAGCCGCAATAAAGTACTTAAGGACGTGTCCGTTAATATGTTCACGTTTGATTCGTTAGAGTTGCCTTTTCATCTCCAAACAAATTTGGCAGGAAGAAATGTAAATGAAAATTGTCACAGGGCTTCTTAATGTAAAGAATCGTACCAAATGTGGTTTCAGTGCTTTCAAAAGTTCCTGAAAGGAAATTGAACGGAAAATTTCAGGGTCAAAATTGGGTCCATTACACCGCAAAACGTTTGCATGAAACACTGCGGGAATTTAACTTTAGGCTAGAATGTTTAGTACAAGTCTTGTGCCATATTTGGTTCATTTCTTGAAGTTTTTTAAAGATTCTTGGTTGGAAATTGAAGGGCAAAGTTCCAGGTCAAGAGGGGGCTATACCTTCATAAGTTTTGCCAGAAAACGGCGAAAATCCAGTCTTCCAAGACCATCGCAAGTTATTGAGCTGAAGCGAAATTTCTAAGGGACTTGATGTCACATGATAGGACGGGGCTGATAGACACTGCATTGATATGAGCTAGTCGTAATAATGTCGCTGCCATGGTTACATGAAATAGGAAATAGTATAATGATATAGGAATGTTCATTGAAAAGGTATAAATCTCTTCGGCTCAATTTTTAACACAGATACAGGTCACCATTTTATCCCTTACGTTACACAGTGATATGCCTCTAAAACTTTGAAAACAATTGCAGGTTATGCAGAATAGGGGTAAAAAAATCGCCCTATTTTATGACACTCAGACATTTAAGAACATTTTCTTCGCCTCCCTTTTTGCAGTTTACGACAAGTTTTAAATATGGTTAAATATTAGCTGCTTCTGGTTTTTAGCAAGGTGCACACGCACACATACACACATAAGCTCACACATGTATAAACACCTACGATGAAAATTTTCCAAAATCATTTTTAAATTTTAAAAATTAGTTTTAAAAAAAATTACTTCATGATTAAATTTCTCTTTGGTGGCATACAATGTGCTTATAGCTAGGGATGCCCACTTTTCCACCATCTTGCTACATTTCCACAATCAAAGGTAAGGACAGTTTAAACTTTGTATGAACAACGACGTCACACCACAATAGCCATGTTGCAAAAACTACCATTGGTAAAAACGATATATATTCATGGTTGAAGCATCTGAAGAGCACAGCCCAATCTCATCAGAAAGATGAAACATGGGTAGAGGGTAAAACATGTTCTGTTCACACACCATAAAAACAACTCATAATTTGTCTGTGTATTGTCAGTAGAGAAGATAGCACGTATTCACGCGCGCACATGTAAACGATACACTAAAACAAATTCTAGCTTACGGGATGGGCCTGAAGATGACAGATAATGGTCCGATGCGCACCTTCCTCGCTACTGATAACGTTTCTTTCCCATCTTGACCAGATGTGGCCTGTCACATGGGGTTGAATCAAACGCACTCTTTGCACCACCGTGACCATAATCCAACCCGTCTTCTCTGGTTATCGTTTTCCTTATTATCAACCCGTCTTCTCTGGTTATCGTTTTCCTTATTATCAACCCGTCTTCTCTGGTTATCGTTTTCCTTATTATCAACCCGTCTTCTCTGGTTATCGTTTTCCTTATTATCGGACTTTAAACTGACATTCGTATGACATTATGACCAGTTAGCAGTAATCTTGAAGTAGTAGATGTATTTATAAAACAGTTCTTCACAATTACATTATATAGTTATCTAGAAAGATATTTTGGTGCGATCGACGCAATATCGCATATCTATATATCATTTTATTTTTGTTTAATTGATGATGTCAGAAGAAAAGATAACAAAATGGAAGCGTTTTTCGTTCGTATATTTTCCACCATTGCTAGTTGTACTCTGTTTACTATATTTTGGGAAGAGCCATTTCCGACAACAAAAATCCCACTTGTATACCACTTCGGACACTATCCACACTCTCAATACTGTTCAGCCTCATCTGTACCATATATTTCTTTTAAATATACAACGGATGCTTTCAATTTCTGACCAGATTAAAATTATAACTTTTAAAACTGGAATTATATAGAGCCGTCATTTTGGTTGATAAGATCTTAATCTGGGTATACATTGTTAAATTCTATTTTGACTGAAACTTTCACTCAGATTAAATAACAGTGGTGACCGCATTGGTTAGGGCGGCAGCCTCGGATGTGAAAGGTCGTGTGTTCGAACCCCAGTCGAGTCGATATCAAAGACTTTTAAAGAGGACATTGTTAGGACTGGTCGGTCTGGTGTCGGGATAATGGCTGGGTGGAACATCATGCTACGTGTCTGCAGCATGATGCCCCAGCGCCGCTAGACATCACTATTAACTGCGACGCTGCAGACATCGTAGCGATATGACTGAAAACCTAAAGCTTCGTTAACAATCTAAATGACACACACACACACACTTCCATTTTTTGTTTTTAATGTACTAAAAACAACCTCAGAGTTGGATTTTATCACCATTTCTGGTGTCCTTCCCAACTGATCTGAGCCACAACCTCGACCATGCTTCATCGACATCGAAATGTTTGCTCATACATTTTCATGTGATCTTCATGTCCAGGATTTTAATGTCATGTTAGTTGATTTTTTTTTTATTGGGTTGGTGGGATGGTAAATCTTTGTTTTGCTTGGTTCCAGCTTTATTACTGTATAATTCTTGTTCTAAATATTCACTTTTTTACTCCATTAATTCTTGTTAATATATTTTTTATAATTATAAATATTGACAATAGAACCAGTTTGAAATAGCCTTCATTTTGGTCATGTGTCCATTATCAAATGTTCATTCCCATATTAAAGCATATATTATACGCAGTAACTATTTCTAAAATAGGCGCACATTTTTATTAAATACATTTATGACTGTTGTATATGTGGGTTATTTAATATAAACTAGGGATGTAGATAACGATATTTATGAGATACGTCGATATGAAATAGCTGCATCGATATGATGTTCTAATAAAATATCCAGTGAAAAGGCGCATTTTATTGCGTATAAAAAAATTTCAAATTCAAACGCCTTGCATGCATAATATTGCATGTGAGGCATTTCATAAAATAATAATTGTATTAAGTAATAAATTGCTTGAACCAGTTGCAAACTACCTCGTATGTATACTCTTGATTTAGTGCCCGGAAGCAATTTTTCGCCCTTGAATTTGTAACATAAAACTAGGATTAATTGGATAGAACCAATGTTATTGTATCTCTTACTTTGTTAATAGGTGCCGAGGTGCCAGTGGTGGGAAATTGGATCTATTACGAAAGATTGCAATGTATATTTATTTGGTTAAAATCATCCCAAGGGCAAACTAAATTGTATAGTTGAAAAGAATGCGACTCAGACAAGTCTAATTGCAATAGTTTCAGGTCACTAGTTTTACTTTGTACAAATTCGAGGTACATATATTTAGTGAGCATATATGATGCCATAGAGTTTATAGATTTGAGATAAAATCTCGGAGAGGCGGATTACATTCCCTATCTATAACTAAGCTGATAATCAAACAAGAGTTCTCAAGAATCGTAAAGCTCTAATGCCGCCCGTAACATGCAAAAGGTCGTACATAACAAATCATTTGAATAATAATGAATCTTAACATTGACATTGTTCCTAAACATATTTTGGCTAAAAACGATTAAAACCAGATAATATCGACGTTTCGTCACATTATGAGCCATGTAATTTTGGCCTCTGAGAAACGAGTGTTTTATATGGACATAAATCACAATTGATTTTACTATATGTTCTCTACATATATTTCTCAGTACTGACCTTTCCATTGTGTGAGAGTCAATACAAATCATATGTTAATCTAAAATACCTCCAAAGATGACTTCACGGTGAAGTTCTTGTCAAGGGTTCACCGGCATTTTTTTGAGTGGCTGCACTGTAAACAGAACAGCATGTAAACAGAACACATATTTCACTTCCGGATCATCTCCAATGTCTTATTACTCACTGTGCACTGGCGCCGAAATACACAAAGACAACCACTATTTGAGCTCATATTCTCAAGAATAAACAATTACATTTAAATCCCTACCGAAAATGCATAAATATAACTCTTCTATCACCACCAAAATGTGAGAGGAAAAATGTTCTAAAGATAGACTAGAACTCTAGAACTAAATTCGGAAATAATAATTGTGATGCGATTCTGTATGTACGAACTAATCAATACTGAGTGGCGACATCCGAGGGTGAACGGTTTCAGTCGAAAGCTGCATTACAAGATTTGATGATGTCACCGTTGTAAATATAAGAACCTAAGACCACGCTGTGTCGGATTTGTCTTCAGCATAGGTTTGTCCTTCAGTATATGTTCCAGTCCCGAGTCTTTTTTGTATCTCATGCATACTTTTTGGCACGCATGTCTTCATTCCCTCTCGAAACATTTTCTGCGGCACGTGCTAATGTGTGTTTTTTTTAAATATATAGTTTTGTTGTTGTTGTTGTAGTTGTTGTTTTCTTCACATTAATCACTAACGGAATATGTCGCATGTGTCGCATCACATCTTTTGGAGCACTCCGGAAAAAGTTCGAAATTTAAAACGACTTCCGTGACTGAATTGTGGGTTAGTACTTCATACTTCTAAACGGAATATTTGAACGTCATTTAAACGCAACATCTTGGTTATTTCAAAAAGAAATATGTCTTATGTTTTTGTAAAAAGTCATTTCCCTCTTTCAAAACTTTAGTTAGATTGGAAGAATGGTAAGTGAAATATGTGATAAACGGTGGCGCTGATGCTTTAGCAAGTGCCCTATGGAAGTTAGTATATATGATTCTATTAGCTACTGCTTATATAATGGCAAATACAAGACTACTGTAATGAATGCACATAGTCTTCAGGCAGCGTATATATTCGCTTAATAATTGATCCGAATTGCAAACAATATAGATCCTAGTGTGCCGTCGCATAATGCACCTGAAATCAGGGTCAATGTTTATTCTACCTAGAATTGTCATATATTTTTTCCTATTTCAGCTTGACCGTGTTTTGTTTTTTTTGATAGCTGTTCCGTTCCTTTGCTAATTTAACCGTCTGGTTCACCGTCATCAGAAACCATTACGATTTTAATTACACTGACGAGATTAATATATTTGCCACAATATCGGCATAGCTGTAGCGTTTTGAGAAACCTTATTAAAATCGTATATCCACGGTCTTTTCAGTGAC
The DNA here is from genome assembly GCA_029339505.1 of Unio delphinus. NCBI lineage: Eukaryota > Metazoa > Mollusca > Bivalvia > Unionida > Unionidae > Unio > Unio delphinus. The sequence goes on from JAQISU010000303.1 coordinate 5,726,386, forward strand.
TTTTGTGTGGTAGGTAACCATGTGTGTGTGTGTGTGTGTGTTTGTGTGCGTGCGTGCGCGCACGAGCGTTCTTCGATAGTACACTAAAGTCTTTCGTTTGGATGATATGTCTGTCTGGCAGGACTGGACTTTGATCGTTGCGACAAATATCTATTAGTCTGACAGGGCTTAACTTTGATCACTGCAGCAAATATAAATTATTCTGATAGTGATACAGATCGAAGAACTTGTATATTCTTTAAGGATATTCTTTCAAGGAATGTTCTTTTTATGAGACGAGGCCAACTTTTTGATGTGTATAGCTTTGGTTTCAAATAGTGTCTAAATGGAGGAAGCGGCCAAACATAATTTAGCCGTTAGAGTGCCCAGACAAAGATAGATGATAATTTTATAAAATCAACGACTTAACTAATTTACCAGCTACATTTTCATTTATTCATTTTATTTAATTATTTTGTGTTTTTAGTAATTTTGAGCATTCTATATGCACAATGTTTTCACGAAACTTGGTAAGTTGATGTAGTGGGTTCATGTTGATAAGTACTGCACCCATATTGCAACCTGTTATGCATAACAACCATTTTGCAAAAAGAGGCTGCCGTGACCTTCTTTCATGCTTTAGTGATATTATTGAACTAGGGCATTTAACGTTCATTTTGTTAGCGTTCATGTTTGAACCGTAAGCATTTAAATTGGAAGCATCTTCATTAGCACCACATCCTTTCAACCAAAGAAGGATACGTTTTAATCTATACTAACATAGGTCAAGCACCCGTGTTCGTGCCCATATATATCCACTATACTACATACATCCTATCCCAGACAGAAGGCAGTTTCGATGTACATTATATAAAACAGTGATAGGAAACTCCATAGAGCTGTTCCTGTTTAATATGCAGAAGATGTTCCGATGGTTGGGTGAGCAGGAAGATAAAGAAAAAGAAACAGCAAGGATGGTTGTTCCCAAAGCATATAAACTAAGTATATCAGGGGTGGCCAACTAATAGACTTTTGAGAGCCTCAATGCTGGAGGAAATATTGGAATGAGCCATCCATATATTTTTGCAAATATCTAGAAAAGTTAAATATGAAGACGAGAATATAATGTAGACAGAATAGTTAGAGGAGTTTATTTTTAGGAGATTAATCGTAATATAAAATATTTCTGGAACATTGTTCAGTGTTTTTCAGCAAATTTGGATAATAATTAAAAACATATTTTAGGTACTTCATTAACAGATTGTAGCACATGCTAGCGCGAGCCGCGCTGTGGCCACCCTTGTAGCATAGTATATAAATGTGTTCGCAAAAGATGCGAAGGCGCCAATCGTGGTCATTAACAAATGTGGTGCACAACTGAATACTTTTAAAAGACGCATTCCCTTAAGCACCCGATGTATTTCTCTTTAGTAGGCAGAGATAGTTCCCACTCTAAACAAAAATTGCCTCTACAATTCCAACATTTTGAAATTATTATCCCGGCCTCGCTATAACCCACCCGCATAGCGGGATACAATCGTTCGAGCAGAATAACTATTAAAAATTTCGATTGAATTATTAAAAATTGGTTGAGTAGACTTTTCGTTTGGTTTGGTTTGGCTTGTTGTTTTACAGGACTGAATGGTGAGTAGGTCACAATGCCTTGCATATGGATAACACCATATCACTTGATATTAATCGATATGGGCCGATGAAATGGTTGTGATCAAATGCGCACCTTTCTGGTGGCGAACCCAACAGCACTGAGCCACAGGGGCTCTTATCGTTACTTACAATCGACCGGTCGTACCTGTATATAGTAGTTATTATATAGTATATGCATGACCGGTCGATTGTAAGCAACGATACGAGCCCCTGTGCACTGAGCCACACAACTCATCAAACAACCTTTTTCACTTGGAAGGGACCCAGTAAGTTTTGCGGGAGGTGTAGGTGGCAGAAGGTCTTACTACGCCGGCCCATGGGTCCTCTTTGAGAAGAACACTTTGATCCTTTTCGTCGGCATGATGTGTTAAAAGTTTCGTGAAGAATCACTCAAAAACAAACAGATAAAACTTCACAAAAAAAAGTGTTGACCTCTACTTAACTACGACAGGGGTGGGGGTGGCTGAGTGGTCTAAAGCGCTATCCGTTACGGATCACTGCCATCTAACCTCTTCCTGCGTGAGTTTGAGTCTCGGGTTCTGCTGATGTGGGTATGTGAGAAAGCTTGCCAGTAGCTTCTCGTGGCTCAGTGGTTCTTTCTGAGGTATTCCCGGTTTCTTCCTCCACCAATAATATTGGCCGCCATGTATAGCCTATCTTGTGCTGCAAAATGGCGATAAACCCGACGCCAACAATAACAACAACAACATACATGAATAGCAATGACTCCCATGCTGTGTGATTTTTGTCCTTGTTTGTTTGTTTGTTTGATTAGGATTTTTAACGTAGCTTTAACAATTTTTCAGTTATATCACTACGATGTCTGCAGTGAGGTAGTTTATAGTGATGTCTAGCACTGAGACATCATGCCGCAGACATGTAGCATGATGTCTCACCCAGTCACATTATCCTGACACCAGGCCGACCAGTCCTAACACTAACCTCTTTATGCTGAGCGTCAAGCGAGGCAGCTGTTAGTACCATTTTTGTAAGTCTTTGGTATGACTCGGCCGGGGATCGAACCGACGACCTCCCGCTTCCGGGACGGACGCTCTAACCACTAGGTCACCGGAGCGTTGATTTTTGTCCTAGTAACACTGCAAGAGTAGTGGGCGTCAAATCTACACAATGAAATCTCTTCGTTCATTTTCAGTGATATGCATATCACATCAATTGTTAATTATCATTCAGAATTAAGTTAACATGCACAGTTATTTTAGTGTGCCAGTGTTTGAAAAAAGAGTAAATGGACGTCTCAGTTTCATTTTACTACTCCGGTACAGTTCCCGAAAAAAACAAAAGATAATGTATTTAAACAAATTCAGACATTCGGTGATTTTAAAATGAAGGCAATTGATTGTGTCGAAGGCGTAATTTGACATGTATCAATATATACACAATCGCCCGAAACTAACGAGCACGGTAGCTTCCTGGAGATGCGTGTGAACTTAATGCCAATAGACGTGATTGGCTGCACGAAGGCAGTGAGCCAAACAATAAAAAAATAAGTGTTTTTTGTTATAGAAAAGATCTGTGCGATCTGCATATGTCATTGCATACATGCTTCAAGTGCAAATAGCTGTTAGTTTGCAAACAACTTATTATCATGGTAGAAATTTTAAAGCTTTAATCAAGGAAAGTGTATACACATAAAGCTTGTATTATTTACACAGAGTACTAAAATAACATACTCTTAGTATATACTCAAGTGTGAAATACAGAGACTTACTGAAGAGATTATTTTCATGGGGTTTTTTTTCTTCTTCTTTTTCGCTTCAATATTTTCACAACGATAAATCCGCATTGACGCATTGCTGGATTGAACTCTTATTGTTTTCAGATATTATAGAATAGCTTTTTAAATTACAAAAATTGTAATTGACTGCGACAGATTTGGCCAAACCCAATGCACCCGTTTTAATAGGTCACAAATGTGATTAGCCATGTAAGGGAGTCAAATTTACAAAAAAGTGGTGGGGGTGAGCGTCTTGTGCCGAAGAGTTAGCTTGACTTGCAGGCTTTTATTTTTAGAGCAAGTTCGGTATATAATAATAATAATAATAATAATAATAATAATAATAATAATAATAATAATAATAATTTTTCAACGTTTAATCCAGATACATTTCATCGTGTAACAAAACCTTTACATTTTAAACCGTTTTTTTGGGGGGTGGGGTGGGGTGGGTGGGTTTTTTGGGGTACCAGACGAGGACATATATCCGGTATTACCGTAGAAAGAAATATCCTATATGAAGATTTAATAATACAACGTAACGTGAACATTTTTGCACTGACGGCGGCTACTGGGTCATCTTTTAGTTTTAGGTTTGTTACAAGTTTTTCAGCAGTGCTTTGATCTTAGGCTCGACATACAGGTCCTCGTCTTCCAGGCAAGTCAAATGTTAAATTAGACCAATCATTTTTAAATCAAATGTTAAAATGGACCAATCATTTTTAAGTCAAATATTAAAATAGACCAATCATTTTTTTTTTTCGTGATTTATTGTAAAACTCCTTGGTAAAATTAAGACCGGGACTTTACAAGATGCAAAACTAAAATAAAAATCAGAACAAAATTGTTTTGGAAATGAAAATAACATTCAGGACGTTTGTTTTTGCATTAAGTTCCAGCGTTACTTGGAGTACCTACCAAATCGTGGTCGATATCCCTAACTTAAACGTGAGCTGATGGTGGAAACCATTAATTAGCGGAAACCACTAGTCCTTGATTTTACAGCTAATGACTCGTGGCCATAAGATCACGCTGACGTGAACCCGAAATTTTAGCTATGACAGCAGATATTCACATGATGTACTTTTCAGTCAACAGTCACTTCATCCAGGGTCATGTTCTCCGTACCACAACACGTATTGAGAAGGATGCTAAAGTTATAATATAAAAGAGGGGTAAACAATGTTTTGAGGAGTGTATTTAACATGAAATGATGATCAGTTTTGTTTAATTGCATCACATTATTTTTCCCTTTTTGCTCTCTCTCTCTCTCTCTCTCTCTCTCTCTCTCTCTCTCTCTCTCTCTCTCTGAATATCCAAGTTTGTATATTTTATAAACCGCTTCGGTGGATTAGTGGTTAGAGCAATTCGCCTCTGAAGCAGGGGGTCGTGGGTTCGAACTACGGTCAAGTCATACCAAAGACTTACAAAAATATTATTAACAGCTGCCTCGCTTGGCACTCAGCGTTAAGAGGTTAGTGTTAGGACAGGTCGACCTGGTGTCGGGATAATGTGACTGGGTAGGACATAATGCTACATGTACGCGGCATGATTCCCCAGTGCTAGACATCATTATAAACTGCCACACTGCAGACATCGTAGCTATATGAATGACAAATTGTTAAAGCTACGTTATTAATCTCTCTCTCTCTCTCTCTCTCTCTCTCTCTCTCTCTCTCTCTCTCTCTCTCTCTCTCTCACACACACACACATATATATATATATATATATATATATATATATATATATATATATATATGTGTGTGTGTGTGTGTGTGTATATGTATGTATATGACATTATAATTTCAAACTTTTCTTCCAAAAGTAATCAGACTATTTAATAACCAATAATAGATCTTGGTCGACTGTTTGACCATTTTAGTCCACCACTGTCTTCATATATACGAAGCATACACCCTCAATTAGGCATGTGTAGCATAATGGCCGCGACCAGGTTTTATCCGCTTATTTACATAATAGGGTGTGGCTTTAAATTTCGTTTATCCGGTCGCGTTTCACATGACCTAAGGTTTACGGTTTGATAGCGAGATAATGTGAAACTCCGTATTACTTTTGATTGGAAGCTATTGTGAAATTCGTATATAGTTATTTTCTGGGATTCTTTGTGTTATGTAACTATATATACATTTCATGATTCTTCGTGTTCTTGTTAGATAGATTGTAGAATCCAGTCCTTGTTAGAATAGCTCGTGTAATAGTGTTAGTTTTATTTTTTTTTTATATAAATTTTGCTTGATTACCTTTAGATACATATGGTATGACGAAAGACTCGAAACCATTGCTGCATTTCTAAAATATCTACTTTGTGTATCCGGATGCACCAGTAACATGGTCCACGAAGTGGCTGGGGTGGGGTGGGGTTTAGGTCGGATGAAAGCTGCCGTGGGGTGGGTGTGAATGGTTTCCAGTTGGGAGGGGTAAAGAGCCGAAATGGACTTGCATCTAAAAGTGGTGTGGGATTCAATATGTCTTCAAGAAAGGGTGGTTGATACTTAATTGTAAATAATGAAGGGGCGTAGGTCTCCTTCGTTAGCCTCTGTATGTCGACCACACGGAATTGGTTTTCATTCTTTTACATTCCATAGATTTCGATACTTCACAACGAATAAGAAAACGTTTGAGGAGGTGCTTCAAACCAAAGAAGGGAACTGTTGAGGGGTGCTTGCAAGCAGAATGGGCAACAAAGCAGGGAGGCAGAAGAGCCAAGAGCAAGGCGAGGGTGAAGATGACACGAACAAGCAAGCAGACGATACCTTAAACACCATGGACGATCAATCAGCCGAAAAACAGGAAGCATCCACTAAAACGGTGAGGCATATTATTGTATGAATAATAATATTCTGTTATGAAAGTTTCGCGAAAACTAGCAGGTCTTAATTTTGTTATTTGCATACGAACCGAGTTTTATTTTGGAGGAGTCACAAGAAGTTAATTCACGTTTCATTAATCTTGGCGGAATTTGTATTCTTTCAAAATTTACAATTTACCAGTGTTTAAAAAAAAATGATGCTGTTAAAACTTTTTTTTATATATTTCAAACCAGTTGATGCTTAAAGACTTGCCGTTTTGAGCATTTAGAGAGAAATAAATTTTTATAAGAAAAACTCCAAGGACATAAGAGGGTTTTATCGAGACCGGGGAAGAAACTACCAGTGTTTCAGGAGAATCTGATTTTGAAATATTTTCTGGAATCCAGCCAGTTTATATTAATTGTTTCCTTTAGTTGGTAAATATATGTTGAGGAAGATTTTTTAATATTACTCTTTTATCATGTTTTCACTGTGCTGTACATGAAAAATCAGATACAACCTTAATCCAAGTACATACAAACTCTGAGTGATCTGGAAGACCGCGTTTTCTTTTGGCTCTGTAACAACATCCTTGTTCGCATAGGATGTTCATATCTTGTGTTTCTCTTGCTGGCCCACGTGTATATGATTAAAAGATTTCCCATTTTATTTCTGTTGATTTATTTACCGCTATGATAACCTATTGGTTAGAGCGTCCGCCTCTGATTCAGGAGGTCGCAAGTTCGAATCCCGGTCGAGTCATGCTAAAGACTTATAAAAATGGTACTTGCAGTTGCTTCGCTTGGCGCTCAACTTAAAGAAGTTAGTGTTACGACTGGACATCCTGGTGACACGATAATGTGACTGAGTGGCGCATGATGCCTCAGTGCTAAACATCTCCATAAACGGTCACGCTGCAGACAGCGTAGCGATATGAATGAAACAATGTTAAAGCTACGTTAAAAATCCAGATAACACAAACACACTGTTGATTTATTTCCTGTGAGCATTTTATACCATGTTTGCTCATGTATCATCGCACATCCAACATCGAACTGCGTAAACCATCTCAGTTGTCATGTAGTGTGCCTATAGGTTAGTGTTGACTTTATTTGTTCCTACTTATCGTTATTAGTGAATGGCACAAATTTTTTTTATTATTTTGAACGGACAGACATGGGTTTGCGCTCTTTTCCAGCTGCATGGCTTTGGATATATAAAGTACGAGTACTTATTAGACCAGGAAACTGGTCTATAAAATGTCCTGTATTAATTAAAGATGATACAGGAAAACGGAATATCAGTATCGAAGGAAAGTAATGCTTCCGCTCAGAAGTCTTTCCTTATTAGAATCCTATAATATCGTGGAACAAAGAATAACATATGCACATAGATAATGAAATCACGAGGGTACATCTAGTTTGTCATGACCAATTCGACACATGATAATGTACGACATTTACCCATAAATAACCTGCATGAACATGCGAGTCAACGCAGTATGCACTGGTAATCTAGATCTACTCGATTCGCTTGAAATTATCAGCAGAGGAAGTAGCATTGACCCTGATTAGGTAGCGTATTTTGCGATAGCTGAAAAGAACTACGCATAATGTCATCTAAGCAGAAACAATAAGTGGTCCCCAGTTTCAGTGAAGTCAACAACTGATACCGTCTTGACGATTTAATTTTTTTTTAAAATAGTAGCAGAAATAATAGTAAGACATATCGTTTTTGGTTGAGTAAGAATGCTCATTTTTTTTTTAAAATTATCCTTTCGTAAACTTTGGTGTAGATTGATAATTTTAAAAAATGCCAATAAGAATAATGAATTGTGTTGATAAACTTTTTGTAAGTAATGTTGAGACGCCTGTTAACGATTTGACTCTTCATAATAATTGGTCCAATTTCCTGAGGATTATCGATGAATTGATTTGTCTAACAGCGCATCAGCAAATAAAAGATCATTTTTTGCAGAGGCAGTGGGAGTAAAGTGCTCTATTTAGCGACGCAACACGGCAGCCGATCGCGGTGGATGGGCAGGATTCGAACTTGCGATCCATTGACTGAGTCTTGCGTGCTAAACATTGCGCCAACGCGGCATGATTTCATCAAGTCGTTATGAGAAATGATCGAATGCCGATACATGATCATGTTAGCAAATTTAATTTACGAAAGTCCCTTATGCTGGAATGTTTGTATAATGTAACATAAGATAATATGTATGATGTAGTTGGAATTTGCAACCAACTTTGTGGATAGCATGTTTCTTGTGAGCAACACTTTTTGTAGAACGTTACTAGCGTCATTATCTACAGGAAAATGGAGTTTTGGTCTCCCCTGCCGAGTGTAATTGTTTCAATCACGTTGATACAAAACCTCGAGAGTATTAGGGCTACTATGGTAGAAAGGTGGACATTTAAATTTCGAACGACTAGAGCGTGTAATTACTAAAAAAAACACACAGCCGGCCATCCACTATGGTCTCACAAAGCCTTCAGTCAGCTGCCATAAATTTTACATAACTCTTAGCCAGCTGAAAAGTTAAAGTCGCAGCTATAAAGATGAAAAATTCAGACTATTTCCTTATACAACGTTCCCTCTAAGTTGCGCGCGCTCGGCCGCACAGCACTGTTTCTATGACATGCAACAGTTTCAAATTTCCGCGTACAAGTTTTGGTAGCAAATACATATACCTCGCAACAGTTTCAAATTAGAAGCACAAAGGAAAAATATTAGGAGAAACATTGTGGTCTAGTGCATGAGGTTAGGACTGCTTTTTTTCCCAATACACTTATAATAATAATAATAATAATAATAATAATAATAATAATAATAATAATGACTTTCTATAGCACCTAATCTTTAAAAGCTCTAAGCGCTTTACAACATATATAGTCATATGACTACAGAAAAACAAAAAACATAAACCATGAAATTGGGAAACAAAAAATGCTGAAAATATTTAAGGTACGAAACATTATTAGGTTTTTAAGTTTGTTCTTGCAGTCGAAAGCGGTGAGTTTTAAGAGCACTCTTAAAAGGGACCACTGTGACTTTGTGTAAAATTTCAGTGGGGCAATTCGTTCCACATTGCTGGGCCCTGGTATGCAAAAGAACGTTCTCCATATGATTTCTTTTTCATAGTGGGAACAATGCGTATACGATTGTCAGAAGAGGAGCGTAAGTATATTGCTTGTGTATACACATGGGTGAGGCCAGATAGGTATGTTGGACTGAAGTCCATAAAGGGGAGGTGTGCCCTGATCGTGGTACTCTAAAGATGATCCGTGCAGCTGTGTTTTGAACTTTTTGAAGTTTATGGAGTAGATATTGAGACGAACCAGACAGAATTGAGTTACAATAGTCCAGTCTTGAAAGTACTAATGAACACACAAGTGTTTTAGTGGCACCAACTGAAAGATATGTGCGATTGGACCTGATGGGTCTCAGCTCAAGATATGCAACCTTGCATATGTTCATGACATTTTGGTGCAATCTGAGAGTACTGTCTAGAGTAACACCTAGTTTTCGTACTGACTGAATTTAATGTTGGTGTTGCTGATATTTAACTGTTTGAGGTAAAGGATGTGAATGAGTAAGTCTGTTTGTTGTGATCAGAATGGCCTCAGTTTTATCATCATTCATCTGCAGCTCGTTACATGTCATCCATGATTTTACATCAGCAATGCACATCTATACTCGGATGGTAACATCAGCTTCAGTTGTGTGACTAGACTTTTATATTTGGGTGTCATCAGCGTACAGTTGGTGAGACACTGGGTGATGATCTATGACATTTGAGAGCGACTAAGTGTATAGAATGAAGAGAACATGTCACTGTGGAACACCACACCATAGATCAACTGGGATGGAGTTTACTCCATTAATAAATACAATTTGTGTCCTATTGACTAAATAGGACTTGAACCACAGTAAGGCTGTATTCTGAATGCCAAATACATGCTGGAGACGGTGAAGAAATATATCATGGTCTATTGTGTCAAATGCAGCAGACAAATCAAGGAGGGTGAGGACTCTAATCTTTCCACTATCCAAAGCAGAGAGATGTCATTAACTACTTTCAGAAGAGTAGTTTTCGTACTGTGGCAAAGGCGATATGCAGACTGTACATTGCTAAAAAGACTGTTTGAATTCAAATGAGATACCAGTTGGGTTAGAACAACTTTTTCGAAGATTTAAAAAAAAATATAAATAGGAGATTAGGAACTGGGTGGTAGCTCTTTAAATCGTTATGGTCAAGTATTTGTTTCTTGAGCAGAGGCGTTACGATGGTAGTTTTGAAAAATGATGGGAATTCCTCGGATATGGGAGAGATATTAATAACGTCAGTTAGTGAAGGCAATATTGGATCTAAGCACTCAAGCAGCAGTGATGTTGGAATTGGGACTTTGGTGCACTCTATATCACGTTTATCGATACTAAATCCATAGAGTCTGGTTAAAATTCTCCTAATGGTTGTCGCTAAAATTCTATATCGTAACTGTATGGTGACGACGAGTCAATTGAAATTGTGTTGTCAAGCGCATCTCTAACGGTCTTTATTTTGTCACGAAAGAAATTTGCAAATAGTTTTCCGGAAGGACTACTGGTGAGAAGGTAGTTGGAAGTGGTGTACATTTTTGTTCCTTGACATTAGTTTCTTAATTATTTCGAAGACCTCTTTGCAGCTGGAACTCTGTTGTTTTAGTACTGTAGTGGGATAATTTGGCTAAATGGACCGTGTTTGTGACGTTCTTCTTAGCGGCTTCATAGATTTGTTTGTGAATAGTTAGTCTGTTGGAACTACAAAGCTTCTGCTTTACGGCGATGTCTTTTAGCAGTGCGAAGCTGGTCCCAAACACTGCTTTACCATGGAGAACACTTTTTTTTTTATTGATACTCTGCACTTTTTTATTGACACTTTGCACTTATTCTGTTTAAAGGACTTATACGTAGCGTGTCAACCTTGGAAAAACTCAGTTGCACGGCCAATTAGACTACAACCAATCTAATTTCAAAAGGGCATCTCAACTTTGTGTCCAGAAACAACGTAAAATACCTCATCTCGCTAGCTAGAAAATGCTGCTGAATGAAACTGTCATGGAAAATGAGGGAGTCTCAGGTTGCTTGAACAGTCTTTATTAACACACCTTCACAGTACACGTCCATAACTTTCTATATGTATCGCGGCGCCCTCTATCCAGGGAGCAGTCCCTATCTAATGTTGCAACTACTAAGGGGAGCAGTTATTAATTAGAACTAACGAGTAAACTACAATATGTCACATAAACTTTGTTTACGATCAGGCAAACCGTCATCGATCTATTATTTAAATATTTTCTTTGATAAATACACCCGAAAGAAGTAAGTAGCATATATTAAACAGGAGATGGGTTAGATGAATCTAGTGGAATTTGTTGTTGCTATGGGTTTAACTCGGGAAGCTACTGGTGTAAGGTGTCAGTGATCAAGGTGAGGTGTCAGTGATCTCTTTAGACCACTCGACCACTCTGTCACCCTATAATGTGCTGTAAAGAAGTTGTTTGGCTACATTTTACACGAGTTGTTATAGATGAATATAGTAGAACTAAAAACTAAAAAGATTGAGACCAACAGAAAATTACAATCTAGTTAGTTTTTAATAACTGCATGAACTTAATTCATTTTTTGAAGACTTAATTACTATAAAATTGTTAGGACGAGGTTTTATCATGAAATTGACATTTAAAAATAAATTATACCGTCCAATTTTGTTTTCATTATTACGAAGTCGTTTAACCAATACCGTCATGTATCAGGTGGTAGTATTTCTCGTAAATTTGATTGCAGCTGATGAAACAAAGTCCTTTGGTACAACGGTGTCACAATCGTCAGTTAATATTTAGGTTTTATCTGATAATTGGACTGAATTATTTTAGTTTGTGTAAATCTATTTAGATAATACAGTTGTTTGTACTAGATTACGCTTGAGTCATTTCTTTTGCTTAAAATCTGAAGGTTGGAACAAATTTTTTAAAAACGTTCTGCCAGAGTAAATTGGCTGCCTGTATTTTTAACTGTTACGACAGCTATGTCGTACAGTTTCACGTTTACGAGATAATAAATTATTTGTTTGAAGGCTGATGGTAGATTTAGTTCGTCGAAATGATATAATCGCATTGTTTAGAATGATTAAGTTTATTTAATTTCTTCGGGATATGCATTATTGTCACTAGCCCTGTTTATCCATTTTCAAACGAAGAGACAACATTTGTTCGTTCATTCGTTACGCCCTCAATAGATTTAACCTTTCTTCACCTATCATCACAAATAATGGCGCTGCTCAAACCGGGAAACTCGGCCAAACTAAATATGTCAGTAGACACCATTTTCACACTCTATTGACTTTTTTAATTTTTCCGTTGCACCTCAATATCCTGGAAGATTTTTCAACTACACTTGTGAACATTTATAGATGCATCTCCAGAATAATGAAGTCATTTTGACTTCATTCTCACACTTCAGTTACTTTTGTTTTCCAGCAGTTCGTTTGCTATACTTTCGATGTCTTTTATCCTATTTCATCTACAAATGCAAATTAAGACTTTAATGCATTTTATAACAAGTAACTATGCCACTATTACCTAATTTTCACCTTTGAATGACTTTTGTATTTCAGCCATCCGTTTGTAATACCGTCAATGTCTTGTACCCGATTTCACATACATTTGCGTGGTCGCGGGTGGCCGACTGGTCTAAAGCACTCGCTTTTACTGATCAAGGCCATCTTACATCTGTCCTAGTGGTTCGAGTCTCGTGCATAGCCAATGTGGGTACCCGAGAAAGTTTCCTTGTAGCATGCGTGGGTCGGTGATTCTTACCAGGGGTTTCTACGGGATCTTCTTCGGCCAGTTGAACTGGCCGCCATGTACATGTATGCCGTGTGCTGAAAAATCGCAATAAACCAACAACAACAATTTACACTTGTTGAAACTAGTATATAATGCATCTCAATAGATAGTAATTAATTAAACCAAAAGGGAGTCACTTTTCCCTAATGCTCATGGTTGAGTTACATTTTGTATGTTCAGCTATCTGTTCGTTAAATTCTGAATATCGTCGTTCCGTATCCACATGCTTATCTGAAAATTAGTAAGTGGGTGCATCACTGGAAAAGTCACTCGTTTATTCCAAAACTAGGTCACTTTGACTTAATGTACACGCTTGATTGCCTTTCACGTGTTGTGTTACATGTTCTGTCTTTAATCAAATTGTTTCATGGCATAACAAACTCAGTTTAAACCTTATTCATACTGATCAAACGTTGTATGTTGCTGCATCTGAATGTAGAGTTTATTGCAGTAGCAGCACGCATTGGTAACGGGTTGAATCCTGTCCAGAGCAGGCGGGGTTGGCTGTCATGGCGAATCTATGAAAGAAATTGACTAACACTGCCTCTTCCACAGGCCTTCATTTCAGTGTATATAATATGGGCTACTTCAAATACACTCCTGTGGAAGATGGTATTCAAGTTTATGAACACCTTTTACTGCAGGCAGACGAACAGACAGAAGAGGGAGAACATAAAGAAACTGAAAAAGACGAAGCAGATCGCTCAAAACACACTGAAGACACAACAACCGTGAACAAAATAGAGGGGGAACAAATTTCAGAGGAAGTACAAAAAAACTTAGTTGAGCAAAAAGACTTGGAGTTGAAAGAACAGGCTACAGTTAAGGGAGATACTTCTGCAGGTGAGACAAAAACGGACTTAACTGAGAAGAAGCACATCGATTCTCTTGAAAAAGACGAAGAACATAAAATTGTTTCTTCTAGTATAAAACAACAGGAGAAAATGTCAGAAGGGAATAAGGCATCTTTTGAACAAAAGGAACAATCGGACTCCGTCGCGAAATGCAGCAAAGATGAATCCCCAAAAGCCGAGGAAGGACAAACAATTGTTTTTGAGCAAGAAAAGTTTGATGATGGTCAGCTGGAGCCTACGGTTCAAAAAGAGCAACTATTAGCTGAAATTACTAAGAAAAGTGAGTCTGTGCATCAGCAGGAAGAAAAACTCTCTAAAGAAATTCCCTCTGAGGAAGCGTCGTCTGAACAAAAGGAACAGCCTGAATCCCGCGGGGAAGTCAGCAAAGATGAAGTTCTGAAAGCCGCTGAAGGACATGCAGTGGCGTCAGAGCAAGTAAAATATAAGGGTGATCAACTAGGGCCAGAAGTTCAAGAACAGGAACAAGTAGCTGAAAGTATTGGTAAAAGTGAAACTGTACAGGAAGAAAATTTATCAAAAGATATTCCCACTCAGGAAGTAACTTCTGAACAAAAGGAGCAACTGGAATCTTTCGGAGAAGTTAGCAAAGATGAAGTTCTGAAAGCCGATGAGAGACATGCAGAGGCTCCAGAGCAAATAAAGGGTGAAGATGATCAACCCGAGCCAGATGTTCAAGAATATGAACAAGTAGCTGAAAGTACTAAGAAATGTGAAACTGTGCCTCAGCAGGAAAAAAATATTTCTATGGAAATTCCAGCTGAACAAACCTCGTCTGAACAACCTTTCGGGGAAGTTAGCAAAGATGAAGATCTGGAATCGGTTGAAGGACATGCAGAGGCGTTAGAGCAACTTAAGTTTGAGGATGATCAGCCAGAGATTGAAGTTCAAAAGGAGGAAGAAGTGTCAAAAGCAATTCTTTCTAAGGAAAAGGCTACACATGCGCAGGAGGAAAACACGATAGCTGCCAATACCTCTTCCGAAGAGGTTGATAGAGAGAGCGAAAAGGCGGAAGAAGCATCCAGGGAGAATGCAGATAAACAACCAGATAAAGCTGGTGGGAAAGAGGAGGGCGAGTATGCAGAAGAGAGCCAATTGGAGGGTTTAGCTGATACAGATAGGGAACAGGTTAGTAGCTGGCTAATAAAATAGAACCAAACAAATAGTATTGGCGGGTTAATTAGACGCAGACACACAACCAGCTAAAGCTGGTGGGAAAGAGGAGGGCGAATATGCAGAAGAGGGCCAATTGGAGGGTTTAGCTGATACAGATAGGGAACAGGTTAGTAGCTGGATAATAAAATAGAATCAAACAAATAGTATTGGTGGGATAATTAGACCTGCATTGTTTAAGGGTTTGAGAGTTTCATCTGATGGAAACTATGAATACAACTCTGTTTGAATGTAGCATGTGTATTTTATGTTGTTTGTTTGTTTGATTAGGATTTTTAACGCAACTTTATATATATATATAAAAATTCAGTTATATCGCTAAGATGTCTGCATTGAGTCAGTTTATAGTGATGCCTAGCACTAGGGCATCATGCCACAGACATATTGCATGCTATTTTTTGCATTTTTTTTTGCACGATCTTTCTAGCCATGTTTGGATTTATAGTTGTGTGTACGCTACTTTGCCTTTCCATGTTTAAACTATATGTTAAATGCAAAAAGTTTAATTTTAAACAAGTGTCGAACCTGTTTCTAACTAAATTAAATTGCTACATGACTGACCCTTAAATCATCAAGTGATTCTTTCTACGCTCAATTTTATTTGGATGGATATTTACGGTCATCATTATTATTCACTAAAAAGATAGATTTACATTAATGAAAGTTATTCCATTGAAACATAGTCTGAGAAATAAAATGCAATATCCCTCTCACCCCCCCCCCCCAAGTGATCCTTAGCTTGTTAACATACTAATTTGCAAAGGCACGTGATCAGTATTCTTACGAGTTTGATGAGTAAGAAAGGCGCCTTTAGTAGACACATCTGGAATGTGCGAGAAATAGCAGTCAGAGACAGGTGGCAGCTTAATGTACGTAAATTTCTTGGAACTTTTGGTTTATCGAACTTTTAACAGTTCAATTTCTAATACAGGTGCTTGTTTAACTCCTTTTTGGCAGGATGGACTCCAGTTTATTAATAAGTATATTGTTTTGCAGAAAGGTCACGAGTGACGTGTTTCAGGAATAGAGTAAAACGTGTGGGGAAAAAAAACTAACATCTGAATATAAAACTGTTTCGAAAACAGCTGCATAATAAGAAAATTATATACTCAGTAATTAACTTTAAATGATTTTAAAAACATGGCTGGTATGGGGAAATCATGGCTTGAAACCCGTGACGTTTCAAGCAAGTTTTACTGTGTATTGCAATTGATTGAACTTCTGTACGAGTGCCATTAAAATGTCCAATCCAAAACACAGTTTAATAGTCCAAATTTAAACATATTCCAAAACACGTTTTGATAGTCCCAGTTTGAACATATTCCAAAACACATTTAATAGTCCAACTTTTTTACATACTGCAAACCACATGTTAATAGTCTTAAATTGAACATGTTCCAAAACACATTTAAATAGTTTCAATTTGAACATATTCCAAAACACATTTAAATAGTTGCAATTTGAACATATTCCAAAACACATTTAAATAGATGCAAGTTGACCATATTCCAAAACGCATTTAATTTGAACATATTCCGAAACCCATTTAAATAATTACAATTTGAACATATTCCAAAACCCATTTTAAATAGTTACAATTTGAACATATTCCAAAACCCATTTAAATAGTTACAATTTGAACATATTCCAAAACCCATTTTAAATAGTTACAATTTGAACATATTCCAAAACACATTTAAACAGTTGCAATTTCAATATATTCCAAAACGCATTTAAACAGTTGCAATTTGAACATTTTGCAAAACGGATTTAAATAGTTGCAATTTGAACATATTACAAAAACGCATTTTCCCAATTTCAACTTAATTAGATGAGACAGTTTTCTTTTTGTTGAGATTTCCTAAAAACAAGCAAACAAACAATTAATAAGAAACGTTCCGGTTGTTATGTCTGATTCGGCGCTAATTTTTCAGCCAGTGAAAATAGAGTTCCGGTGGGAGGAAGGAGGGGAAAAGGTCCTGGTATCAGGGTCCTTTGGGGACTGGAATGATCCTGTCGAATTAAAGAAAAAGTGAGTAAGCAAAGACATTTTTAAACAATCAAGACTGTATGTATTGAGGTATATTACTGCTGTAATTTTAATGAAAACATGTCACAAAGGAATTAATAGCGATTTGCATGTTTGGATTTTTGAAACGAAATTGGAAACTTTAACGAGATAGCGGCAAACAAGTTACAGCTTGACAAAAGTGGTCTGGCGATTTGATTTAGTTGTAGTTGTGACATCAACGTCCACTCGGCAGATAAGGTGAAATGACAAATGGCGTGTTTCATAACTAGTCTAGTGAAAGGTCAATATTTATGATCCTGTACTGGTCATTTCACCATTTCTTTTGGCCATTCAATTCAGCTAAGTACATTCAAAGTACATGTTCTGATTAATTCTAATGGCATGGATTACCAAGACTACATCATTACAGTTACACAGGTGTAAACGTATTTAATAAGCTGCCACTTGAAAGCAACCTGTTTGTCAATATTCAGAGCATTACCATACATTGACCAAGTCCGAAAATATTGACATTCAACTTTGAATTGACCCCTTGAACTCGGGTGTGGTGGGGCACGAGAGTGTAATATATAATTTTGGTCACAGGAGAAGGAATATGGTCATGTTTGGGTATCATGTTTATTATGCTATTTGGCATGGCTTTATTTAAATAGCATTGGCAATCAACCGGTCATTGGGATGTACAGATAAGAGGAATCCCGATTCAGTAGACGTCATCAACCCTTTCAACGACATGATCACATTGCATGCAAATTGGCCCATTCATAGTTTACTATGTTTGTTCTTCTTCCTTCTTAACATGCGCACAAGACAGACAGCACAGTAACATAAACATTTTTTTTCTTTTCAAAAAGATAATGTGATATAGTATAATGCGACATAACATAATATAATATAACATAACGTAACAAATTGAACTACAGAATTTGCATATAAATGGATGCATCCCATTCGCAACACGAATTGTAATGGGGGTACATTGGCAACTCAACGCGATTATATCTCTTAATCGATATTTCGTCTATTCGTGTATAGTGCCACTTGTGATGCAAAATCGATATTCTGCTGGAAATCAAATCTTACTTGTCCAGTCAGATGTTTGTAGTTATTGATCTCGACAATTCTATCTTATTGAGTCTAGACATCCATAATTCATCGGTTTAAAAAAAAAAAAAAATTATTGTCCGTGCATCATCTCGTATGGATTGGAAATTAGTGATGGTCATCACACACTGGTGTCATGATCAAGGACTAATCTTTGTATAAAACGTGCGAATAACTTAAATCTATACTAGTACGCCATGTATGTAATAAATAACGTATTTATGCTAGTCACGCATACTTCGTAAATGAATCATTTGGCATAACGTGACTTTAATACAAGTTCGCCATATCAAGACAGTAAGTGTATTATCTTGATTATGCACGGAAATTTGACATAAGCCTCAATTACGACCCCAAATTTAGAAACAAGATAGGTAGTTTATCTATCAATGATGATGCAGCCATTTATACATATTTTATAAACATTTACAAAGAACAACATACTCTTGCGTTTATGACAGTCTCATCAGATTAAGTGAACAGCTAATACTGTTGGCCAATCGTACAAAGGAATGATCCATTCTAAAATCATTTTCAGCAAAGTCTAGTAAGCACGTCCTTCAAAGTTTTTGAAAACTTTTTTTCACTAAAATAATCCATGGTAACTTTTAAGTCTTTACTACAAGATATCCCAGTGATTTTGAGCAGGTAAAATTAATTTCATTTTCTGTCTAAATATAATTTATGGCAGACGACGGAACACAAAGGAGATTGCGGTAATAATCAGTGCCTTGTTTTCAAGTTACTGGGGAAGATTTTATTCAATAAATTTTGGATACACTAGTAATGGATTATACTTTCATTAGGTCAACACCAATATGAGTGAAAGAAAATTTCAACGGATAACATAGAAGTCAAACCCACCATGTATTAAAGAAAATTACATAGTGTTTAGATGACCCCTATGTGTAGTCACGTCTTTGCATTTGCTACGATTATCATTTGAACTGAAATTCTTTAAGCGACTTGTTAAAATGATCCCTAGATGTAAAGTCACTTCAGTTGCGTTTGAACTGAAATTATTTTAAGCAAACCCAAAGTATTGTCTATGCCTGCCCCAGACGATAAGGCTCTCTCAATGTTTATTAGGTGGATGACCATTTTGTCTAATTTAGTGAAGTATTTTTCTTTAAAAAAAAGTGAACATTTATTTGTTCCTATTCTACTTTCTTGCAGTATAATTACGACTTGTGCAAGTCGACGTCCTTGATTATATCGCAGTGAAGGTTAGACATAAGATGTAAGCCACTCGATATTCTCCTCGGTCCAAATATCTAGGTTGTTGCCTCGGTTCAGATATCCAGACTGGTTGTCTCTTGTATCAAAATTCCTTGCTGTTTGTCTCCTCGATCCATATATCCAGACTGTCTCCTCGATCCATGTATCCAGACTGATTGTCTCCTCGGTCCAAATACCCAGGCTGTTGCCTCTGTTCAGATATCCAGACTGGTTGTCTCTTGTATCAAAATTCCTTGCTGATTGTCTCCTCGATCTATATATCCAGACTGATTGTCTCCTCGATCCATATACTGATTGTCTACTGAGTCCATGTATCTCCAGACTGATTGTCTCCTCGATCCATATATCCAGACTGATTGTCTACTGAGTCCATGTATCTCCAGACTGATTGTCTCCTCGATCCATATATCCAGACTGATTGTCTACTGAGTCCATATATCCAGACTGATTGTCTACTGAGTCCATGTATCCAGGCTGAACATACCTGTGCTGTCTTTTGCCAGCGCAACTTACCTTTTCGTGCGAATTGAAGGAATATCATTGTGGAACATTCCGTAAAACCAACCTGTAGTGACTTGTTAATACTGCACTAACAATCCAAGCTTTTCGTTCTCAGCTCTGGGTTGAAGACAGATTCAGTATTCATATTGATTCTATAAAGAGCGAAAATGCATGACATTTCTCGTTCCGATATAAAAGTCACCCCCCCCCAAAAAAAAAAAAAAAAAGAAAAAAAAAGAAAAGAAAAGCGTGTTGACGATATAGTGGTTTGAAATCTGGTCAAAATGCAATTCCACACAATTTGACCTTAACTTTTATTTCCATTCCAATACTTGATCGTTAATCAAAGAATTATCAAAACCATTTCGGCCATTGTACACAAATACATTACATCAGGTTTAGTAACGCACTGCGCTAGATTTGGTTTAGTAGACAAGCCTAGAGGTCAAAATTGAGCCATTGTGCGGTCAAACTCATTTGGGTCATATTTAACGGATACAATAAATAATAATAAATACGAGTCGTTCATGGTTAAAGTAGACATTGTGGGAAATTACTGTAATCACACGAGTCTTCTCAAGTACAACCCAAAAAGTAAAAGAGAATCTATAAAATTGTTCATAATTTCCTTATATTTGTTAAAATACAAATGACTTTTAAAAAGTTAATAACACATTTCGGACGAGGTTAAATAATTGTCTTAATTTTCTATTGTTTAAACATTGTTTTAAAAAATTAAAACAAAAGATTTGGGACATGTTCTTATTTCCATTCATATCGCTTAATATCATTTCGTTAGTTTCAATTCAGTAATGATATTGTTCACGTGCACTCTGGTGGTTGGGGTGTTGTATGTCATGCATTACTGTATTTATATTTATTACTGTTACTTAAGATTTTACTTTTAAAACCAATTAACTTATTGTAACTCAAAACACAATGTAGCTGACTTATATAAGTCAAGTAAATAGTTCTAATTTTCGTGCGGATTAAATAGTTATCAAGGAAAATAGTCGATTACTGCTGTACGTAAACGCATTTAGTTTTAGTTTTAAAAATGCAGTCCAGGGTTTGTTAATGTGCAACAGTTAAAATGTGTTAATAAATATAAAACCCTGATTAATAAACGAAATATTGTGCATCGGCGATTTTCCTTTGCTTGTGTTTTCCGTGTTTTATTTCAAGTGGACCTTTAAAACAGAATACCAAGAACATTTACACATTGTTTTCATAAGTATATATTTTTTAGGAAAATCCGGCTATTCCTGTGTTTCACACATATTGTAATGAGTTTTATTGCAGAACATTTATTTATTGCAATTTAAAGAGGCGTTATAACATTGTTTCCATTAAAAGTTATAACGATAAATAAATAAAAAAATAAATAGATAAAAAGAGAAAGACAGAAAAACGAATGCAGTAATAAATGTTGGATGATGTCAGGGCTAAAACTTTGTATTTGTGGCACCATTACTCGTCCATCCATCTTTCTCTCACTCTTACTTTTCAGTGCCAACTAACATTATTTGCAAAATGGATTCGTTTTGTAATTCGCATGCCATTGATACGTTTCAACCTTTACACGGGTGCCTTGGGTGGTTGCGTGGTATAAAACGCTTTCCCTTACAGATCACTCGCACGTCTAACTTCTGTGCGTTTGAGTCCGATTCTCGGAGCTATTCGCGTGGGTGGTTGTCGAAGCTTGTCATTAGTTTTCCATAGGTCGTCTCGAGTTCGTCCAACACCAAAATATACTGGTTACCACGTAAAGCATGCCCATCATATGCTGAAAATTGCTAAAACACTAAATACAGACCGTCGAACCGCTTTGAAAAATCTCTGCGAAGTTTGAGTGGTGTCGTGTGTGAGTAGAGAAGGAATCCATTTCAGAATAGCTTCCTCGTGCAGAGGATCTCAAAAGACCAGTTCGCAATAAAGTTACTGGCAAATGTGCGGCAACAATCGAACTTGCGCTTGAAATCCTCTCATAAAACTTGGCATTTTTTTAAAAAAAAAAAAACTGTCCTGTGTAGGAAATACTACGATGGGACATGCTTCCCGGTTTCAGCGAAAATGGCCAAAAGTATTTCGCCTGTGTTATGGAAACGGTCACTTTTATCTTAATTGTTTAGTTTCCAGAGATGCTGCATAATATTTAAACGGGAGGGGGGAGTGGGGCCGATTAGTATAAGGCTCTTGTCATTTATTGCAATTTATAAATAATTGCTTTATATATACTTGGATATAATTTTTGGCACTGAAAGGTCTGCATTATTTCTTGGCGCTATTCTGTGTGTGTTATTGTGTGGTTTGATATATACGCTTATTTGTTCTACTATCAGGGACGGGATATTTGCGGCAAATCTTGACCTTCTACCAGGGGATTATTTATACAAATTTCTTGTAGATGGCAAATGGTGTGTGAATCGAAATCAGGTAAGTAATACAGATGGATGGATGGAGAGATGTGTGCGTGTGTGTGTGCGTGCGTGCGTGTGTGTGTGTGTATGGTAAATTCCTCTCTTGTTTCCACATCTACAGCATTATGTGCCCAAACAGTAAATTTAACTTGTTAAAGTTTATAATTGTACGAAATAAGTATTAAACCCTCACCCACAAAAGATACGAAAAAAAATACGAATTCCTCATAGTATAAGACTCCTTTGTGGGAACAGTAATTAGTCTGTATCAGGCTGCTAATTAAATATGAAAATACCTGTTTTGGTATTTGTTTAAATTACAGGCATTTTTTTTCTTTTTCTTTTATTTTAAGTTTTTGCGATGATAATTTAAAAAAAACAACAAAAACTTGTTCACTTTGATTTTGTGACTTTGGTAGGATCATCATATTTTGGACGAGTTATTAACTAAAAAGAATTTGTAATGTATGGTTTTGTATGTATGGGTTTGTTTATTGCTATTCAACGACATAGTGACGATATTTTGATATCAGGTTAGTTATGAGGTGCCGTAGCGGACAAAAGCTGGTACAAGTAGAAAGTTTCAGTTGAAATTTCGATGATGTATGTAGAGAAATCTAATATAACGTGTTGAATCACATTGCACGTCATTAAAGTTTCATTTTCTATATCGACATTCTTTATTTTAGATGTTGAATTATACAGTGGGGGTTTAAAGTTATATTTCCTTTGTCGACGTTTTACAGCGTTTTGAATTACACAGCGGCGGTTGAAATTTCAATATAATATGTCGAGAATCCCTAACTCGTACGTTGTATGCAATTATTTGTGATGAAAATTCTTTTTCGTATGGCGAGTATTTAGATTTCATTTATTGAATTTCACAAATTCACAGCAATGAGAAACAGCCTCCTTGTTTAAAAATAACTCGGTCCGTTCACGGCAGCGACCGCTAGCGAAGAAATTCATAGTAATTCTCGACCTGCAAATGGTAACTTTGAAACTGTAAATGCATGAAATGTAATGGAACCTCATAACTGAACACGAATGATGTATCTTAATACTCGATATTATTTGGAATTGCTTAACCGTATATTGTGCAATGTTACTTTTAACACCAAACACATCATTTCACCGTATAAAAATAACAATTCTGCCAAGCACTATAAAATGTCCAATCACCACTCTATAATTTAAAAGATACAATTTAAAAATGCAGCATACGAAATGGAACGTTCAGCACAATCAGTGTGATTCAATATATTAAACTGAAACTCGAGACATATGACTAATATTTAAACAACCGCCGTGTAATTCAAAAGATAGTAAAATTAGAACAAGAAAAAACTCGACATTGGACATCGAATTTTCAACCAGCTCTGTGTAATTCAACAGATGAAATCTAAATACTCAACAGACGAAATGGAACTTTCAACATAAACGCTTTAAACCAATACATAAATTAGGAATTATCTACGTATGACATTGAAATTTCAACCACCATTTTGTAAATCAAATGGCACACTATAAAACCTCGGCATAGAAAATATAGCTATATATATAATTCGGGGGATTAAATTATTGGGTATATCACCTTCCTTCCAATGCAGTCTCGTTCCGCCTTTGCCTCTTCTGCTTCCGACGGTTGGTATCAATTAATTAGCATAACATTATGCAATAATGCGTGGGGACGTGGCACTATTCCGTCCTCCGAAACAATTAATTAGCCCTTTTGGGGCATTAAACAGACGTAAATGCCCAATGGGCGAAAACGTCTTAAATCCAATTAATCAATCAATCATATAGCTTCTAATCTAAAATCTCGACCAATAAAATGGAAGTTTAAGGACAAGTAATTTTCATACAACACTTGAAATGGGAATTATGGTCCAATCAGCGTTACATATTCGTCGTGTGGGTGGCAAAAAAATATAGACCCGTTTATAAAAATCGTAAATGATGTGAAGTTTCCCATTTGTTTTTTAAGGATGAGGTTTTATGTTTGCAATTGAAAGGTGTAATGTAATGGTGTATTCAAGCAACCATTAACACAATTTATGAATCATAATTTACGCGATACACGTGTCAATAGTTTGGTTTGTGTAAGCTAGTCGTACAGCTGTTAGTTTGTTATCATAATCATCGTTTCAAATAGCTAATTATGACTATTTACATTACATGTTACATGCTTTCCTTCTTATTCACTCTTACTTACCGATATCTCTAAAACTTGATTTAAAGTATGTGCATGCAGTAGTCTAGCTTATTAAGTTTTGTATTTCTCTTTCTTTCCTTTATATTGATTGTTTGATTGATTGATTGTTTTTGTTTTTAGACATCTTTAGTCTTGACATCTTTTAATTCATTGTTGTTTATTGATAACGGCAACTTTAACTGCGACTTCAAAACAATTATAAAAGCAACCATATTGGTATGACTTGTTTTATCTACTTTTATAATAGTGACTTTGAGGAACTTGTGATTTCTTTATGGGAGACTTGTAGCTACCCATGAATATTCTTTTACATTTTAACAGTGTCTCGAAAATGGGACGGTTTTTACATCATAGTAATTTAAGGTGATCTCATACCTTTGAGGTGCGAGCTCTGTCCGTCATGAAATCATCATGTTTTTTACCTTAGAAAAAGTTAACACAGAATATTTCAGTTTAATTAGTTGAATTTCATTTTGAAATGGATGTGCCACTTGTACAATAGACCAAGTCATTTACCGCATCAAATGAGGCCATCTTTTGAAGAGTCTACAAAAATTGCTATGTCAGGAAAACGCATCAGTAGTCATGGTAAACGGGGATAAGAAACTTGACATTTAGACTCTCTTTTAAAACTTCATTGCACATAGTTACACCAAACAGACCTGGTACATCGCAGCTATTAAAAGAATAAAAATACTGATAAAACAATCTCATAATCTAACTTTTATCTAAGTCTGTCTTTGACAAGGAACACTATTTCATTGGCACTCAACAGTCATTTCACCAGAAATGGATTAGGTGAGAATTTCTGGAGCAAAACAAAACGTCAGCTGTGTTTTCTTTCTTTCAGCCAATCATAGTCGGAGAAGACGGTATTGAAAACAACGTCATTGCGGTGAAATAAGAGTCTAGAATGAGGATATTTGGATTGTGATGTAGAACCAGACTACACAAAAGATGGTGTAATGCCTTCAGTGGGAACAGACTAACAGAGTCGTCTTTTGAAATTTAATCGTTGAACTTATTATCTGCATTATAGTAAAAATAATATAATTGAATTAGTTTAGACCCAAAAAATTGAATATGGCATATCAGATCTTAACTTCATTAAACTCATTGCACATAACTTAGTCTAGGATTCGAAATTAATTTTGCGAAACATTACGTTGAAATATGGGCCTTACAAATGTGCAGGGATACTTTATAATGGCGCGAGAAAAATACTGAAATTTTGTTTGCAAAAGTTCGGTTCTAGATATTCAAGTCCGTACATTTTGATGATTTTTGTTTGCAGACTTGAACATTGTACGATTTTCAAGTCGAGATGTATTCGATGAAAACCTATTCCCATTTTTAATTTTGACTCTACAGACTTGCACTTCTGAACAAATAGAATGAGGACCTTACTGTGAATATTGTAGTGTTTATGTTTGATATTTACCTTTTAGAACCAGTCTGGTCATACAATTGTAGTGGCGGCGTACAGTGTAATTGAAGCACTGGCGATAACGTTTCCCCCAAGGTTGCTTTTTTATATTTGACATCTTCCAAAATCTCAGCATCGCTTTCAGAATGATACGGAATTTACCAAGATTACTGGACATGACGTTTCCTGGACACGAGTTTTGCCTTTTAATTAGGATTTACCTACTCTGAGTGACAGCTGTAAGAATTGACCTGCTTTGACAGTTCATTACAATGGTCAAGATTTACAGCCATATTCGCCATTTTATGCAAGCATTGTGAAATTGGCCCGCCAATCTTTCAATTATAATTATAGCTATAATCTGATAATCTTGTAAATAATGTTATTATGATTGTTTAAATAGGTAGGGCAATAGTGTTTCTCGTGCACTTAGAAATTGTGTAAACAAAATTATACTGAATATGATGCTAATTTATCTGATATTGGGGCAGTTGAATCTATCCAGTTAGTATATCCACTAGAATGACATTTTTGTTATTATGAATTGATGAGGTATTTACATGCACATTCTGTACATCTTTTGTTTAGTTATTTTACCTTCATTTCCATTTCAAATTTGTTGCCGTGTTTGCTTATTTTACTATTCTTTCATTTTGGGATTATGGTTTTCACTTTTTCAGTGTTACTGTACAAAATCAGTATTAACTAGTGATATATGACGGTTATGTATTTGTACCTACAGTCATGCATCTCCCGAAAAGTTGGCCCTGTCACATTTGTAAAAAGAGTTGTTTTGTCTGTCATCATCATTTCGTTTTAATTCTTCTGTATCCTTGCTGTGGCATCATTGAGATGAATTGATATCCTTTGTATTGTGGATTATGTAAAATTCTTTTACAAGAACATTTAAGCCTATACGCCTATGCCACTGTTTTGTCGTGCTGATTCACGCTAACACCTTTATTACGCGCGGATAATATTTGAAGTATTGTCAACATTTTCAAGCAATTCCAACTGACTCCACATTGATCCGTACATCTGATGCTTTGTGCTTGAAATACTGGCTGTAGTTACATGTCATTGTTGATGAAAATAATTTATCAAAATCATATCTACTGATTGAATTTCTAATTTAATTCTGTATACTTATCCCTTTTTACTTGTTATAATCAATCGCTTGTTTTGAAGGCCTTATACTTATTTTCTGTCTTGTATTACCCGTCACTGCGGGTTTGTGGATTTATAATACACCCGGTGCTCTCTCCTGCATGCCGTAAAAGGCAACTAATGGAGACAGGAGCTTTGGTAAATCTGTGGTTGGCGTGCTGCTGGACTCGAAAGGACAAGGTTTGGGGCTCGAATCCTACTGTTGGATGAGCCGGAGTCGGCTGTCATGGAATGTATTTGGGCAAAGTATTTACTCTAGTTATCTTGGCACTAACTAACCTACTTGTGTCACTGTACTATAAAACACCAGACCAAAATCAAATTATGTTGTACTCGTCCAGCTTCAGCCACATCGTAGGCGATTCTATCGCTGTATTTTATCACTCAGTTTTCTGATAGTAATTTACCTTAATTGACGGTTATGTGATGGTATAACCACATTATCTATTTTAGTCCTTACGTCTGTATTAATAAAATGAGCTTTATTTACAGACACACTTTGTACATTGTTCGACTGGGTCATTGTTTTAGGGTCTACAAAAAATGTTCTAGGTTTAAGTGAGAACATTCAAACGTTTTTGTCCTGTTGTATGTGGCTGTTTCCAAGCCTTTGTCGAAAAGTATTTTATACTGATATAGTATTGACCAGTGTATAGGTGACCACAAAGAATATTGCCCTCGTGTACAAATTAGCCACACAGATGGCGTCTGTTCTTCGGATCTTCCTCTTCCATATTTTACAAACGTTTGCTTATGGACAAAGTTTACTGCTGCAGAAAACCAGTCGAGAAGAGACAGTGTACTCGGAACACTTGAAACCAGCACGAGTGAATGACGAGTTCCACGTGATCTTTCACGAGACGGTACAGACAGTGTGTTCATCTATACGCATTAGATACTCTACCAAAACTAACCATTGCAGCAGCATTTACATGTTATTTTCACAGATTTTGAATGATTGGCTGTGCATACTCGAATTAATTTTGTAATGTTACAGTCTATGTACCTTTACATATATATAAACTACATCCTTATAATGTAATACGTTTTGATTGTTTTACATTTTAAAATCCATTAGAATTGCAAAAAAATGCTTCCGCATGTCGATCTTATATTGCACTAATTGCCAACCGATGGGCCGCAGTGTTATAACAAGGGATCCAAAATGTTCAATTATTAGCATGTGGGTTTCTGCAGTCTTTGATTTTTATGGTGGGTGGGTGGGGGTGAAAGGAAGAATGGGTTGAAAAGGTTGAGAGTCACCACTATGCTGTATAAAAAAAAGTACGGTAGACGGCATGGAAAGGCACCACTTTATATATATATATATATAAACATTTGATGGTCCATTTCGTTAAGGCAAAAATATATCACGAAAGATTTGAAAAGAAAGTAGTTGGTGGACCGACTTATTCCCCCTATCTCCACTTTCTTAGAACTGTGCTTAGTTAGTTTGATTGCAATTTTGTTTTAACAAATATCTTTCATACTGGTAGGAAGTGTAACATCAAAAATGAATATAATATGAAAAGATGAAAAGAGTTGATTGTGATGACGTGCCAGCCATTTTATATATATATATATATTGTTACGTGCTTAGGCTCGAATAAGCAGCAACACAGAAAGAGTGAAAACTAACAAGCTTGTATAACTTTAACAATGATTTATTTACTACAATTATTTTCATAAAATAAATAAACTTACAGTTTTAGAGAATCAAATCCAATAAATATAGAATTCACAAAATAATCCTCTAATGGAATTGCAAGTCCTAATAAATAAATGTTCTAATAGTTCCAGGTTCGAATCTTGACAATGTAATAATCCAAAATGGCTGACAATGTCATGTGATGCAGTTCTTGTTTTTAATCATCCAATTGAAATTATGAAACATATGTCCTTTTCCAGATAAATAGAATAATTCTTCTTTTCCAACGAATTGACACAAAGTCCAAAATAATTAAACTCAAACAGATAATACACAACCAATAACTTACAATAAGCCCAAGATCTACTACTCTCAGCTTCTAAAATACAGCTATATATATTGTTTTTCTGAAGTAAACAAGTGATCACGCGCTTTTCTAGAAATTGATAGAAGGTCAGATGAGGTGTTTACCTTCACCTAGTCACGTAATAATGAAATGTTCTAGAAGGAAATCATTCACTTCCCACCCTCAATAAAAGTGTTGTCCTTGAAACTGACCAATAGATTTAGAGGCTTGTTGACAATGTCTAAAGCAAGGTCAGGATTTAGGTCAAACAAGCCAAGGTCAAAACTTGTTTACAATTAGAGAATCTAAGTCAGCCTGAACATTCTAGAAAAAATCTCCCAATCAATTCATTTTAAAGGCAAAATAACAAATTTGGATTTAACATTTAAAAAAATAAATAAATTAAATCCAATAGCCGTAACACCTTCCCCCATAAAATAAAAAGAAAGGTTTATATGATAAAACTTTCTTTTTATCACAAACCAATTTACATCTGAAATTAAAAATTACACAATATAATAAATTATACACGGGAAAGAGCGCCTGCAATTATATTATCTTTTCCTTTTATGTGCCTGATATCAAGATTATACTCTTGTAATAACAAACTCCATCTTAATAATCTTTGGTTTTTGTTTTTCATCTTGCCAATGAAAGTAAGGGGGTTGTGATCACTGAAAACTATAATCGAAGAAGGAGCTGAACTTAAATAAACTTCAAAATGTTGCAAAGCCAAAATCAATGCCAAACATTCCTTCTCGATTGTTGAATAATTTTTCTGGTGCTTATTCAATTTCTTAGAAAAATAACACACTGGATGTTCAATTCCATTTTTGTCCTCTTGAATTAAAACCGCACCAACCCCAACATCACTTGCATCAACAGATAATTTAAAAGATTGACCAAAATTTGGAGCTGCAAGAACCGGTGCTGTTTTAAGTATGGCTTTCAACTTGTCAAAAGCCTCCTGACATTTTTCAGTCCAACAGAACTTATTCTTCTTTTCAATAAATTTGTCAGGGGTTCTGCTACTATAGAAAAATTTGAACAAAATTTACGATAATATCCAGCCATACCTAAAAACCGCATCAGTTGTTTTCTATTTTCAGGCACGGGGAATTTAGAGATAGCCTCAACCTTGGCATCTATTAGTTTAACCTGCCCATGTCCCACAATATGTCCTAATAAAGTTACACTAGCACGACAGAACTCACTTTTAGATAAATTAATTGTCAAACATGCATCAGTGAGTCTGTCAAAGAATTTTCGAATCGTTGCTAGATGTTCTATCCAGGTGTCGTTGTAGATGATGACATCATCTATATAAGCATCACAATTTTCTAGACCAGAAGTAATCATATTCATGAGACGTTGAAATGTACTTGGCGACCCTTTCATCCCAAACGGCATTACTTTATATTGGTAAAGTCCATCTGGAGTCACAAATGCTGAAACTTCCTTTGCTCTTTCCGTCAGTGGAATCTGCCAAAATCCCTTCAGAAGGTCAAATTTGGTGACATACTTGGCATTCCCGATTTTATCAATACAATCGTCAATTCTTGGTAATGGGAATGAATCTGTTTTTGTCACACTGTTCACCTTCCTATAATCAGTGCACATACGGAGAGTTTTATCTGGTTTTGGAACAAGTATGCATGGTGAACTCCAATCACTTTTACTGGGCTCGATAAAATCATTCTCCAGCAAATATTGAATTTCTTTTTTTAAGTATTCCTGTTTGAGTGGATTCATCCTGTATGGATGTTGTTTAATAGGTCTTGAATTTTCAATTTCAACGTCATGAAAAATTTTGTTTGTCCTTGTAGGAATATCTGGAAATAAGTGCTCAAATTCTATTAATAATTGCTTCAATTCATTTCTTTCTTGCACTTGCAAATGTGAAAGTTTCTGGTCTAGATTTTTCATAATTTCTGAATTGCAAAGATTCGTCATTTCAATATCAGTTGTCACTTCAATATCAGTAGAATCTGATGATATTCCTTCATTGAGTGGGACAGGTACAACTAAATTAATTACATGTTTAGCATGGCTATCTCTTTCAATATACTCCTTTAGCATATTTATATGACAAAGTTGATTTTGTTTGCGCCTCCCAGGAGTATTTATAATGTAATTTAATTCGTTAATTTTCCTATCGACTGTGTAGGGACCATAGTACTTGGCCTGAAGAGGGTTTTGTGGCAAAGGCAAGAGAGCCAGGACCCGGTCACCAGGTTGAAAGCTCCTTTCCTTCAAATTTTTATCATATCTTGCTTTCATTTTAGATTGCGTAGAGTGCAGATTTGTTTTTGCAACCTCACAAGCCTTTGACAATTTGTATCTAAAATCAGACACATAATCAAGAAGATTAATTTCAGGATCTTCATTAGTTAAAAGTTTCTCTTTCAATAACTTCAATGGTCCACGCACAGTATGTCCAAAAACCAGTTCAAAGGGACTGAAGCCTAGAGATTCTTGAACTGATTCTCAAACAGCAAACAATAGTAAATGAATGCCTTCATCCCAATCTTTATTTGTATCAAAACAATATGATCGAATCATATTTTTCAAAGTCTGATGAAATCTTTCTAAAGCCCCTTGGCTCTCAGGATGATAGGCAGAAGATTTGAATTGTTGATTGCCTAATTCATACATAACTTGTTGGAAAATACCAGACATAAAGTTTGAACCTTGATCAGACTGAACAGATTTGGGAAGGCCATACTGAGTAAAAAACTTTATCAAAGCTTTTACTATTGTTTTAGATTTTATATTCCTCAACGGAATAGCCTCTGGAAACCTTGTTGACGCACACATAATGGTCAACAGGTATTGGTTACCTGACTTGGTCTTAGGTAAGGGACCTACACAATCTACCATAATTCTACTAAAAGGTTCGTCAAATGCAGGAATAGGTTGCAGATGAGCCTTAGGTATCTTCTGATTGGGTTTTCCTACCATTTGACAAGTATGACAAGATCTACAGTATTTGACAACATCACTTTTGATTTTTGGCCAATAGAAGTGAGTCAAGATCTTGTGATACGTTTTATTAATCCCTAAATGACCAGCCAAAGGAGTTTCATGGGCCAGATTAAGTATTTCCTGTCTGTAAGGTTTGGGAACTACTATTTGATAGTTCACTGACCATTCATCACCAGCAGGTACCTCGGGAGGTCTCCATTTTCTCATAAGAATTCCATTTTTAATAAAATAACAGACAGGAACTTCAGTGGCTTCAGTCTCATTTATGACCCTTTGAAACAAACAGGAGATCTCAGGATCTTTTTCCTGTTCAACGACAAGTGACTGTCGTTTATCACCCTGATTAAGAGAATTAGTTATTAAAAGAGGATCACTATGATCAATACCTTCTGATTGATCTAAACCAAGAGTAAAAGTGATCTCATCAAAAACCTGACATATACAAGTGCCAGTTGAAGGAATGCTGCCTTCTGTAACATCACTCTCAAAATCATCACCCTGATTAAAATAAAGAGAATGAGTTGTCAAAAGAGGATCACTATGATCAATACCTTCTGATTGATCCAAACCAAGAGTTAAAGTGACCTCATCAAAAGCCTGACCTATACAAGCGTCAGTTGAAGGAATACTGGCTTTTTTAACATAAGCCTGACCCACGCAGGTATCAGATAAGGGAATTCTGCCCTCAACAACATAAGCCTGACCCATACATGTGTCAACGAAGGGAATACTGCCCTTTTCAACTTCATTCTCAAGAGCTTTCTTTACCATAGCTCTAGTAACTGTACAAGCTTGAAATATATCAGGGATTTCTTTTTCAATTGGATCAACTTTCTGATCCAAATTAGGCTTGTCAGTCACAAGTGGATTAACCACAACCTTGTCCCCAGCTAAGTCGTTGCCTAGCAATAAATCAATTCCCTCTATGGGTAAAACCGAGACTGTTCCGATTGTCACAGGTCCTGACACTAAGTCTGATGACAAATTTACACAATGGAGAGGAACATTAACAAAGCAGCACTCTAACCCCTGAATAAGAACACTTTCATTAGAAGAAGACTTCTCAGATAAAGGCAAAGTACCTGATAATAAAAGACTCTGAGAGGCTCCTTTGTCCCTTAAAATTTTAATAGGGGTGGGATTGGCTGAATCACCCAAAAGTGATACAGAACCCTTCGATATGAATGGTTCATAATTCTCCATATCAAAATCAGACTGGGATTTATTAGACCCAACAAATGTATTGCTTTCAATACATGACTGTGACCTTGACCTCTTGGAAATAAGAGCATTTGGAACAGGTCTATCTTGATTCTGATTCCTATTTTTCAATTTGTAGCAATCAGAAACAACGTGTCCTTTTTTCTTGCAAAAGTTACACGTCGGAAGAGACAAGGATCTAGAATCAAACTTCTCCGAAGTCTGATTTTTGAAAGTTGTGTTAGTTTGAGTTTTAGAAGGGCTTGAATTAGGCGGAAATACTTTTCTGCCATTAAATTGTTGAGTAGAAGTCTTGTTAACAAAAGGAACTTTATGTGTCAAAGAATATTCGTCAGCAGCTCGAGCAGCATTTTCCAAGGTTTCAATCTGATGCTCCTCAAGATAAGTTTTAACATCACTATGGACACAGTTTTTGAACTCTTCAATTAATATAATTTGCTTGAGATTTTTATAATCTTGCTCGACTTTCTTGGCTAAACACCATCTATCAAACAACTGCTCTTTTTGTCTAGCAAATTCGAGATGAGTTTGTCCAGCTTAATTTCTATAATTTCTAAATTTTTGCCTATAAGCTTCAGGAACTAACTCATAACCTCTTAAAATGCATTCTTTAACTACGTCATAATCACCACTTTGCTGAGCAGACAGTGAAGTGTAAATCTCACTAGCCTTACCAGTAATTACACATTGTAGTAACTGAGTCCAATTCTCTCTTGGCCACTTTAAATTTTCTGCAACTTTTTCAAAAAAAATAAAATATTTGTCTACTTCTTTTTCTTTGAAAGGGGGCACTAATCTAATATTCCTTGCTAAATCAAAATTCTGATTTGAAGTATGACGGTGATTCTCACTTGCCAGCTCTAATTCTTTCATTTTACACTGATATTCCATTTCTTCCTTCTCTCTCTCTCGTTCAATTTGTTTTTCTTGTAACCTTTCCTGTCTCTCTCTCTCCTCTTTTTCAAATTGTAATTGTCTTTCTTTCTCTCTTTCATGAAATTCCAGCTTCTTAAACTCTAATTCAGATTGTAATTGTCTTTCTTTCTCCTCTCTCTCTCTATCAATCCGCATTTGCTCTTTTTGTAATTCAATTTGTTTCTCTTTCTCCTCTCTCTCATATTGTAATTGCTTTTCTCTCTCCCTTTCCTGAAATTCTAGCTTTTTCAACTCTAATTCCATCTTGAATTTTAATTCTAATTCCTTCAATTTAATGTCAGAGTCTGGTGTAGACTTACTGACTGGAATCAAAGCACTTTGTTCAAAAACATCCTGTTCTACCAAATACTGGACCAAAATCTTTTTGATATCTTGTTTCGTTAAAGAAGCCTTCACTTCAGAAAGATCGTATTTTCTGGCAAGTTGAACCAACTCGTCTTTTTTGAAAAGATCTAATTGCTCCTGGGTAGGATTAGAAAGAAATATCTCTACCTTAGATGTCATTTTGATACAAGCGTGCTAGTCTCACTAAAGATTTAAATTTTTTCAAAAACTAGGGGAAATTCAAATTTAAATTCCAATTTATTTCAATCTCAATCTCAATCTCAATCCCGGACGATAGCCACCAATTCTATGTTATGTGCTTAGGCTCGAATAAGCAGCAACACAGAAAGAGTGAAAACTAACAAGCTTGTATAACTTTAACAATGATTTATTTTGTACAATTATTTTCATAAAATAAATAAACTTAGTTTTAGAGAATCAAATCCAATAAATATAGAATTCACAAAATAATCCTCTAATGGAATTGCAAGTCCTAATAAATAAATGTTCTAATAGTTCCAGGTTCGAATCTTGACAATTTAATAATCCAAAATGGCTGACAATGTCATGTGATGCAGTTCTTGTTTTTAATCATCCAATTGAAATTATGAAACATATGTCCTTTTCCAGATAAATAGAATAATTCTTCTTTTCCAACGAATTGACACAAAGTCCAAAATAATTAAACTCAAACAGATAATACACAACCAATAACTTACAATAAGCCCAAGATCTACTACTCTCAGCTTCTAAAATACAGCTATATATATTGTTTTTCTGAAGTAAACAAGTGATCACGCGCTTTTCTAGAAATTGATAGAAGGTCAGAGGAGGTGTTTACCTTCACCTAGTCACGTAATAATGAAATGTTCTAGAAGGAAATCATTCACTTCCCACCCTCAATAAAAGTGTTGTCCTTGAAACTGACCAATAGATTTAGAGGCTTGTTGACAATGTCTAAAGCAAGGTCAGGATTTAGGTCAAACAAGCCAAGGTCAAAACTTGTTTACAATTAGAGAATCTAAGTCAGCCTGAACATTCTAGAAAAAATCTCCCAATCAATTCATTTTAAAGGCAAAATAACAAATTTGGATTTAACATTTAAAAAAATAAATAAATTAAATCCAATAGCCGTAACACCTTCCCCCATAAAATAAAAAGAAAGGTTTATATGATAAAACTTTCTTTTTATCACAAACCAATTTACATCTGAAATTAAAAATTACACAATATAATAAATTATACATGGGAAAGAGCGTCTGCAATTATATTATCTTTTCCTTTTATGTGCCTGATATCAAGATTATACTCTTGTAATAACAAACTCCATCTTAATAATCTTTGGTTTTTGTTTTTCATCTTGCCAATGAAAGTAAGGGGGTTGTGATCACTGAAAACTATAATCGAAGAAGGAGCTGAACTTAAATAAACTTCAAAATGTTGCAAAGCCAAAATCAATGCCAAACATTCCTTCTCGATTTGTTGAATAATTTTTCTGGTGCTTATTCAATTTCTTAGAAAAATAACACACTGGATGTTCAATTCCATTTTTGTCCTCTTGAATTAAAACCGCACCAACCCCAACATCACTTGCATCAACAGATAATTTAAAAGATTGACCAAAATTTGGAGCTGCAAGAACCGGTGCTGTTTTAAGTATGGCTTTCAACTTGTCAAAAGCCTCCTGACATTTTTCAGTCCAACAGAACTTATTCTTCTTTTCAATAAATTTGTCAGGGGTTCTGCTACTATAGAAAAATTTGAACAAAATTTACGATAATATCCAGCCATACCTAAAAACCGCATCAGTTGTTTTCTATTTTCAGGCACGGGGAATTTAGAGATAGCCTCAACCTTGGCATCTATTAGTTTAACCTGCCCATGTCCCACAATATGTCCTAAGAAAGTTACACTAGCACGACAGAACTCACTTTTAGATAAATTAATTGTCAAACATGCATTAGTGAGTCTGTCAAAGAATTTTCGAATCGTTGCTAGATGTTCTATCCAGGTGTCGTTGTAGATGATGACATCATCTATATAAGCATCACAATTTTCTAGACCAGAAGTAATCATATTCATGAGACGTTGAAATGTACTTGGCGACCCTTTCATCCCAAACGGCATTACTTTATATTGGTAAAGTCCATCTGGAGTCACAAATGCTGAAACTTCCTTTGCTCTTTCCGTCAGTGGAATCTGCCAAAATCCCTTCAGAAGGTCAAATTTGGTGACATACTTGGCATTCCCGATTTTATCAATACAATCGTCAATTCTTGGTAATGGGAATGAATCTGTTTTTGTCACACTGTTCACCTTCCTATAATCAGTGCACATACGGAGAGTTTTATCTGGTTTTGGAACAAGTATGCATGGTGAACTCCAATCACTTTTACTGGGCTCGATAAAATCATTCTCCAGCAAATATTGAATTTCTTTTTTTAAGTATTCCTGTTTGAGTGGATTCATCCTGTATGGATGTTGTTTAATAGGTCTTGAATTTTCAATTTCAACGTCATGAAAAATTTTGTTTGTCCTTGTAGGAATATCTGGAAATAAGTGCTCAAATTCTATTAATAATTGCTTCAATTCATTTCTTTCTTGCACTTGCAAATGTGAAAGTTTCTGGTCTAGATTTTTCATAATTTCTGAATTGCAAAGATTCGTCATTTCAATATCAGTTGTCACTTCAATATCAGTAGAATCGATGATATTCCTTCATTGAGTGGGACAGGTACAACTAAATTAATTACATGTTTAGCATGGCTATCTCTTTCAATATACTCCTTTAGCATATTTATATGACAAAGTTGATTTTGTTTGCGCCTCCCAGGAGTATTTATAATGTAATTTAATTCGTTAATTTTCCTATCGACTGTGTAGGGACCATAGTACTTGGCCTGAAGAGGGTTTTGTGGCAAAGGCAAGAGAGTCAGGACCCGATCACCAGGTTGAAAGCTCCTTTCCTTCAAATTTTTATCATATCTTGCTTTCATTTTAGATTGCGTAGAGTGCATATTTGTTTTTGCAACCTCACAAGCCTTTGACAATTTGTATCTAAAATCAGACACATAATCAAGAAGATTAATTTCAGGATCTTCATTAGTTAAAAGTTTCTCTTTCAATAACTTCAATGGTCCACGCACAGTATGTCCAAAAACCAGTTCAAAGGGACTGAAGCCTAGAGATTCTTGAACTGATTCTCAAACAGCAAACAATAGTAAATGAATGCCTTCATCCCAATCTTTATTTGTATCAAAACAATATGATCGAATCATATTTTTCAAAGTCTGATGAAATCTTTCTAAAGCCCCTTGGCTCTCAGGATGATAGGCAGAAGATTTGAATTGTTGAATGCCTAATTCATACATAACTTGTTGGAAAATACCAGACATAAAGTTTGAACCTTGATCAGACTGAACAGATTTGGGAAGGCCATACTGAGTAAAAAACTTTATCAAAGCTTTTACTATTGTTTTAGATTTTATATTCCTCAACGGAATAGCCTCTGGAAACCTTGTTGACGCACACATAATGGTCAACAGGTATTGGTTACCTGACTTGGTCTTAGGTAAGGGACCTACACAATCTACCATAATTCTACTAAAAGGTTCGTCAAATGCAGGAATAGGTTGCAGATGAGCCTTAGGTATCTTCTGATTGGGTTTTCCTACCATTTGACAAGTATGACAAGATCTACAGTATTTGACATCACTTTTGATTTTTGGCCAATAGAAGTGAGTCAAGATCTTGTGATACGTTTTATTAATCCCTAAATGACCAGCCAAAGGAGTTTCATGGGCCAGATTAAGTATTTCCTGTCTGTAAGGTTTGGGAACTACTATTTGATAGTTCACTGACCATTCATCACCAGCAGGTACCTCGGGAGGTCTCCATTTTCTCATAAGAATTCCATTTTTAATAAAATAACAGACAGGAACTTCAGTGGCTTCAGTCTCATTTATGACCCTTTGAAACAAACAGGAGATCTCAGGATCTTTTTCCTGTTCAACGACAAGTGACTGTCGTTTATCACCCTGATTAAGAGAATGAGTTATTAAAAGAGGATCACTATGATCAATACCTTCTGATTGATCTAAACCAAGAGTAAAAGTGATCTCATCAAAAACCTGACATATACAAGTGCCAGTTGAAGGAATGCTGCCTTCTGTAACATCACTCTCAAAATCATCACCCTGATTAAAATAAAGAGAATGAGTTGTCAAAAGAGGATCACTATGATCAATACCTTCTGATTGATCCAAACCAAGAGTTAAAGTGACCTCATCAAAAGCCTGACCTATACAAGCGTCAGTTGAAGGAATACTGGCTTTTTTAACATAAGCCTGACCCACGCAGGTATCAGATAAGGGAATTCTGCCCTCAACAACATAAGCCTGACCCATACATGTGTCAACGAAGGGAATACTGCCCTTTTCAACTTCATTCTCAAGAGCTTTCTTTACCATAGCTCTAGTAACTGTACAAGCTTGAAATATATCAGGGATTTCTTTTTCAATTGGATCAACTTTCTGATCCAAATTAGGCTTGTCAGTCACAAGTGGATTAACCACAACCTTGTCCCCAGCTAAGTCGTTGCCTAGCAATAAATCAATTCCCTCTATGGGTAAAACCGAGACTGTTCCGATTGTCACAGGTCCTGACACTAAGTCTGATGACAAATTTACACAATGGAGAGGAACATTAACAAAGCAGCACTCTAACCCCTGAATAAGAACACTTTCATTAGAAGAAGACTTCTCAGATAAAGGCAAAGTACCTGATAATAAAAGACTCTGAGAGGCTCCTTTGTCCCTTAAAATTTTAATAGGGGTGGGATTGGCTGAATCACCCAAAAGTGATACAGAACCCTTCGATATGAATGGTTCATAATTCTCCATATCAAAATCAGACTGGGATTTATTAGACCCAACAAATGTATTGCTTTCAATACATGACTGTGACCTTGACCTCTTGGAAATAAGAGCATTTGGAACAGGTCTATCTTGATTCTGATTCCTATTTTTCAATTTGTAGCAATCAGAAACAACGTGTCCTTTTTTCTTGCAAAAGTTACACGTCGGAAGAGACAAGGATCTAGAATCAAACTTCTCCGAAGTCTGATTTTTGAAAGTTGTGTTAGTTTGAGTTTTAGAAGGGCTTGAATTAGGCGGAAATACTTTTCTGCCATTAAATTGTTGAGTAGAAGTCTTGTTAACAAAAGGAACTTTATGTGTCAAAGAATATTCGTCAGCAGCTCG
Organism: Unio delphinus; assembly: GCA_029339505.1. NCBI lineage: Eukaryota > Metazoa > Mollusca > Bivalvia > Unionida > Unionidae > Unio > Unio delphinus. The sequence continues at coordinate 5,766,338 of JAQISU010000303.1, forward strand.
AGCAGCATTTTCCAAGGTTTCAATCTGATGCTCCTCAAGATAAGTTTTAACATCACTATGGACACAGTTTTTGAACTCTTCAATTAATATAATTTGCTTGAGATTTTGATAATCTTGCTCGACTTTCTTGGCTAAACACCATCTATCAAACAACTGCTCTTTTTGTCTAGCAAATTCGAGATGAGTTTGTCCAGCTTAATTTCTATAATTTCTAAATTTTTGCCTATAAGCTTCAGGAACTAACTCATAACCTCTTAAAATGCATTCTTTAACTACGTCATAATCACCACTTTGCTGAACAGACAGTGAAGTGTAAATCTCACTAGCCTTACCAGTAATTACACATTGTAGTAACTGAGTCCAATTCTCTCTTGGCCACTTTAAATTTTCTGCAACTTTTTCAAATAAAATAAAATATTTGTCTACTTCTTTTTCTTTGAAAGGGGGCACTAATCTAATATTCCTTGCTAAATCAAAATTCTGATTTGAAGTATGACGGTGATTCTCACTTGCCAGCTCTAATTCTTTCATTTTACACTGATATTCCATTTCTTCCTTCTCTCTCTCTCGTTCAATTTGTTTTTCTTGTAACCTTTCCTGTCTCTCTCTCTCCTCTTTTTCAAATTGTAATTGTCTTTCTTTCTCTCTTTCATGAAATTCCAGCTTCTTAAACTCTAATTCAGATTGTAATTGTCTTTCTTTCTCCTCTCTCTCTCTATCAATCCGCATTTGCTCTTTTTGTAATTCAATTTGTTTCTCTTTCTCCTCTCTCTCATATTGTAATTGCTTTTCTCTCTCCCTTTCCTGAAATTCTAGCTTTTTCAACTCTAATTCCATCTTGAATTTTAATTCTAATTCCTTCAATTTAATGTCAGAGTCTGGTGTAGACTTACTGACTGGAATCAAAGCACTTTGTTCAAAAACATCCTGTTCTACCAAATACTGGACCAAAATCTTTTTGATATCTTGTTTCGTTAAAGAAGCCTTCACTTCAGAAAGATCGTATTTTCTGGCAAGTTGAACCAACTCGTCTTTTTTGGAAAGATCTAATTGCTCCTGGGTAGGATTAGAAAGAAATATCTCTACCTTAGATGTCATTTTGATACAAGCGTGCTAGTCTCACTAAAGATTTAAATTTTTTCAAAAACTAGGGGAAATTCAAATTTAAATTCCAATTTATTTCAATCTCAATCTCAATCTCAATCCCGGACGATAGCCACCAATTCTATGTTACGTGCTTAGGCTCGAATAAGCAGCAACACAGAAAGAGTGAAAACTAACAAGCTTGTATAACTTTAACAATGATTTATTTTGTACAATTATTTTCATAAAATAAATAAACTTACAGTTTTAGAGAATCAAATCCAATAAATATAGAATTCACAAAATAATCCTCTAATGGAATTGCAAGTCCTAATAAATAAATGTTCTAATAGTTCCAGGTTCGAATCTTGACAATTTAATAATCCAAAATGGCTGACAATGTCATGTGATGCAGTTCTTGTTTTTAATCATCCAATTGAAATTATGAAACATATGTCCTTTTCCAGATAAATAGAATAATTCTTCTTTTCCAACGAATTGACACAAAGTCCAAAATAATTAAACTCAAACAGATAATACACAACCAATAACTTACAATAAGCCCAAGATCTACTACTCTCAGCTTCTAAAATACAGCTATATATATTGTTTTTCTGAAGTAAACAAGTGATCACGCGCTTTTCTAGAAATTGATAGAAGGTCAGAGGAGGTGTTTACCTTCACCTAGTCACGTAATAATGAAATGTTCTAGAAGGAAATCATTCACTTCCCACCCTCAATAAAAGTGTTGTCCTTGAAACTGACCAATAGATTTAGAGGCTTGTTGACAATGTCTAAAGCAAGGTCGGGATTTAGGTCAAACAAGCCAAGGTCAAAACTTGTTTACAATTAGAGAATCTAAGTCAGCCTGAACATTCTAGAAAAAATCTCCCAATCAATTCATTTTAAAGGCAAAATAACAAATTTGGACTTAACATTTAAAAAAATAAATAAATTAAATCCAATAGCCGTAACAATATATATATATATATATATATATATATATATATATATATATATATATATATATATATATGCAAATAACATGGCTTTTAAAGTGTTGGTATATTTAATTGTGATCCGCCCATGGCGCAATAATACAAATATTTAAACATTCTTTCAACTACAGAGATGTATATCAAGTATGAATTTCAACTTTTAATCATAAATGACATAAGAAATAGTGATACCAATTATTAATAGTCCCTGTTTTCTAACTGAAATTAAAATAGTACACAATTTCATCAGAATCCTTTCTTTTTTTCCGTTCCCTTTTCCCTGTCGTGCGTAAGGGATAAAACATATGCAAAAATTTGGAGTGAGCGAACAAAAAATATTGGCTGGACGAAAACATTAAAACAGAGCTTGCACCAAGTAGCAGAACGGGTATGGTTCCGGAGTGGAAGAAGCACAACAGAGCAAATATTCAATCTTAGGGTCCTGTGTGAAAAGTACACGCAACATCAACAAGACATCTGTCATGTGTTCATAGATTTCAAAAAAAGCTTTTGACAGAGTGTGGCATGAGGCATTGTGGGCCAATATGAAGAAGTACAGCATGGGTCAGAAGTTGACCAATACCATCAAGAAGCTGTACGCCAAGGCTACCAATGCAGTACTTACTCAAAGGTCTGTTGGGGACTGATTCAAGACAACAGTTGGAGCACGTCAAGGCTGTCACCTGTCACCCACGCATTTCAACATCTACTTAGAGCGCATCATGAGCGAGGCCTTGGAAAACCACTGTAGGACAGTCAGCATGGAAGGGCGCAACATCACCAATTTACGCTTCGCAGACGATATTGATGGGCGAGCTTGCCACCTTTAGTGAAACACCTGGATGAAACATCTTCAAGATTTGACATGGAAATCAGTGCTGAGAAGAAAAGGCGGATGACAAATAGTGGCAAACAAATCTCAACCAAGATTAAAGTCCGAAGACAGGAACAGGAAACAGTGGGCCAGTTCAAATATCTTGGTTCCATAATCACCGAAGAGGAATCATAGCAGAAATTTTGTCACGAGCAGCACAAACAACGGTAGCTATGTCAAAGCTAAGACCTATCTGGAGAGACAATAATGTATGAAACCTAAAATCGGACTATTGAGAGCACTAGTCATCTCAATCTGACAGCAGAATTACAACGAATAATCCAGGCACTTCAAATGAGATGCTACAGAGCCATCCTTGGCATCTCTTACACAGACCACATAACAAATAAAGAAGTGCGTTACACCATCAGGCACAAAATAGGCCATTTTGAAGACCTCCTCACCACTGTCAAAAAGAGAAAGCTTGAATTGTATGGCCATGTCACTAGAGCCAACAGTCTATCCACAACAGTACTGCATAGCAGCGTCCAGGGTGGCAGAAGGAGAGGTAGACAGAAGCAAAAGTATCAATGATACATAGTTCAAGTGGACAGTCGATACGACAAGTTAAACATACACATCGAGGTACACATAATGTAAAGAATTTAATGTGCTGATGTTCTCTCTCTCTCTCTCTCTCTCTCTCTCTCTCTCTCTCTCTCTCTCTCTCTCTCTCTCTCTCTCTCTCTCTCTCTCTCTCTCTCTCACACACACACACACACACACACACACACCATCCAAAAGGACAGAGACATAGAATTTAAGACTTTAGAAGTGTTATTTAAGCATAATAATGACTTAGATCAACTGTACAAATATTTTTCAAAATTTAATTACTTCTTGCTGGTTCGTCATTTCGTTTTCCATACGCCAGTACGTGACTGCCTGAGAGTTCATATTCAGTGTACAAAACGCTAACCGTGTTTATAGTGCACTACATTCTTCATAAAAATCAGCTTTCATAGTTAAATCATGAGTGTGTCGTATACTGATTTAATAAATGTTAATAAAAAATAAAATAAAAATAGCCAATCAATTGATCAATTTGGATGTGTGGTTGCAAAATAGATGAAAATGCATAGAATTACATTTCGTAGTGGACACACTCGCAGGGATGTTTGGAGTTCATTCACTCGGTCAATAGAGTTGCCAGGAGCATACCGTAACTCCGTTCAAAGGGCAAATATAGAAATGTAAATAGTAGATTGTTCTTTTTCTACTTTATTTTTAAAGCATTATGCAAGGCAAAATTCGAAAAAAGAGACGTAAATATTACTTCATTCACCACATTGGTAATATTTAACCCCTCCAAGATAAAGCAATTACAGGGTTGACCAAATCAACGTACTGAAAATCAGACTCGTGGGTTATTCTAAATTGTCACAAACTGACCCTTCAAAAACGGTCTGGGAATAGAATAAAATAACTTGAAAATTGCGAAATCAAGAATAGTAAGAATAAAAATATAAATTAAACGTGCAGGAAATTAAAGAAAACTAGACTGGAAATACCCCTAGATACGGTAAGTTTGCATCAGCACAGTATGTACAATGTATCGAAAGCAATGAAAAGTACCTACGTTGTTTTCTTGATTCTTTTCCTTGTTGAAACTGCGTTGTACCAGTCATGTAGATTCTTTGGCTCATTTTCTAGCCAAGGTATTCCATATGGCCTCCATTCCACCACCACCTATAATTCTCGTTGATATTAAGACTTTGAACTGTAAATCCGTCTCCATTTTTTTCGTCTTAAAAAAAATATAATTCTTTTTTTTTAAGAGTATACAATATTTTAACTTATTATCAAAGCTTGTTCACATGAATTTTCTGCGTAGGTTTTGTTTATTCTCAAAGCGAAAATTGAAGAAATCGTTCAGATTGTAAGAACTGTTAAACTCTTCGTTGCAACAAAGTAATCCAAGCATAACGTATTTTTCTATTTTTAACCCTATCAAACCTCTGACGAAAATACTAAATGTAAAATGCAAGGTCGAGACTATTTTATAAACAAAATAAGCAAAACTTAGAATTGAATTTCACTAATTGAACATACAACTTAGAATTGAATTTCACTAATTGAACTCTGGGTATTACTGAGCAAACACAGTACATTCGATATGCTCCGATATCTCTGAGTGATCTGTAAAATCGAGTGGTCTAAGCTGCATCTTCTGTCCTGGTCGGTATCGGTCTTGGGTTGACCATTGCTGTTATCTGAGAAAGCTTGCCAGTATCTTCCCGTGGGTCTGGGGTTCTTCTCTGAGTCTTACTCCGCCCAATATACAGGAGGCCATGTATGGCCAGTCTTGTGCTAAAAAATGGTGTTACACCTCAGACATCACAAATATGATAGCAAAACCATTTGATTAAATCACCATTGCATTTTTCTCTTGTTTCATATTATATAAGCTTTAACAGCGAATTTAATTTTAGAGTAATATATATTTTCCAATTACTTTTGTCTTGTGGAATGATGCATTAGTCTGGAGCAAGCTAATAGCTGTCTTCACCAAATAAGAGAGGGAACAAGGACTCCTGCTGTTTCACAAAGCAATATATGGTGAGATTTGTGTAGTTTACACGAGGTCATAGTCAGGTTTCAGTATGAACCCGGGTTCACCAACTTGATTTAGAATAGCGCTTCGAAAAAAATATAAAAACGTTTCACTTATAATGTAAAACCTAAGTTTTACAAGTTCAGGAATTATTAAATATATCAAGCTTTTGTAATAAAATCATCAAAATTTAGTAACTTTACGTAATTTATCTCGAAGAGCAGGGAACTCGGACATCTCGTTTACATTACGGATGGGGGCCCCATGTGGCAGAGTGGTCTAAAGCTCTCTCCGTTACGGATCACTGTCATCTCACCTATGTATGCGTGGGTTCGATTCTCAGATTCGGTCAATGTGGGTATGTGAGAAAGTTTGCCAGTAGCTTCTCGTGGATCGGTGGTTCTTGCCGGGGATTTTCCCGGGTTTTTCCTCCACCATTAATGCTGGCTTCCATGTATAGCTTATCGTGTGCTGAAAAATGTCGTTTTTATAGATTTGTTCTAGTTTTCGAAGCATCGAGATGCGCAGCAGACGTATCGTGTGCCGAATGGTGGCCAAAATGTGATTACCAGTGAATCGTTACATCAACAGCGATGATGTAGATATTTACGACGTTTCATCTTTTAATTTCAAACGGTTTTAAAGTTTGAAGAGCAGGAAGGAAACTGCTGAACCCTCAAAATGACTTTCTCTGGGCAACCGAAGTTTGATATATTCTTCCAATGGCCTCTATAGCTGAATCTGTCAAAGGCTTTTGTGAGGTCGATGAATGTCGTGTACAGGTTGGACGTCTGTTCCAGGTATTTGTCCCGGAGATGACGAGCTGCACATGCTCCAGATGCTTTGCCATTTAATAGTAGGTGAATTGCTTTGTCAGTTTAAGTCAGAGGATCAGCAGGTGATATCTTAATTTCTGCTTGGGGCAGTCGATCAGTTAATAGATGATTGTTGATTCAAGATGTTGCGAAAGTATTCTGCCCGTCTTCGAAGTATTTTTTCTCTGTAAGTGAGCAGCATATCAGCACTCAGTATTATGTTCCTGATAACTTTGACTTGTAGGCTGTCTTCAATGCAACATTGAAGATCTTCATGCCATTTGTGTCTGCTTAGAACCGAATTTCATCTGCAATGTTGCTATGCCGTGAGTTTTGCAACTCTGAGTTTGCACTGGACAGTCCTCTTAATGTTGTTGAAGGCTATCTTCTTCGATGATGCAAAGCTGTCTTCTAAACAGATCTTCCGTAGCCGATGTTTTTCATTCTGATGTCTCTCTATGGCAGCATCACTCTCATCAAACCATGCTTGATGTTTATGTGTGGTGGAACCGGCGGTTTCTGGATGCATTTTGTTCCTCTTGGAGTTTGTATCGTATGTATTCTTGGAGTTTGTATCGTATGTATTTAGTTGGTTGCACAGTTCTTCGACAAATGCCTGTGTCCCGTTCTCCTGTTTTGATTTGGAGACATGAAGCTTTTTGAGCGCCATTTTTTTGGGCTTGTGGTCGCCTGTAAGGCTAAACCCGGATATTCAGCTTGATACTGAGCATGTGGTCCTAATACATTTTGTCTTTACTGTTCAAGAAATGGCATAAATGTTTAATTTATAGCTTAGTTTTTGGTGACATTATACCATTCTAACAAGTTTTTAGCAGTAACTAGCAGATTCACAAGTTAATTATGTAGTTCGTTGTAATGGTATCTTACTGGACTTTCCCAAGTTCTTTTTTAAGCAGTTATACTGGACGCCATGCATAGACTATCTTGCGCCGACCAATGACATTAAACCACAAAAAAACAATGAAACAAAAAGCAGCAAAATCAACAATATTTGCAAATAACAAACTGATTAATACAAAAAATATCAAAATGACATTGCTATTAAAGAAATAAATTGTTCAGATAATGCTAAAAGCCAGCTTAAAACGAAACCTATGCAACTAATAGATGTTGCTGATGCTTTGTGTCCAATCTTAAACAAATAGTCTGCATTATTTTTCATACCTTACTAAATTCACCACAAAAAAATCTGTAAAACGATTAATATCGCTGCAGCTATCCCCACCTATTACCAATTTTACATCAACTGCTACGGTAACCAAGAAATGACGCAATCGTGCCCATGGCTGTATAAACAATAGCAGTTGTTGTTTGTTTGAATAACGGTTTAAACATTGCACTTAAATAACGTTGGTATTTATTTTGTTAATGGTTTACCTTTAGTTATCGTCTGTATCTATTAATTATATATTATTGTTCTTTTGATTGGTGATTTTGGGAAATATTTGCAAAATTAGATTTCTAACTTGCACTTTTATCTTTAGCAAGGTAGTTTCCTCTTTGCTATCTCCCTGACAGACAAATCAAGTTATGTTTTCATAACTTTTATGTTATGTTTTCATTGATATTATTGTTGAATTTAGCACATCAATCATATGTAAATGCTCTGCTTCATGGAATACTGACTATTTCGTGTTATCAGTCAATGAAAGTCTTTACTTCTCAAACTATAACTTTGTCCTGCATTCTTGTTTCCATAGGAACTGGTATCCTTTGTCTGTCTGTAACAGTCTGGTTTAGATTTGGTCAGTAGGTTGCTGTAATTATTCATGATCATTTCTTTTGGTGAATTCTACGTTTACAAAATCACTTTCATATATTTAACTACTAATTTTTCATACTGATGAAATTTGTTGGGGTTTACACTAGTAAGAAATTCGAACCTTACCTTTACTCTTTTCCTTTGGAATACAATGTTGAACTCAAGAAAAAAAACATATTTATTGAATTCATTCCAATCGTGTGTCATCTTTTTAAATATATTATTTGTTTTCATTGATCATACATTAACTGCTGGGCTCTTTGTTGAGGTGTTTGAAATCCTCATTTCAAAAGTTATCACCACCATTAGATACATTATCATCACCATCATATAAAATATCATCATCATTAGATAAATTATCATCTCCATGAGATAAATTTTCATCACCATGAGATAAATTATCATCACTATTAGGTACATTATCATCACCATTAGATTCATTATCATCACCATTAGATTCATTATCATCACCATTAGATAAAGTATCATCACCATCAGATACATTATCATTACCATCAGATAAATTACATCGCCATTAGATAAATTATCATCACCAGCATGACGTCCAACATCATAATTATCAATATCTTCATTATCATTAGAGGAAATGTCAAATCTAACTTCACCAGCATTTGCCGTTTACACTATTGTAATGGCTCAAAATAAAGTTACCGTACAAATATAAAGTTTCTTAACAAGTAGAAATAGACTAAGTCTGCTTAAATAAGACGGAATAATTAAAGCACAATTAAAAATCAGCAAATGAAAACAAAACACCACATCCCAGTAAACTCATAACTGATAAGTTGTTAGATATTCAATGAATTCAAGACAAATTATTAAAACTTTACATGTTTGCATATAATTCTTTCCCTGGAATACAAAGTGAATGTTCCCAATACTTACAGCATTATGAATTAAATCCCAAATAATCCTAAATGTTCTATCAATATATATATATATATATATATATATATATATATATATATATATATATATATATATATATATATATATATATATATATATATATTGAATGGCTAACAAATGGGCGACCAGCATATATCTGCATGGTTTTTTTTTAATTCTTAAGAGAGTTGAGTTTATTTACTCCTATCAGTTGGCTATTAAACCACGATAGTCTGGAGGATGCGGTGCAAGAGATCCATGCTGCGTGGTAGTTGCAATGTACTCAACATTATAGTTTTAGTTTGCCATTTGGATAACGTTTCTTAGGTTAAATTGACCATATTCCAATATACGTAACCATTGCTGTGAGTTTTGTGATAGTCGCACTTATTTTTTGCAAAATCCATATTAGTAGTACCGATTAGAAAGATAGCCGTCATATTGTTAATAACAATAATAAGAATATCGCGCAAAAATTTCATGGGCCTATTCAGACTAATCATATTCAGAGAACGTGATTTATTAAAGTGTTATATCAAAAATATTAAACCGTAAATACTTGTTAGTTATAAATTAAGAACACGAAATGAGTTACATAAACTTCTTTTTTTTGGAGGCATCAAGTGATACAATTTAAATATTCTAAAGAAATGGGAAGACAAACAAAGGTACCGTTTGTAAATTGGGAAAGTATGTTTGCCCCCTTAATTGTCAGTCCCTGTTATGGATAGAATAAATATTCCAAATAAATGAATACTTACAAAAATGTAGGTAATGTATAAAACTATGGAAGAAAATACTAAGAAATAAGAAACTTGTTAGCCAGTACCACTAAGTCTAATACAAGTAATCATTAAGTTCCTGCAAGGTACAGGTCACACATATATATATATATATATATATATATATATATATATATATATATATATAAATGTATGTATGTATGTATGTATGTATGTATGTATGTATGTATGTCACCTGTTCTTTTTTAATATGCAATCTTTTAATATTTTCATCATGCAAATTTTACCGGACCAACCCTGCGTACGCTTTTGACACATACCGGAATTGGTAAAAGCCATGGCTTGCGCGAATTTCGAAATTGCCATAGACATAGGACAGAGGGTGGTGTTATTCTACGTGGATTTTGTAGTCACGAAACATAGAGAATTTGCTCCGGAAATAAAACGAACATGTCACCAAATGAATCCTACTGCCAACGGTATTGATCTATTGGCACATATATAAAATTTAAAATAGTGTATGTTTGCCTCAGCTGGCTTTCTTTCGCAGCTCTGATGTTTTGATAACGCTTCTCGGCTTTAAAGATAATGCAGAAAACCCGGAAGCAATGTAAATGCCCATTGACATGGTAGTACGATGGATATTGAGTTATGGGGCAAACATTATTCAATGGCATATTTTCCAAGAAGCTTTTACATTGTACTATCAGGGGCCTCGAGTGACCGAGTGGTCTAAAGCTCTTTCCGCTACGGATCACTGCCATCTCACCTCTGCGTGGGTTCGAGTCTCATATTCGGCCACTAGGTATGTGAGAAAGCTTGCCAATAGCTTCTCGTGAGTCAGTGGTTCTTTTGGGGGGATTTTCCCGGGTTCTTTCTCCATCATTAATACCGGCCGCCATGTATAGCCTATCGTGTGCTGAAAAATGGCGTTAAACCCTACAACAACGACAACAACAACAACAACAACGTTATCCTTTTTACAATCATTTAACTAAACAATATAAATATTGATTTTGAACCCGCAATATATTTCTTAAGAAAGTTGCCATATATACCGAGATTATCATGGATATATGGTATTTAAATATATGGTTTGTAAATAGAGCTATTCTGAAATATTGAATAAATCTCTATCCCTGCCTACGCATGGTGAGACAGCTATCACTCTCTCAGTTGCAGCAACTGTGACAGTTTAACATTGGACTTGTATATTTTGTAATTTGTATTATTGTCAGTATTATATGTGTAGGATTGATATTTTGTTATCGATCTTTAGAAAAATATCAAAGACTCTTTCGTAAGGTGGACCACTACGACATCAGGTGTAATATTCTGAAATGGATCAGAGCTTCCCTGACAGACAGATTGGGTTATTGTGGTTTGAGCAACAGCAGCGCCGGTTGATAGATCCTTCTAGACGACATGAACTGACTGACCCTTGCGAAAGAAAATGGGGGCATGTCTTTCCAACCACAAAAATGCAGCATCCTAAGAGTTTACAGTGAGAACTCAACAATCAATGGGCAAGAGCTAGCTAATGGGCAGGCAGCAAAATATCTTCGGATGGAATTCGCTTGTACGACTTGGTCTTGAGTACTGCTCAACCGTGTGTAACTCGCATAAGAAAGACTTAATAAATAACATAGAGATGGGTCAGGCATGTTGCTAGATTCACCACACATAACGAAATAGTAGCCGTGTAAGTACAATGTCGACTCCTCACCAGTCGGAATCACTTGCCAGAGCATACAATATCGAACGAGTCACGGAACCCTTATTTTATTTATTAGCTATTTCGGAAATGTTTCGGCAAGTTATCGAGAAAGCTCACATACTTTGTTTATCATAGGGCAAGGTGTAGCAATGGCGAGTTTGTTTTTGTGCGACATGTCACACATATTTGGACGGAATTGATGGTCAGCATGGGCGAACTGCCCACTGAACGAGATGTCATTGAGCGATCTGTCTTAGACCCGTGCTTAATCATAACCAAGTAGTTTGCATTGCCCACTGAACGAGATGTCATTTAGTCTTTGACCCGTATCAAGCAAAATCAAGTAGTCGAAATAAAAACTAGATTAGTTGTTGTTGTTGAAGGATTTAACGCCATTTTCAGCACAAGATAGGCTCTACATGGTGGCCAGAATAACTGGTGGAGGAAGAACCCTCAAAAACCAGGTGAAGAACCACCGACCCACGAAAAGCTACTGGTAGGCTTTTCTCACGTACCCACGTTAGCCGAGCCTGAGACTCGAACCCACGCAGAAGGTGGTGAGATGGCGGTGATTCGTAACGGTAAGCGATTTAGACCACTGCACCCCCCCCCCTTCCGATCAGAACTTGTTTGATTAGGTCTTCGCTATTTTTTTGTAAATATAGTAGTGTGAGGGACGACTATCGTTAACAAAGATGGGGAATCTGAGTTAAAAGTTTATGAAATCCTCTTAAATCTGTGAAATTATGGGGAAAATGAAAATACAACACATTTTAGATAAATCTATGAAAGCCCCAAAAATGTTTTATTTCTGTTTTTATTTCTTTACATACTTCCTCAGAAAAAGTGGTATGTGTATATATATATATATATATATATATATATATATATATATATATATATATATATATATATATATATAGCAACTCAATTTACAAAAGCAAAATAATACTCATAGACAGTACTTACGTTTTACATTTTATTTAAGAAATATACATCTAAACTACAAAACTATTATTTTGTTATTGTAAAGCTTTTAAACAGCAAATGATGCTGCATTTGTGGCATAGCTTGACTAGATTGCTACAGTTGGCTAAAACAAAGGCAAAATGATGATCTATGGCACTACCATTTTATCATGGGGGAACATTTGTGATTTTCCGTTTGAGCTGATTTTGTGTGTGTGTGTGTGTGGTCCTTATCAAAGCCAGCATTTTCATCAATGAACGTGAGACATACTTAGACATACACAGACATGAGCTACAACAGTATTTATCAGTAAAGTGACAACAGGAAATTTTGGGAAATCTGACCTTACCCCTACCCTCCTGAAAAAAGGTTTCTGCCTAATTACAATTCCTAGAAGATTACTCTCTCTCTCTCTCTCTCTCTCTCTCTCTCTCTCTCTCTCTCTCTCTCTCTCTCTCTCTCTCTCTCTCTCATCACAACACTAAATAATTTATTTACACTTCCATTAGATCTATAAACATTTTTAAACCACAAGTGTACGTTTGTTCTGCATTTACATGGACACAACCTATACAAACTGAGTACATGTTTTACTGCATTTTTTTAATGCAAAGTCTATAATTCGTTTTAGCAAAAATGAACTTTCCAGAACAAATTACATGTACATTGAAGCTGTCAAAATATATTCATGTATGAAAAAAAAAACCAGAAAACAACCCAAACAATAAAATGATCGGTCTACACTTAATAAATTTGTTTTCAGTCCTGGCATTAATGCTACTTTTAATTACCGATTGTAACATTTTTAAAAAATACTAATCTGTCGATACCAATGAAAAAAGTAAAGTAATAGCTGCTACCAATTGAACTGACCTACTCTTGAATGAAATAACCACCACGTGAGGAGTTAAACGGTGTGGCACCTACCGACCGGTAGGAGTTTCAATAAGGTTTTTATAGTTAGTTGAAGAAATTTTTAAACCTTGAAGTATAATTATATATGTAATTCATCATGTTTATACACCAGAATTATTAATTCCATAACTTTATATGAACAATGGAATCTGCAAATGTGATTTGTGTACATGTCTCACAATACACCACATTATCCTAAGTATAAATGCACTCAAGTCATGTACATGTATTGCAGTGTACCATATTATATCATGTATAAATATACTCAAGTCAGCAATGTATCATATTATACAAAGTATAAATACACTTAACTCATGTACACGTCTTGCAATATACCATCTTATGCCATGTATAAATACACTCAAGTGGTGTACATGTCGCAATGTACCATATTACACTAAGTATAAATACACTCAAGTGGTGTACATGTCTCACAATGTACAATATTATACCAAGTATAAATACACTCAAGTCAACAATGTATAATATACTTAATATTATACCAAGTATAAATACACTCAAGTCAACAATATACCATATAATTAATATTATACCAAAAATAAATACACTCGTCAACAACGTACCATATACTTATTATTATACCAAGTATAAATACACTCAAGTCAACAATGTATAATATACTTAATATTATACCAAGTATAAATACACTCAAGTCAACAATGTACCACATACTTATTATTATACCAAGTATAAATACACTCAAGTCAACAATGTACCATATAATTAATATTATACCAAGTATAAATACACTCATCAACAATGTACCATATACTTATTATTATACCAAGTATAAATACACTCAAGTCAACAATGTATAATATACTTAATATTATACCAAGTATAAATACACTCAAGTCAACAATGTACCATATACTTATTATTATACCAAGTATAAATACACTCAAGTCAACAATGTACCATATACTTATTATTATACCAAGTATAAATACACTCAAGTCAACAATGTATAATATTTAATATTATACCAAGTATAAATACACTCAAGTCAACAATGTACCACATACTTAATATTATACCAAGTACAAATACACTCAAGTCAACAATGTACCATATACTTATTATTATACCAAGTATAAATACACTCAAGTCAACAATGTATAATATACTTAATATTATACCAAGTATAAATACACTCAAGTCAACAATGTACCATATACTTATTATTATACCAAGTATAAATACACTCAAGTCAACAATGTATAATATACTTAATATTATACCAAGTATAAATACACTCAAGTCAACAATGTATAATATACTTAATATTATACCAAATATAAATACACTCAAGTCAACAATGTACCATATACTTATTATTATACCAAGTATAAATACACTCAAGTCAACAATGTACCACATACTTTTTATTATACCAAGTATAAATACACTCAAGTCAACATTGTACCATATACTTATTATTATACCAAGTATAAATACACTCAAGTCAACAATGTATAATATACTTATTATTATACCAAGTATAAATGCACTTAAGTGGTGTACAAGTCTCACAATGTACAACATTATACCAAGTATAAATACACTCGGGTATGATTCAGATCTGCAAACACATTATAGGCAGGTAGATCAGAGTCGTTAGCTGTTCGCTGTATATTTTAAGTAGAAAGAACGGAAGACCCTGACCCCATAATCTGGAAACTAAGTACGAACTTGACAATTATGCTCAAATTAAAAAACAGATAATGGTATAAAACTTTGAAGATTTTAAAACAAATTATGGAGATTATTTAGCCATTTATATCTCTATATACCTGCCAAATTTCTAAAAGATTGAGCAATTCTAAGTATAAGTTGTATTTTCAGAATTTGTAAACCAAATTTAAGTTTTTTTACTTGTACTTTTTTAATATTCTGGGGCCTGATCTGCAAGAATGGGGGTGGTAACAGCATGTGTATATGCTGTTAGAACCAAATGCTCTTTGTATGCAGATAAATATTGTGATTATATGATAATGTTTAATCAGCAGTAAAAATCCCTTTTTCTTAAACACTCGGGTCGAAAACAAAATAATAATCTTTATATAATATTTAGCCTCATTTTATGAGAAAAATAAAATATACCATAATACACATCCTAATTTGATTAGGACCAACATAAAAGAAAGCAAAATATGATCAGCAAAAGAAAAACTAAGTAGAAAAAATTTGACAAATTAAAAAATGAAACATAAATACATAAATTTATGTCTTTGTGCATAATATGGCAAGGTACTGCATATTCAAAAGCATATAAAATTTGATTACATTCATTGCCATTTACTTTTAAAATCTGAGAAATATTTTGAATGTTAAAAGTATCAATTCTGTTCATAATGTGGGACATTTACTGATATTCTTAACAGGACATTGAATGATATTCATAACAGAATATTCATTAATATTCACAACATAGGACATTTAATAATATTCATAACAAGGGCTATTCAATGATATTTATAACATAGGACATTCAATGTTATTCATAACACAGAACAATTATTGATATTCATAACACAGAACAATTATTGATATTCATAACACAGAACATTTAATGATATTCATAACACAGAACATTTAATGATATTAATAAATTGGGACATTCAATAATATTCATAACATTGGACATTTAATGATATTCATAACAAGGACATTCAATTTTATTAATAACAAAAGGACAGTTAATGAATTTGATATTCATAATATAGACATACATTTCTCCCATGATAAACCCATGAAGTTTGAAAAGCATGGGCCAAAGAGATGACTCACAGTGTTACTGCAGTTAAACAATCAAGACAAACAGAAATACACTTCCTTCATGAGAAACAGACATTTCTTTCCTTCAAGAGAAACAGACATTTCTTTCAAGATAAATGGATTTTCCTTTCTTCGACATATACATAACAACAAAGAGTTTCATGAAATTAATCAAAACAGGTACCACAATACTCCGGCTGAGTTGAGGAAAACTTTCATTGATAACATGTTAATTGTTGCAGTAGAAATCCTCTTGGGATAAACGTAATATTTGATTATATGATTGTATTTCTATTGAGATATTAATATTATTATATAATATGGTTGTATTGTTGTTCTGATATCTTTAATATTTGATAGTATGAGTGTATTGCTCTTACTGTTGCACTCTGACCAAGAGGAAAGCTGGATTAGGATTTTTAACGTAGCTTTAACAATTTTTCAGTCATATCGCTACGATGTCTGCCATGTGACAGTTTATAGTGATGTCTAGCACTGGGGTATCATGCCGCAGACATGTAGCATGATGTCCCATCCAGTCACATTATCCTGACACCAGGCCGACCAGTCCTAACACTAACATCTTAATGCTGAGCGCCAAGTGAGGCAACTGTTAGTACCATTTTTGAAAGTCTTTGGTATGACATGGCATGGGATCCAACCCTGAACCTCCCACAAGCAAGGTGGATGCTCTAACAACTTAGCCACCAAAGCGATTATGGATTGTTTAAAGCAAAACAGGCAATTTATTTTTGTAGATGTTTTAAGGTAATAAAGGGATCAAAGATAATTCATAATTTTTTCTAAGATTCTGATAAAAAATTCACTATTATTGGCAGATGTGAGATAAAATGAAGACACCAACCAAAAACTAAGTTTGGCAGAAAAACTAGAGTAAATATTTTTCAACTGAATATATGAACAGCCCTCATCTGTTTTTGTCAATTTATGTCAAAATGATAACGTGTGTTATCTCCCATTGCTAAAAAAAAAAACACCAACCACCATCCCAGAAACATTACAGGGTTTAAGCATGTGCGTGCAATTAGCAATGGTCTTTTGTTTGCATGGTGTGTTTCAGGTAAAATGCATTTTAAGATAGAATGTGCAGGAAGAAATTATATCATCTGGCAAATGTAGATATCATCGCATATGAACAACAGTTCTTCAGTAAGAAACACACCCACTTTGAAGGCCTTTTTTGAGTTATCTGAAACTGACACACCCACTTCAGAGACCTTGAGTTTGAAACTGACACACCCACATTGAAGGCCTTGTTTGAGTTGTTTGAGACTGGATCAAAACTAGATAAAAAAGCTACAGAGACTTTATTAAGTTTGTGGCAGAGCACAATTTACTGTTCCTCACTGAAGATCATTTTCTACTATACTAGTTAAAGTTATGTTTCCAGATTGCACATACATTTCAAGCCGAAGTACAAAAGCAACACACAATGTTATTATCTAAAAAAATTCAGTCCTCTTAAAACATGTAAAATGTACATTTATAAAAAGCTACTGGTTTTGAAGCCAAAATATTGATGTACTGGTTCTATCGCAAGCAGATATGCGTCAGTGTACTAAAATCATAGATAGTATCTCCCAACTAGAAGACGAAATCAGAATTATAGAGATTTATGATAACTATTGAATGCCATTGTATTTCTGTCAAATTATAAACTGCAATGTTATCATATGATTCATCTATATTATCTCTATGCTTTTGAATATAAATCTATACAGTTGTTTCTTTTCTGCACAAAGTTTATTTCCTCAAAAGATGTTCGAGAATTTTAATTCATTTTGCGAATAAAAAGTACTCCCATTATGATGTGTGAATACAATGTATCCTATTATGATGTGTGAATACAATGTATCCTATTATGATGTGTGAATAAAATGTATCCCATTATGATGTGTGAATACAATGTATCCCATTATGATGTGTGAATAAAATGTATCCATTTTAATGTGTGAATAAAATGTATCCCATTTTAATGTGTGAATAAAATGAATACCATTTTAATCTGAATAAAATTATCCCATTATGATGTGTGAATAAAATGTATTCCATTTTAATGTGAATAAAATGTATCCCATTTTAATCTGTGAATAAAATGTATCCTATTAAGATGTGTGAATAAAATGTATCCCATTTTAATGTGATGTGTTAATAAATGTATCCCATTTTAATGTGTAAATAAAATTTATCCCATTATGATGTGTGGATAAAATGTATCCCATTTTAATGTGTGAATAAAATGTACCGTATCTCATTTGCCTTTGCTATAATCTCCATCTGAACGCACCTGTGCTGTAGGGATGTCATCATATTTTTAAAGCATTATTGGGAAAAGTATGTCAGCAATGATGAAGATGAAGTAGTGAGCCCATTCAATTGACTTTTTCTATTCCTACTGTATTTATTTCACTTCATCTTTTTTCTGAGATGATGAAAACCAATTATAAAATTTGATTCCATTAGTGTGCTGTTTTGTGTGTACAACATAACAAGTAATGACACAGCCTTCTAAAGAGTCAAATAGTCTAATGTGTTTGCACTGACAAATTACTCACATGTCACCTGTCCACATTGAATCAAGTCTTGGCTTGACCAATGTGGGTATGTGAGAAAGCTTTCAAAAAGCTTCCCATGGATCAGTGGTTCTTCCCAGGGTTCTCCCAGGCTCATACTCCACCAAATATATTGGTCACTATGTACGGCCTGATGTGTGTTAAAAATAGCATTGGAGCCAAAAAAAAAGTCACAGTTGCTTAGAAATATAAATAATAGGTTATGCTGTACAACTTTAGCTGAGCTTACAAGAAAGTAAAGTTGTACTCATCCGATGGTACAATATGGATGGTACAATATGGATGGTCAAGAAGAGAGATTATCAAAAACATTAGCACAGAACTGGTGTGGAGGGAGAAACAAATACTATCAACAAATACAGTAGAACCCATATTGAAAAACCACCTCTTTTGCAAAAAGAGGTATGTCTCTCAAGAACGGTGGTCTCGCTTAACAGGTCATAATGCTATATAATCAATAAATTTTTGCACTGAGAATGTGGTCTCTCAAGACAGGTGGTCTCACATAGCAGTGGTCTTTTAAAACAGGTTTTAATGTATTTGTTATAATTTTAAACTATTTGTTGAGTAAGAAATTTTTTAAAATTATAATTAAAAAAGTTCTCATTACAAAACAACAAAAAAAAATGAAGTACAACAACAAAATAATGTTGATGAGTTTGGCATTTTAAGCCACAGTAGGATGTTATTTAGTGTCAGGGCAAATGGAGTAATAGGCCCTGTCTACAAAGTGTACACTGTAGTACCTAAAGTGAGTTTTTAGGATTCAAATTTGCACCCTTCTGGTTGCAAGTCCAGCATGCTGCCAAAATCAATGGCCTAGTAAAACATAAAGTACCAAAATTATGGATGATGCAGTAGTTCTGCTATTAATCAGTGGATTGTTACAATGAACTAGAAATGTGTTTATGCCACACAGATGCCCCACCACTGTGCCTGAAATGGCATTTATTTAAATCTTAAGCAAAGTGTTATGGATGGGTAGAAACTATAACCCAATATGCCCTACCACTATCATGTTGGAGCATTAAAACACAGTATGACAAGGGCCTTAGAGTTTTTATTACTTATTATTTTCTTCATACTGATAAATTTGTTCAACCATCTATAAAACAGCACAGAATATTTTACATTTTCCTGAGGGTCCACTAATGTCTTGCAAGGTTTATAAGTTACTTGTTGACATAAGTCAGTGGTTCCAAACTACCGTTTCATGACCCAAATCAGGATTGTGAGGACATTCTGGAAGGTCGCAGATGGTTGCCAAGACAAGACATACTTATCACAATGTGAAAACAGGATTTAAATTATTCTAGGTTTACAGCCCAAAAAATTGGGAACCACTGATACAAGGAAATTAAACTTTTAATTAAATCTGATCTTGTTGATTTTTTGGTTTTTTTCCTCCTTTTATTCGCATACCATTAAATGTTTCTTAATTGATAGATATTAGATGAAATAATTTATTCAATGAAATAATTTATCAGAGAAAAATGGTTAATAATAGCACATGTAATGAAACTAAAGAGTTATCAAGACTTATGGAGCGACACAAAATTCCCCTATTTTTATGGAATGAGTTATCATGTATACTTGATTATAAGTCGTTTCTAACTGCAAACTTCACAGACCTAGATCTGCCATCAAATAATGCATCAGCAGATCTGAGTCTATGTATTTTGTTGGGAGTAATCAGTAGAAAAAACAACACAGACCTAATCTGCTGGCATATTGTGCAGCAGTAAATCAAGGTCTACATTGTTTTGCAGTTGGACTGGACTTTAAGTTATATATACTGTAGTGCTTTAAGCTGTTTTGAATCTGTCCTGGAAGTACATATGAGAGCAACACATCTAAATCTGTAAGAAGGAAAGAAAATTTATAAAACAATTCTTAACATTGGCAACAACCCAATACACGTATTGGTATGTGCTAAACCTTCGTTCCATGCTGCTGTTTTGGTTCAGATGGGATTAATGAAAACAAATTAGTATACAGCCCTGCAGACAGGATGGATTGATGGAAAAAAATAAATCCTTAGATGTCCACTCCTTTAAATGAGAATACAAAAAATATACAAGAGGGACATTTCTGGTGAGAATGTGATACTAAATTGACAATCTGAGAGCAACTTTATAGACTCTATATACTGCCATGAAGGTACTAGTACTTTCATTAAAAGTTATGAAATGTACAATTCTCATGAGGAAAAAGGTGAGGGATACCATGGCCCTGCAGACTTTGACTCATTAGCAAGAATTCCTGTGGACCCTCCAACATTATTTGGAAAATAATGATAGCTATCAACTACTGTAGACACAGCCCCATTGTGGTAGTGAGGTACACTCAGATATGTAGACTTTTCTTGATCGTAATCCATTGGAGAGGCTATCATTGGGGGGAAAGAGTACATTTTTCCTGCTGAAGTTCGATTGTGGTTGCTTGAGCTGATAACAACTGACCCCATGCTAACTCCACATGGATCATTAAATGAAGGGTCCTGAAAAGGGGACTGACCCTTTTCTTGTGGTGAAACAGATGATGGGGGAGTCATACTATAGGAGTCTGTAAGGGAACTAGGAAGGGAGACAGATAAAGGGCTTGTACTAAATACAGACATGTTTTTGGATGGCAAAGAAATTTGGGGGATATACATTTGGTCCTTAAACCCCTCCACACCAGGAGGGGTAAGCATTGCCATTGAAGATGTAGTTGTAGATGGAACAGTCAGATCACTGCATGGATAACAACTAGGACGGGAACTGCTGCTGCGAATCACAGATTCTCTGTTGGCATACAAATTGCGAAGTAATGTCGAAGCTGGTAGTGAGTCGTGGACTGTGGTTTGTGAGCCAACCCACTGAATTGTGGACTTTTGTTTCTGATAGGAAGACAAGTTTCTGCAGTTGTCCTTTGGTTTCAGCGATAGCTGATCCATGTCTTTCATACTTGGAAGATGTTTACTCATCACTTCTTCCAGCTCCTGAACAGAAGTTGGTGTACGTTGTGTTTGCAACATGCTAGTTGGAACAGTGTTTCTTGAACTGTGTCCTGGAGATGCTTGAAGTAGCTCAGAATGAAAAGGAGATGAACTTTGTTTGTCACAAATGCCAGGCTTCACTGACAAGTCCTCAGGAACTTGTGGAGAAAGTAGACTGATAACAGACTGAGTGTTGTCTGTTTCATTGGGACTACCCGGTAAACTTAAATCTGGCTGTGAATGTTGGTTGCTTGCAAACAAATTTTCCTTATTAACCAAGATTTGACTTTTAGTCTTTTGTTCTAAATCCATACCACAAAGTTCCGACTCATTTGTAGAAATATCACAATTTTTCCCAATCTTCCTGCCTTCTATTGCAGAGTTGTTCTCATCGTGATCGCTTTCTCTACGCCTTTTTCGTGGCTTGTCAGCCTTTCGTCTGGAATTTTTGCCATCACATTTGAAATTGTCAGAAATATCATGTAAACTAAGGAGACTGCAGTCCTCAGCTGCTCTGTCATGGAAGACATCATTATCATCATCACAGGTATTGCTGCCACACAATGACACTGACAATTCATTTTCTCCATGTTCCTGTACAGGTACATCAACAAGTTTGATATTTCCTCCTGAAGATTGGTTGCCATGCTCATCCCCTGTGTCAGATTTTTCTACATGGCCTCTGCCTGAGCTTTGATGACCTTAAAAAAAAGAAAAAGATGCAATTATTTACACTTGGCAGAGAACACAGTTTCATATATAGGCTTCATGTGAAAGAGATACTCTCAAAATAGATGACATGAATACTTTTAAAAACTGAATTATATTTACTTTAGAGTATCCATTACTGGTAATTAAAAATGTTTCAACTAATAAAATCATGAAGTTGAAAGGTAGGTACAATATGCTGATCATCAAACTCGGGGGAATAAGTGTGCAATATTTTTGTAATGTTAAGACCACAATGATGATGTCTCAAACTGATCCTTAAATAATCAAGGGTGGTGAATCTGTAAGAACAATTGGAATATCTAGATGGGTTATCTTCCTTTAATCAAAGCTTGCCAAGTACTTTTAAGGCTCCTTCTTTGGGAATGACACTTGTAAAGCTAAAACACAAAATGCAAGAAGTGTTGTTAGTATGATAGTGTACAATAGAACATCTAATTTTCTGCATATTTCGTGAAAATTATTTAATATTTGTTGTTTTGGTTAAAAGGCTTTTATGAGATCATGATTCTGCTTGATGCATCATGTCATTTTTGCCATTATTGCAGATTTCAAAATCAGCTTTA
This sequence comes from Unio delphinus, assembly GCA_029339505.1. Lineage (NCBI taxonomy): Eukaryota > Metazoa > Mollusca > Bivalvia > Unionida > Unionidae > Unio > Unio delphinus. The sequence goes on from JAQISU010000303.1 coordinate 5,789,366, forward strand.
CAGGAAGAGCAGACTGCATATTCATGTCCCTTTAAATGCCATTGCAACCACTGAAATTCCTGTTTCCACCCATCATTAGATTTTGCCATTGCAACCACTGAAATTACTGTTTCCACCCATCATTAGATTTTGCCATTGCAACCACTGAAATTCCTGTTTCCACCCATCATTAGATTTTATGATATTTAAGCTGCTTGAATTTGGGCCTTACGTCATTGTCAAACATTAACACCAAAGTCAAACTGACCCAGTTTTATGCCACTAAGCTATTGAGTAATCTGACATTAATCATTTAACATTTTTAATCCTGTCCATATTACTTTTGATCTTTAATAGTATAAACTTTAATCAATCTCAACAAATTTAATCATCAATGTAGAATAAACCTTAAAAAGCGAGTCAAATGTATATCTATTTTTTTATGCTGGTTGTACTCTTTAGTAACCCAATCATAATCAATATTCCAAGTTACTTCTACCCACACATAGTAGTTGTTGTTGTTGTTGTAGGGTTTAATACCATTTTCCAGCACATGATAGGCTATACATGGCAGCCAGTATTAATAGTGGAGAAAGAACCTGAGAAAACCCCCGGAAAGAACCATCAACCTATGAGAAGCTACTGGCAAGCTTTCTCACATTTCCACATTGGCTGAATCTGAGACTTGAACCCATGCAGACAGAGGTGAGACAGCAGAATGCCCTCTCACGCATAGTAAATTCACCTTGACATGCTGCAATCAATGAAACCAGCCAGCCATGCCAACAGAATTCAAGGGAGAAATTACAATGTATTGCCCTGCTTAAGCCAGTTTACACTCATATGATCACATGCAGTAATAATGTAAAGATACTAGAATGGAACTAGAATGTAAAAAAATATAAAAAGTTAAATTTTTTACAAACAATTTTGCATACATAAGAGAATTCAGTGAGTAATAGGTTCACATGTATACCAAGTGTCTTATAAACAGTCAAAAATAGTTTTTCTTATGTTTTATGAACATCTACCACCAACATCTCAAAAATGGTCTATCTTTACAGAATGAAAACTTAAGTTAATGGTCAACAAACAACTATGTAAATTTTTGTTATCTGCACAGAAAAACTAATTCTTTAAACTATGTCCAAGACCTATATCATGTGGAACAAATTTAAATAAAGTATCCATTTTAACTGAATTGCATTACATGTACTTCTACCAAGAGTGCATGTGAGAACTTATCATAACAAAGAAACCACAAGGTAAGGCTTTACCTTCTTGAATATTGGGAGCTGTTTTGTGTTCATTGACGATTTGTAATGAATGAGGCCCTATTGAAGTAATAAATATTTATTAAAGAAATACTACAAAGCATATGCAGCTTTTCTTTTTCACACAATAGTTTATAATTTTGAGTTGTGCATTTAATTAATTTCATGTAAAAGAGTTCAGCTTGATGTCACAGTTTAGTTTCAAAAGAGTTACATTGCTAAAAAAAAGGACACTTAACAATTGACTTCATAAGATAGACCAAATAGAGGAATAATGATAGACCATTTGGAGGAATACCATATTTTGTTGTGTATAACGCGCACTTTTTTTACCTAATTTTCTTATCTTAAGTCGGGGGTGCGCGTTGTATACAAGAACTAAAAAAAAAGATTTTTTTCTAGGTCGATCTGAAGAGGATGAAGGCACTCACTACTTGTGAAATATTAAATCCATTGTACATTGCATTGTAACTAAAATGTTTACCGGTACTAGCCGTATTAAAGAAATAAATAATGCTTACAAATAGTCTTCTTTGATTGCTTATGTTAATAAACTGGTTTCATTTCACGTCACTGTGTCAAGTTTTGTTCTGTGCCCCGGCCGGAAATACATGTACATAACGACTGGCAATTTGTTCAAAAGCTGTGCAAAGTGTGGCATTGGAGTGGAACAAATACCACTGTGTGGATTACCGTACTTGTTCCGTAAATGTTCAGTACCGTATTCCATAACTGTTGATCTAATCGAATTTTTCTTCATTTATTATTGGTCGAATTGAAATATAATATGTGTAGAATTTCAACTAGTGTTCTCATCAGAGCATCTGTTGGGGACATATATATTTTTGCGACTACGGGTTCTTTCTTACGGGAACACTGATATGTTGTGGAACAAAATAATCAATGTATGAAGTCGGGAAACATTTTTTTCCTCTTTGGAAAATAAGCTTGTTATTTAGTTTTTTTTCTCATCTTAAATCATAGTATTTGAGATATCTTTGCGATTATACAATGATCAATGGCTTCAATGCTTCATCGACTCGGTGTGGTCTTTTCACGGTAATCGGCGCCAGGTAAGCTTTGATGCGCTCAACATAGTTACAATGCTTGGTCTCGGTGAGCAGTATTTAATTGATTCAGGACATACAGCGACTTTTCGAAAGTGATAAAGACAAAGTGGAATTTGAGGGATTTGATGCAATAGACTGCGTCAACTAGACGAACATTTAAAGGAATAATGATAGACCTAATGGAGGATAATGATAGACCAAATAGAGGAATAATGATAGTCCAAATGGAGGCATAATGATAGACCAAATGGAGGAATAATGATAGACCAAATGGAGGAATAATGATAGACCAAATGGAGGAATAATGATAGATCAAATGGAGGTATAATGATAGATCAAATGGAGGAATAATGATAGACCAAATGGAGATATAATGATAGTTTAAATGGAGGTATAACAATACATGTAGATCAAATGGAGGAATAATGATAGACCAAATGGAGGCATAATGATAGACCAAATGGAGGAATAATGATGGACCAAATTGAGGAATAATGATAGACCAAATAGAGATAAAATGATAGACCAAATGGAGTCATAATGATAGACCAAATGGAGGAATAATGATAGACCAAATGGAGTCATAATGATAAATCAAATAGAGGAATAATTATAGACTAAATGGAGATGTAATGATAGATCAAATGGAGGTATAATGATAGACCAAATGGAAGCATAATGATAGACCAAATGAAGGTATAATGATAGACCAAATGGAGGAATAATGATAGACCAAATGGAGGAATAATGATAGACCAAATGGAGGTATAATGATGGACCAAATGGCGGTATAATGATAGACCAAATGGAGGAATAATGATAGACCAAATGAAGGTATAATGATAGACCAAATGGAGGCATAATGATAGACCAAATGGAGGTATAATGATAGACCAAATGGAGGAATAATGATAGACCAAATGAAGGTATAATGATAGACCAAATGGAGGCATAATGATAGACCAAATGGAGGCATAATGATAGACCAAATGGAGGTATAATGATAGACCAAATGGAGGTATAATGATAGACCAAATGGAAGTATAATGATAGACCAAATGGAGGCATAATGATAGACCAAATGGAGGTATAATGATAGACCAAATGGAGGTATAATGATAGACCAAATGGAGGTATAATGATAGACCAAATGGAGGTATAATGATAGACCAAATGGAGTCATAATGATAAATCAAATAGAGGAATAATTATAGACTAAATGGAGATGTAATGATAGATCAAATGGAGGTATAATGATAGACCAAATGGAAGCATAATGATAGACCAAATGAAGTCATAATGATAGACCAAATGGAAGTATAATGATAGACCAAATGGAGTCATAATGATAAATCAAATAGAGGAATAATTATAGACTAAATGGAGATGTAATGATAGGCCAAATGGAGGTATAATGATAGACCAAATGGAGTCATAATGATAAATCAAATAGAGGAATAATTATAGACTAAATGGAGATGTAATGATAGATCAAATGGAGGTATAATGATAGACCAAATGGAGGTATAATGATAGACCAAATGGAGGTATAATGATAGACCAAATGGAGTCATAATGATAAATCAAATAGAGGAATAATTATAGACTAAATGGAGATGTAATGATAGATCAAATGGAGGTATAATGATAGACCAAATGGAGGTATAATGATAGACCAAATGGAGGTATAATGATAGACCAAATGGAGTCATAATGATAAATCAAATAGAGGAATAATTATAGACTAAATGGAGATGTAATGATAGATCAAATGGAGGTATAATGATAGACCAAATGGAGGTATAATGATAGACCAAATGGAGTCATAATGATAAATCAAATAGAGGAATAATTATAGACTAAATGGAGATGTAATGATAGATCAAATGGAGGTATAATGATAGACCAAATGGAGGTATAATGATAGACCAAATGGAGTCATAATGATAAATCAAATAGAGGAATAATGATAGACCAAATGGAGTCATAATGATAAATCAAATAGAGGAATAATTATAGACCAAATGGAGGTATAATGATAGACCAAATGGAGGTATAATGATAGACCAAATGGAGGTATAATGATAGACCAAATGGAGTCATAATGATAAATCAAATAGAGGAATAATGATAGACCAAATGGAGTCATAATGATAAATCAAATAGAGGAATAATTATAGACCAAATGGAGGTATAATGATAGACCAAATGGAAGTATAATGATTGACCAAATGGAGTCATAATGATAAATCAAATAGAGGAATAATTATAGACTAAATGGAGATGTAATGATAGATCAAATGGAGTCATAATGATAAATCAAATAGAGGAATAATTATAGACCAAATGGAGGTATAATGATAGACCAAATGGAAGTATAATGATTGACCAAATGGAGTCATAATGATAAATCAAATAGAGGAATAATTATAGACTAAATGGAGATGTAATGATTGACCAAATGGAGTCATAATGATAAATCAAATAGAGGAATAATTATAGACTAAATGGAGATATAATGATAGATCAAATGGAGGTATAATGATAGACCAAATGGAAGCATAATGATAGACCAAATGAAGGTATAATGATAGACCAAATGGAGGCATAATGATAGACCAAATGGAGGAATAATGATAGACCAAATGGAGGTATAATGATGGACCAAATGGCGGCATAATGATAGACCAAATGGAGGAATAATGATAGACCAAATGGAGGTATAATGATGGACCAAATGGAAGTATAATGATAGACCAAATGGAGTCATAATGATAAATCAAATAGAGGAATAATTATAGACTAAATGGAGATGTAATGATAGATCAAATGGAGGTATAATGATAGACCAAATGGAGGTATAATGATAGACCAAATGGAAGTATAATGATAGACCAAATGAAGGTATAATGATAGACCAAATGGAGGCATAATGATAGACCAAATGGAAGTATAATGATAGACCAAATGAAGGTATAATGATAGACCAAATGGAAGTATAATGATAGACCAAATGAAGGTATAATGATAGACCAAATGGAGGTATAATGATAGACCAAATGGAAGTATAATGATAGACCAAATGAAGGTATAATGATAGACCAAATGGAGGCATAATGATAGACCAAATGGAGGCATAATGATTGGGTACATGATACATTGTATAGCCATGTGGTTGACTGTGAGGACTAGTTATGTGGAATTTGTATTAATTTGTTCAAAACTATAAGTATTAGGTATGGTTAGTGACTGAGTAACATCTGGTGAAGCATAGTGGAAACATTGACTTGACATGTTATAAATTGTATGAATTACACACATATTTTGTACCCATTCAACATGTTCATATTTGCATTGTGAATAAAAATAAAAATAAAAATTGTACTGATTTTCAGAAAGAGGCCATGATGCCATACCAGTATCATCTGAATACTTGTATAAACGTATAAAAATGGTATTAGCAGATTCCTTGATTGGTGCTCAGCATTAAGAGTTTAATGTTGGGACTAGTGTCAGTATAATGTGACTCTGTACAATATGTCTACTGCATGATGCCCCAGTGCTAGACATCACTATTATAAAGCTGCCACTGTGCAGAAATCGTAGTGATATGGCTGGAACATTGTTTGTTTGTTTGTTTGATTAGGAATTTTAACGTAGCTTTAACAATTTTTCATTCATATCGCCACAATGTCTGCTGTGAGGCAGTTTATAGTGATGTCTATCACTGGGGCATTATGCCGCAGACATGTAGCATGATGTCCCACCCAGTCACATTATCCTGACACCAGACCGACCAGTCCTAACACTAACCTCTTAATGCTGAGCATCAAGCGAGGCAGCTGTTAGTACCATTTTTGTAAGTCTTTGGTATGACTCAGCCGGTGATCAAACCTACGACCTCCCGCTTCCACGGCGGACACTCTAACCACTAGGCCACCGGAGTGGTTCTGGAACATTGTTATAGCTACATTAAAATTCTAAATCACAGACACATGCACACACACTTGTATCAACAGTATGGAGGGTAATTAGATTCCTAGGGTAACAAAATAAAAATAATGTACCTTTTTCTTTCAAGAAATAAAGTTAATATCATGGACCAATTTAAATGCAAATACATATACTGAATAGAAATAAAATATATCTATATGTTTTTAAAAGCACAAAATTTCGCAAAATCTTAAAGGAAAAATATTTGCTATAGCATTAACCATCAACTTCTTAAATGTTCAAGATTCACAGTAGTTATGTCATTCCAACAAACCTTTGTCAGTTTTGTCCTGGTCTGATTTCTGCTCACTGTGGTCAGCAGTGTCAGAGTGGTCAGTGTCACTGAAATTGATCTTTGGAAGCTGGGCAGTGTCCATTACACATCCATTGTACTCTATTCCACTAGTACCAAAAGAAGATACATTTTATATGAAGATATACATAAGGCATAATAATATTACAACGTACATACATGTGGCTGTTGCTATGCAACACAGAGAATACAGTAAATAATTCCTTCACCGAGGAAAACATTCATAAGATATGTTTTCCTTCACTTTCAATGAATTTTCCATATATGTGTGTGTGTGTGTGTGTGTGTGTGTGTGTGTGTGATATATGTGAGAACCATCACTAATGGAAAGTTTGACAAATTAAGAGTTTTCATTAAATTCTATAGTTTTTAAAGTATATACATCTTTGTTTCTGAGATAAGTGCAGAAGCTCTTGTGTGCTTAGATATGTATGCAAGAAAAGTCAATTCAAAGCGACATTGGAAAATGAGAAAAGCATAAAACACATCGTTATATGATACTTTGTTTTCTGTGAAAATAATTGATTTGTCTTCATAGCAGTTACAACAATCAAAGAATAATCATATATGTAAATAATAAAATATTTATTTTAATATTGTTAACAAAATTGGGAAGCTAAACAATGCATAGATATCACTTTGGAATAGATATAAGGAAAATATTACAAAAATGAAGATTAAAAACATTTTTTTTACTATTTATTTTTAAGGCAAGAGTTGTCATTTTGAGTACATTTTTGTCTCCATTATGTACCAATGCAATATAGACATCATTTCTACATTGATTTAAAAGAACTTTCAAAATTTCACAAGCTGAAGACAGTGGCTTTTTACAAATTCAGCTTGTGCATGTACAGTGGGCCCCTTCACGAATGGCCCCCCTGACCAGTGGCCACCCACTCTTTGCAGCCAGAATCCCTTGGCATTGACGAGTTTGTGTTTAAAAGTACCCAACAAGAAAGGCCACCCATCTAACATGACCAGCAGCCAACATATTGGTGCACAAATGCAAAATTTACCCCTCACATGTGGCCACGTTTTATAATTAATATGTCTAGAACCAATATTTAAATACAGTAAGGTCAGTAATCTGATTATCTTTCCGATGTCTGTTTTTGGATGTCATGTTTTTGTTACTGAAAGAAGTGTTGGCTAAAGTACATGTACTACTAAGGTTATTATTATATCATTACTGCTGACGTTTGCAAGAAATGGGGTCAGCAATGTTTTAGTAAGCTTTGGCCTTCACACAGCGAGTTATTTTTTTTAAAATTGCCAATTACGACTGGACATAACTGTCAACATCATAACATGGTCAGATAGAATGATAAAAATGGGGTCAGAAATGTTTTTGATAGAGCTTTGGTGTTCACACAGTGTTTCTTTTTTTTTTTAAATGACAATTACCACCAGATGTAATTGAAAAGAACATAACATGGTCAGATAGAAATGGGGTCAGCATTGTTTTGATGGAGTTTTAAGCTTCACACAGCCGATTGTTTTAATAAAATTGACGATTATGACCGATACAATTGTCAAAATATTAACATGGTCAGATAGGCTAAAAATAGAGTTTAGAAGGAAAAGTAAAAGTTTTTTGACTTGACAGCAATGGGGAGAGTTCACTTGGCAAAAGATTTTATGTTGGCAAGATTCAAATAAACAACATTGTAATAGATACGAAGAATATTCTGTAGCAGTGGATAATAGAGTAAATGGAAAGAGAATTATTTAAAATATGAAACAATGTATGTACAAAGATTTAAATAATGTTTTTTGATAGTTTTGTAATGCACATACCAACATTATCCAACTCACATTCCACGCCAAAGAATACAAGCTATTAATTTATGTTACTTTGAATAACTGTTTTTAAGACAAGAAGAACATTTTAATAACTTTAAATGAAGATATTAACTGCTTTAAGTTATATATATCTCACATGCTATGTATAAATACACATCTCACAAATATAGTCCCCCTCTGGAAAGGCCTTCCATTTTATAAGGCCACATTCCTAGTGTAGAAGGGGTGGCTGTATAAGAGGGCGACCACTGTAATGCTACAAATTGTGTATTTTGTCAAATTAGTTATTGCTTATGAAAATGAAGAGAATTTTATTTTTGTTAATAAATTTCTTGCACAAGTCTGATACAGCAAACAGTGTTGCTTGGGGTTACCATGGCAACATCATAGGATGGTTGTAAAAAGCAGTATGTCTGGCATCTTATTTTCCACTGTTAGGGACTGATAAATTCTTTAATATGCTGGATTTCCTTAAATGTTAGTCCTGTACTCGAGATATATCACTACATGAAGATAAATTTATGTCAAAAATTTTCATCTGTGTTTTTTTGTTTCAAAGTTGCATCTCTATTAACAGTATACCATTTTGACTGCAACTATATTTTTCAATAGGAGTGTGAGAAAAATAGTCCTTCTTTATGCATGGTGTTTGATAGGAAAAACAAAATAGTTGGATGAGAATTCTTGTATTCTACCTGATGTGTCTGAAGGATTAGTAAAATGGTACCTGAGAACATAGAAGATAGCCAGAACTGTATGTTCTTCAACTGTCTTAGAATGAAATAGAGAGGTAGCACACATTTGGACCCAGAAATAGCCACCATTTTTATTCATTAGTCGAATATAATCAGAAAGCACCTGACCCTTGGATAGGACTGAAAAGAAAAGAAAATATTTATTAACAATATAAATTTGGTAGTAACTGAAATCAAATGCCTGTAAAGTATCCAAGAATTCTGGTTTTTTTTAAATTTTGCTGGAGAAAATGAAACTTCACCTGAGGAATGACTCATTCAGGTATCTCATTGCAATCTTGATGGATGAGACACATGACGATCTTTATAAATTATTAATTTGCCTTAATGTAATTTTCTTGAGTGATGATATTATCCAAAAAGCAATTACACTGAAATGTATTATTGCAGTTATTATTCAAGACCAGTATAGTACAAAATGCTTACATACAGTATTATATAAAGGGTCTCAAACAGGTAACAATTTAATATTGAATTTATGAAATGAGTTCAATAATGTCCAGTTTTTGCAAGCCTTGGAGAGCAGAAGCTGGACATTATTCAACTAGTTTCATAAAGTTATTATTAAATCTTTACCCATTTGAGATTCTTTTTATAATAAAGTATGTAAGCATTTTTTATCACTTAGTTTTTATTTCAGTAGAAATTATTTACATAGAAAGAATGAATATTTTCTTTCATTCTGACAGACAGTGCACCTTTCATTTGTTGTGCATAAAATATAGTCTCAAATAAAATTGAACTAGTAAAAGTAAATTGTACGTTTTTACAAACTACAGATCAAAGAAAAAACTTCTATCCGAATAAACAGAACATTTTATAATGACAAAATAATTTTTTTAAACAGATGTGATGCAACATTGTTTTATAGAGTAGACAATAGGCCAAGAGTACATGTTTACCCTAAAATGTCACTTGCAAAACTAAACATTACGATTGTTGAGATATTTATGTGAAATAGGATTACTGGATGTAGAAATTCCCACATTTTCTGCAATGCATTTGTGATTGGATATGTACAGTATTTGACTTGAACAATAGACTGCACAGAAGACGTAAACAAATTTCTTTTCGAGCTGGATTTGCATTCTATATTTACTGCATAAAGATGCTGTAGTTGGAAAAAGTTCTTTCAGTTAGGTGACCCATTTATGTCCAAATTCTTCTGTGAACAGAGATGAGTTTATTCTGTAAGTTAACATTTAAACCACAACTGTATATATGGTGGATTCTATATCTATGTTACAGATATGTTACAGATATACTGCTCCCTCCCCCACCGAACCATCAATTAAGCAATACCCATAGTTTTACATCTTATTGTTGTTTTTGTATAGTAGTTTTATGCCATATTTCTTATTATGATATTGTTAAACATTACATAAAACAAACCCCTGTGGGGGTAACATATCCATATTCAGACAGCAGAGATAATTTTTTTCTTAATTTCCTTTTGCAAGTCGAGTTACGAAATGGCCATCATAAATGTTCATTCAAAACCAAACATTCCATAAGGCAGGCTTAAAAATGCTTTCTTATGATCCCAGCCAATCAGAAAAGAGAGTACTGCACAATAATTTTAATGGCTTATTTTGGACCAATCAGAAATCACATACCTGCTATAAGATAAAGCAGTATGCCTTTGAGTCATATACATGATCATCATCATTCAGGCAGTGAACGTGGAGCAGGCAGGACCGGGACAGCAGCTATCTAGAGTGAAAGCATGGGATACAGCGAGATAAATGCTACCATTTAGGAGTACCAAAATACAATGGACCCATACGAGTAGCAAGGAGCATTAGTATCGAGTTTATCTCTACTATTAGACTTCACCACTGATATTCCAGCCACCAGATAGACTACTGTAAAATCAATATGATGCTGAACAAGAAATGCCTCTACGTGGCAAACCAAGATGGCCGACCTGGCACATGGCGGGGATACACGTGGAGTAGAAAACGTTTCCACAACCAAGTGTTCAGCAGAGTAAAGATATAATTTCCAGACAGCAGGGATAAAGGCTACATGAGTAACTCTGCGGCTACTTCTTGCTGCACCCCGAAGAAGACGAAGCCTGCGGAGCAAGATGTGACTTCACATTGCCATTTCACTTGCCTGAATAATAGGGGACTCATTTGGTTACGAGTACCCCTCTTTGAACAACTTTCCGTGGCCCTAAAAAGCTAATTAGACCTTATTGGTACCGCCTCCAACAAATTTAAGACCAAAATTATCTACCATTGACTATACTATTATATGTCACTTTGACATTTTAATTTTCAAAATTTGTTAGGGACTTATTATATGTACACTTATGTACTAGTTTTATTTGAATGATAGGACTTTAAATAACAATTCTTCAACTTAAATATTTGAGTAATTACACAGGTGGCTAACACATTATTGGATGTTAAGCTGTTCATTAGTACAACTGGACTGAATTTGACCTTTAGTATGACCTTGTCGTTTCAGGTGTGGACTGCATCCTTTGCTGTGCTGTCTTGCTGTTTGCGTGCTCTGGTGTGTGCTGCTGTGTCGACGCCCTCCTGGACCTGGGCCTTTTCCACCTTTGCCTTGTCCGACTCACCAAATTACTAGCGAAATGAGAAAACATTTTCCCTCGCTACCACTGTTTGCTCTGATTGGTTGATAGGGGTGGGTGTGTGTAGGTACTATTCCTACCCACCCCATGGGCTTTCATTTCTCCCGATAGTTACTTTTTAGTAATTCGGGAGAACGCCCTATTTAAAATATAGTGCATTTAAGCACTGTAAATCCTGAGGGGGGGAGTAGCGACCCTCCCCAAGGGACCTTAAATGGCCACCGATATGGTGGCTATAAAAGTTGCCCATATGCCCCTAGGGGCGGTGGCAACTACAAAACATCCATTTTCCTTCCTTGAGTCATATACAATAGCACAAACATCATACAAGCTGATCTGGGGTCTCTGTTGTTTGTTTTAATGAACCGCATGGACCCATAATACACCTGAAAATCAGGGTCCATGCTACCTCCAGTTGAATCTAACTTGTATGCAAGAATATCTTTAGAATTTGAAAACTGTCATGCAATTAAAGAAAAAAAAATTTTACAATAAATATTTGGCAAATGGCTCAAAAGAATTACATACATTGAAAACTTTTTTAAGTGCACCACCATTAAGATGAAAACGTGCGCAAATTTTACTACTGTACTGGTTATCTCAAATGTTTGTTTCTTGTTTAATTGTTTTTTTTGGTGGGGATTCTACAAAGTTAAAATTAGAGTCTTGATGATCAGACTTTGAAAAGCATGATGATTTTCACCAGTGCATCCACATGACTATAATCATACCAAACTTGGACAGATCATGAATTTAAGGTATGAATATAAGTCAAAGATAAAAGTCCAGCCATGCACAAGAAAATGGATTGATTTGTATGTTTGGATCAAACAATTATATTTTTATTTCATAGTTGCTATAAACTACAAATCTGATGACCAAACGTACAATGAGCCATCTGTGAGGTGTTTTTAATGGTGGAAAACAAAATGTATTATGTTATTTATCACAACCTCCCTAAATCTGCAATTTGCAACATATAACTGGTTAAGGATCTTAAACTCGCAATTTTAACACAATCACTAAATTTTATACTTATGGAAAAACTGTTATAAGTAATAGGACCCATTTCCTTGTAGAGGCCTATCCACAAATTGAGTGCTGATGATGATGACATTGCTTGGCAAAACCAGAAAAATTAATATGCATGATAGATACTACACAAGTTAACATGATGCATGTATATATAAAGAATTTGAATTTTTATTTTAAAAAATTGTAGAAGTTCTTTGAAGTTCCTGAGATATTGGGCATATAGAATTTCCTGGAATTCAAGATTAGAGAATTTCTTCCTTAAAACTCTTCAGTAGTAAAACCATCTCATATATTCTTTTGAAATAACAAGATTTTTAAAATTGGCTGCTTTAAATGAATCCATTAAAAAAAAAATCTATATTTTTATTTGAGTTTGACATAAGAAAAAGTCATATTGTACCTTAAATTTGTGAATTCATATGCTTCTGGTTAATTACAGCAGAAGCAACAAGTTCAGCATTGCAGCAAAAATGAAGCCAGTTCCTGCAGCCATTTTTTAACACTGTAAATTTCTTACACCAAACAGACTAAAAAAAGTTAATTAAAAATAGGGTGCTAAATTTTTTGAACTTTAGTCTTTGCAATAACAACTCAGACTATACACTAGTTATCATGTAAATAAAAAAGATGGAACCTTGAAATTTGAAAACATAATAAAATACATTTGATTGAATGAGTAAGGAAAATTTTAATTCACTACTGAAAACAAAACATTTTCATCTACAGATGATAAAACTAAAACTATATGTGCAGATTTGAATGGCAAAACTTTGATGTATGGATGTTTCAAAATAAAGTTTTTGGTAAATTTTCAGTAAAAAAAATTACCAGAACTGATTAATTTACATGTATGTATGTATGTATGTATGTATGTATGTATGTATGTATGTATACATATATATATATATATAATTTATGCATGTTACTTACGATCAGTATGTGTTTTACGTAGTCTAGTGAGATCTCCAGTATGACAGTAGTTATATAAAACACTGTTGCACAAATCCTCTGGTAGCCAATCTGTCAGGTTTGAGATCCTGTCAAAATTGTCAACAGATCAATGTGAAAATGGTGGAGTAAATCATGTAAAAAAATATATACCATAATGATTGTAAATCTTGGGACACAAAAAAAAATAAAATCGTTTTCCATGTCCTAAAATATAACATTTACCATGTCTCAATAATTGTAGACAAAAATGGCAACAAAATAACTGGTAAGATTAACAGATCTCACTGCAGATAGAAACTCCATATCAACATGAGTTATTCTGGAGTGTATGACATTAGTCAACATAGCAATAGCATCAATACAAACCAGAACATATTCAATACAATGAATGGAATATTCAGGTTATTTCTGTTTATTAATATTTGTTATCTTAATTTTGATAACTAATAACTATTAATTGACCAATACTTTCAGGATGTTTTTAGCCATGAGATAAATTGATTTAAAAATAATAAGCACACACTCATGTTTACACAGTTTATTTGTGTGATAAAGAGATTGCCATTTATTAATGCTATATTGTCCCAATAAAGCTTGAATTTCTTTTATAGTTCCCCTTCCCCTTCCCTCCCCTCTCACAAATTTTAAATAGCCAGTCCCTAATGTGATTGTGTTCCAAGGGTTTTTATTGTCGGGGTGCATGTGGGAGATAAGCACACACTTCCCTTGTAAAAACCCCAATGGCTTGCATATGATGGAACCTCTATCAACCAAATTCAGCTCCAGGCCTTCATGAGCTGCTTAACTAAGCCAGGCAGAACCTGTTTAAACAGACTGGAGAAGGGATGACAGGCAAGTTTCTGGCACCTCTGGCAGATAGGGCTTGTTAATCTTGGATGGTTGCCCATCTAGGAGAAGGTAAACTCTTGACTTCAAACCTTCACTGCCTTGCAACTATTTCCTCTCATGGTAGTAAACCTTAACAGAAAGTCCCTAAGAATCAGCTGCATGGGCAACAACTCATTCATCATATCACCCTGTCCAGGCATGCACCCTGGAGGAGACACTCCAGCTTCGCTTCACAACGTCAGCACCACACAGGAAGTAGCAGTTTACCAGTTTTATGTCATCAGTCGATTGGCATAGAGTCAGATGCCAGAGTTCACTTTTAACGATGGGAGAGACCAACAGGTCTCACTGGACAACTACCACCCCCCCTCAAGCTGGGCAGCCCTCAGACAATAATGTGCCATCCTGCCACAGTTCGTCTGCCGTACTGGGTACATAGGGCTTAAGGTACGTGAGTGAGTACCTAACAAAGCAGACTAAGTATTGTACCAAGAGAAAAAAAATGAAAACCAACAAGGAAACTGCCAATCTGCAAGCTAGGTATGTGGAATATCTGGACCATGCTGACTTAACTCTCAGATGATCTCCAGGCAATTAGCAATGTTCAAAAGACTTCAGTCATCAATGACAAACTCCAGGTAGACACAGCTACTAGATTCTGGGTCCCTCAGAAAAGAGAACTACACATTTTTCTGGCAAGGAAAGAGTGCTGACAAAGCCAGAAAGTTAGGTGATGGATTCACCATCAGGAACTCTTTTCAGGGGATGATAGAACTCTGCCAACAAAGAAATGGAATACTGTTATCCCTCTGCCTCCACAGCACAATTGGGCCTGTCAAGACTAAATTTTTACTCAGAGTTCTGAAAGTTATAATTTGGATCTAAATTGTAATCACACCCTCTATCTCATTTCTGATTGGATATCAATGTGAACTGATCCAATCAAACTCAATGGATAATGTCTTTCTCATTGTCTGTCCATGTCGGGACAGATGAGAACACACTTCATACACTCCCAGCGTCTTCCATCTGATCTTAGGACTAAGCTGTAGCACATAGCTGCAATCTAACACCTGTGCCAATTCAATATTCCAGTCTTCTGGCTGGTCATGGTAACCTTAGGTAAGAGAATAACTCTAGCCTGCAACAATGTTTAGACATCAAACACATGGCTGCTGGACTTATACAAATCTTAATACCTGGGCTTAGCAAACATGATAAAAGCATCTTCCAATGTCATTTAACATAGGAACAAAAAGTCAAACTTTCAGGAATATTTCACATACTTGGCAGTCCATATCAGCACTTTTCTACAACTTAAAGTTATAATGTTTTAGTCAATTACTTTACTTTGTAGAAAAGCATCATTTTTGGATGTCAGTTGTGTGAAATATTCTTGCCTTTATTGATCACTGACATCTCACCACTGTCCATGGGTTAGAGTCACATGATTGACCAATGGTGGTATGTGAGAACACTTGCCAGTTGCTTCCCCTGGGTCAGTGGTTTTTCGGGGGTGGGGGTGGGAGGGGTGTCTCCAAGATCTTCCTCCACCAAATATACGTGCCCACATGTATAGTCTATCTTGTGTTGAAAAAGAACATTAAACCTATACTATTTTCTGCAAACTGCTCAAAGTTTAATTTGTATTCTTTGTTTTGAGATGTTTTTGAATGTTATAAAATCTTGTTGCTGTCCAAAATGTTGCTGCTAAAACCAGATAAAATTTCATCACCTGTCTCATTAGCTACTATGCAAACATAATTGTGCACTTGGCTGCATACACACCACATAAACATCCTCAAGGATGCCACTAGATGACACAAAGACAGTGAAGGTGATGCAAATCTCTGTATTATATGTCTGTGACTTTTACAATTAAACTGTCAAATATTTGTTAAAATTTACTCTCAGTTTATTTCTCAAGTTTACATATCATAAATTACATAGTTTATTGATATTTCACTTCCCATGTCTAGGCTATACCAACAGATTTATATATTAAACAATACAAAACTTAAGTTTTTATTTCAACACTATTCTTCAAGGTCACCTTAGGAAGAGAGTAAGGTGAAATTGTGATTCTCATTGCTATGAAGAGAAATACACAATGACTTGTTTTTCATAAACTTCATCCTGACTTACCCTTATGTTTACTCTGCTGAAATTAATTGTTAAATTATATTGAAAATTAGGGAAAAGTTATTTTGTAGCAATATTAAGGGACATGATGTATATGCATACTTTGTAGCGATATAAAGGGATATCATGATGTATATGCATACTTTGTAGCAATATAAAGGGATATCATGATGATGTATATGCATACTTTGTAGTGATATAAAGGGATATCATGATGTATATGCATACTTTGTAGTGATATAAAGGGATATCATGATGTATATGCATACTTTGTAGTGATATAAAGGGATATCATGATGATGTATATGCATACTTTGTAGTGATATAAAGGGATATCATGATGTTTATGCATACTTTGTAGTGATATAAAGGGATATCATGATGATGTATATGCATACTTTGTAGTGATATAAAGGGATATCATGATGTATATGCATACTTTGTAGTGATATAAAGGGATATCATGATGTATATGCATACTTTGTAGTGATATAAAGGGATATCATGATGTATATGCATACTTTGTAGTGATATAAAGGGATATCATAATGATGTATATACATACTTTGTAGTGATATAAAGGATATCATGATGATGTATATGCATACTTTGGTAACAATATAAAGGATTAAGATGGTGTATATGCATACTTTAGAGCAATGTAAAGGGATATCATGATATATATGCATACTTTGTAGTGATATAAAGGATATCATGATGATGTATATGCATACTTTAGAGCAATATAAAGGGATATCATGATGATGTATATGCATACTTTAGAGCAATGTAAAGGGATATCATGATATATATGCATACTTTGTAGTGATATAAAGGATATCATGATGATCTATATGCATACTTTAGAGCAATGTAAAGGGATATCATGATGATGTATATGCATACTTTGTAGTGATATAAAGGATATCATGATGATCTATATGCATACTTTAGAGCAATGTAAAGGGATATCATGATGATGTATATGCATACTTTGTAGTGATATAAAGGGATATCATGATGTATATGCATACTTTGTAGTGATATAAAGGGATATCATGATGATGTATATGCATACTTTGTAGTGATATAAAGGGATATCATGATGTATATGCATACTTTGTAGTGATATAAAGGGATATCATGATGTATATGCATACTTTGTAGTGATATAAAGGGATATTATGATGTATATGCATACTTTGTAGTGATATAAAGGGATATCATGATGTATATGCATACTTTGTAGTGATATAAAGGATATCATAATGATGTTATGCATACTTTGTAGTGATATAAAGGATATCATGATGATGTATATGCATACTTTGTAGCAATATAAAGAGATATCATGATGTATATGCATACTTTGTAGTGATATAAAGGATATCATGATGATATATATGCATACTTTGTAGCAATATAAAGAGATATCATGATGTATATGCACACTTTGTAGTGATACAATCAATTAAGTTGATGTATATGCATATTTTGTAGTGATATAATTGATCAGGGGGATGTATATGCATATTTTGTAGTGGTATAATTGATCAGGGGGATGTATATGCATATTTTGTAGTGGTATAATTGATCAGGGGGATGCATATGCATATTTTGTAGTGATATAATTGATCAGGGGGATGTATATGCATATTTTGTAGTGATATAATTGATCAGGGGGATGTATATGCATATTTTGTAGTGATATAATTGATCAGGGGGATGTATATGCATATTTTGTAGTGATATAATTGATCAGGGGGATGTATATGCATATTTTGTAGTGGTATAATTGATCAGGGGGATGTATATGCATATTTTGTAGTGGTATAATTGATCAGGGGGATGTATATGCATATTTTGTAGTGATATAATTGATCAGGGGGATGTATATGCATATTTTGTAGTGATATAATTGATCAGGGGGATGTATATGCATATTTTGTAGTGATATAATTGATCAGGGGGATGTATATGCATATTCTGTAGTGATATAATTTATCAGGGGGATGTATATGCATATTTTGTAGTGATATAATTGATCAGGGGGATGTATATGCATATTTTGTAGTGATATAATTGATCAGGGGGATGTATATGCATATTTTGTAGTGATATAATTGATCAGGGGGATGTATATGCATATTCTGTAGTGGTATAATTGATCAGGGGGATGTATATGCATATTTTGTAGTGATATAATTTATCAGGGGGATGTATATGCATATTTTGTAGTGATATAATTGATCAGGGGGATGTATATGCATATTTTGTAGTGATATAATTGATCAGGGGGATGTATATGCATATTTTGTAGTGATATAATTGATCAGGGGGATGTATATGCATATTTTGTAGTGATATAATTGATCAGGGGGATGTATATGCATATTTTGTAGTGATATAATTGATCAGGGGGATGTATATGCATATTTTGTAGTGATATAATTGATCAGGGGGATGTATATGCATATTTTGTAGTGATATAATTGATCAGGGGGATGTATATGCATATTTTGTAGTGATATAATTGATCAGGGGGATGTATATGCATATTTTGTAGTGATATAATTGATCAGGGGGATGTATATGCATATTTTGTAGTGATATAATTGATCAGGGGGATGTATATGCATATTTTGTAGTGATATAATTGATCAGGGGGATGTATATGCATATTTTGTAGTGATATAATTGATCAGGGGGATGTATATGCATATTTTGTAGTGGTATAATTGATCAGGGGGATGTATATGCATATTCTGTAGTGGTATAATTGATCAGGGGGATGTATATGCATATTTTGTAGTGATATAATTGATCAAGGGGATGTATATGCATATTTTGTAGTGATATAATTGATCAGGGGGATGTATATGCATATTTTGTAGTGATATAATTGATCAGGGGGATGTATATGCATATTTTGTAGTGATATAATTGATCAGGGGGATGTATATGCATATTTTGTAGTGATATAATTGATCAGGGGGATGTATATGCATATTTTGTAGTGATATAATTGATCAGGGGGATGTATATGCATATTTTGTAGTGATATAATTGATCAGGGGGATGTATATGCATATTTTGTAGTGATATAATTGATCAGGGGGATGTATATGCATATTCTGTAGTGGTATAATTGATCAGGGGGATGTATATGCATATTTTTTAGTGATATAATTGATCAGGGGGATGTATATGCATATTTTGTAGTGGTATAATTGATCAGGGGGATGTATATGCATATTTTGTAGTGGTATAAAGGGATTATGATGATGTATATGCATACTTTTTAGGGATATAAATAAATTTTTTATCTTAATGTTTCATTGTACATGTATTTATGTTTTTGAACTAATTTAAAGTTTGATCTGGTAAAAGTACCATTTCAAAATTGAAGCAGTTAAAAGCCTTCAAAACAATCATCCAAATTAATATAAAATATGACTACTGTTTTATTATTTGTAATCAATATTGCCAGGAGACAAATGTCAAACAATTTGTATTAAGTCTTACTATTCAAGTCATTAGAAATTATTTTAACAATACAATTGTGATGAAGGAAGACTGACAGATGGACAGAAAGCCAAGCAATGTTTACCCCATCTAGTACTTACACATTTTCACAATATAAAACTCTAAGCTCAGGGGATAGTCTCATTATAAATGTGTCACTTTCAAGTCGAAATTCAGTGATGGTGGGTGGGGGTAATGCAAAGGCCACTGCTACCATTCCTAAAACAGGTACTGTTGATGGCTTCCGATTCATTGTAAAGGTAAGCTGGAGACGGAAGTTTCCATGGATATAGACAACCTGAAAGTGTAACAATCACAGCATAAACGTTTTATCAGAAAATATTTTAACACTAAAACCCAGCAGTTTTAATACAAAATATAATTAAATTTTTTAATATACCTGGCTTCTGTCAACCTGCAACTAAACAAGAAATGTGGAAAGCTAAAGATATAGTACCTGACCAAGCCATTAACCTGCAACTAAGTTACCTCCCTTTAGCTGTCATTGTGAAAGGATCCAGATAAAATTCATAAAATTCAAATTTATGAACGGGTTACCTTCCAATAGATGCCACAGTTCAATGGTCTTTTATAAAACTGATATACTCTCTCTTATCTATCTATTTATGTATCTAACCTATTACATCATTATTTATTTATGTAAACATTTATCATTTTGTTAGGATATTAAGTCCATTAAGATTTTTAAGACTTTTTCTGTCAAATTCAGGGCCATCCATTAGATTTTTTGATGAGTTGCCAAAGTATGCAAAGGGTTTAGGGCACCTTCCCCAATGGGGATACAGTTTTTTTTTTTTAAAAAGTAGCTGGGTGTAAAGTAAATGTATCCAGGTAAATCATCTGGCACCCAACTGATAAGGAATACCCAGATATTTTGCCTTACTCTGTATCCTGATGAACGGACATGGACACCTCGTTTTGTCAGGGTTGACTTCATACGAATACAGAAGGACCTTTGCAGCCCATTCTCAAAATTGGGTGTCATCAAGGGAGCTGTTAAAAAGAAAAAAGGAATCCACAGATCAGGATGAAGATTATATCAGAAGTGCTTTTCTTTAAATTTGGCTCTAAAATTCAACTAAGACATGAGAAGTTAAAAACTAATATTTGGAATACATGTATTATACACATTTCAAATACACATTTTTAAAGGAGATTGTAAATACTTCATTGAAAATTCTATTTTATGTAGTTACTCCCCAATAATTTTCACATCACAGTGAAACATATCAATACAGAATACTCAAAGAATGACAAATGTCCTTTCTTCACAGGTGACTGCCAAAGACAGGTTGAAATAAAGTAAAGTGATGAAAAGAGCTTCATAGGATGTGTGCTTTGGAATCAGATGTCACTTACATGTAGGTATCATGTAAATTAGATATTACCCTATCTGTATGTAGGTATCCTGTAAATCAGATATTACAGTATCTGTACTCAGGTGTCCTTTAAATCAGATCTTACAGTATCTGTACTCAGGTGTCCTAAAAATCAGGTGTCCATTAAATCAGATATTACAGTATCTGTACTTTGGTGTCATGTAAATCAGATATTACAGTATCTGTACTGTGGCAAATACAGTGAGCCAAGTTTATGTAAATACTATCACAGAATGCAATGTGTGAATGCAGGTGGTCAAAGGCACTTCCTTTATAGATCACTGACATTTCACCTCAAGGTCATGCATGATACACAAAAGTGGATGGTATTATAAAAAGGTTGACAGATTTAGCTCCACAATGATATCAAATAATCTACAATGATACCTAATTTTTGTACGTTATTTTTTTCACCCAAAATTTGCCTGTGGTTGGAATCAGATTTTGTGTCCAGATTTTAGACTTTTTGGCCTCAGATTTAAGGCAGACCAGTCTGAACTGCACACAGACAGATGAACCTGTGCAAAAAGTAGGATAAGGTGGGCATTTGGAATAAAGAGTGGTCTTGATACAAATATGATGGGTCTGTTAAGCAGCAACAAAAAAAGAACTCCAACTTTTCCCCTTTTGCTTATACACAAGCAAAATAACCAATGGAAAACAATGTTTATATCACAACTAGGCATTAGGCTAATGAAAAATTGCTTGGAAGTTGATGTATTATGATGTATTATTCTGAAATAAGCCCCAAACTGTGTTTCCTGCTCGCATTTCATGCAAAAAGAACTAAAACCTCCAGGGGTTATTGTGTTAAAGTTTAATATTACTAACCTCTGTCTGGTATGGGTGTCATAGTCCTTTGTGAAGTGGAAGTGCCTTCTTCTGTGGGTGAGGCAGGTGATGACATGTTACTAGGGATACCTAAAAATCAACATTGATTCAGTATTGCTTAAAAAGTAATTTCCATCACACAATTTGAATAAATTGCCATAAAAACAACACCTCTCCTAAACCTGAAGTACTGTCAGCCCCATATTTAACAGTCCTTGTTGTACATATTTAACTGATTTTAAATGTAAAGATACTATTATTTAATTTTTAGATCCGCTATGACCATGACTTCTGATCTTTTGCTCATAGAATTAATTTCGAATAGAGAATTCCATTGGATGGCCTAACCAAATTTCAACTCTTGACCTTTTCATCCAAATATTGATAGGCCTTTTCCATAAATTAAGTGCAAGCCTTCCACAATCTTTGGTCATAGTATGTTGTCTAGAACTAAAGTTATTATGTAAAAAAACATTTTTTTAAAATAGCAGAAATCATTTTCTTTTCGGTCACAATGACTTTGGCCATTGACCTTTTGACCCCCAAATCAAAAAGTGTTACTTACTTAAGATGATGCCATCAAAAAATGTTTTGGGTCAGGCCTGTGCTGCATTAGTAGTGTTATTCTACACAACCCAAAGTTCTTTCAAGCACAGTGAACTTTAAGTTTTACACAGTGTTTGTTAACATGAAGAATCAGTAATTCAGCTTTAACATCCTCCACCTTATCTATCACATGCTTAAGAGACAAAAACTCGGCTGTAAATAATAGTCATTTTGAACTACTCTTGAGCCAGTGGTTGTTATTACACCACAACAACTTTTCTGATGTCACACTGACTACTGGTAGATGACATCTCATCAGTACCATCTACATATCCAATTGTTTGAAGCAATTTAAGCCACATAACTTCTTCAATATGTTCATCATAAAGTTGCACAAAAAACCCCATTAAAAACTGATATTACCGATATATTTTGATTGCTGAAATGTCATCTAATGTTATTTTCAACATCCATCATTTTATAAGAATCTGTTCTTCTCACATCTAGCTGGACCTTCATCAGCTTAAAATTTACCAGCTTGGGAATTAAGACTATGATTGTCTCTAAGTCTCTTCTGTGAGTCAAAGTTATTTTGAATTGCATCAGAAACAGTTGAGGATGTTGTAAATGTCAAGTGATTGTGTGGAACCTTTTTTCTTCAGTCACAGTAACCCTGATTGGCATTTGACCTTCTCAGATCAAGTTATTATGCAGACAGTCAGCAACCTTGGTCTTTAGCCTTAGGTCCTGAAACTGATTGAGTTCTCTCTTCCCAAGTGCATGCTAACTACAAAATGTTGTAACTGTAAATACTTAATAACTTAATATATTGTGCTAACAACAAAATGCTCTACCTGTAAATACTTAATATATTGTGTCAAAACCAATTTTCTTCTTCACTCACAAAAACTTTTACATTTGATCTTTGACCCTAAAATCAATATTTCTCCTTTACACCAAGTGTAAACCATGAAACTGAAATTGTTATCAACCATGATGACGATAATAAGTCACTAAACCAATATCTTTCAAATGTTTAGTAACTTCTCAACAACATATTTTATTTTTGGCATTTTTTTCAGCAAATGTATCTTTCTTCTCCATATCTTTAAAAAAAATCACTTATTACAACACATTCTGACTTTTAGAACAAAGTAACAGGTACGAATGTAGAAGTATGTAAAAGCATGTGGCATCCTTGTAAGATTTGTTCAGAAAGTAAAAACTAACATGTATTCATTAGTCCAACAGGAAAAATACTACTTTAATTTCTGTGACATCTGTGAAATTTTATTTTTTACAGGACTCCATCATTATAACTCTGTCCATGGTAGTCATGGAGTATGCTGCCTTACAGTGAGACTGCTTCATACTGAAGCACATGACACAGCACTCCTTCACTTTAACACTCTCCACTGCCTTACAGTAAGGCTGTCTTGCAATACAGTATTGCATAAAGTAATTACCAAAAAAATTTGGTAATCCAGCATTCATATTTGATGAAGTTATGGAAAATCAACATTTTTTAATTTTGAATCAAAATTTAAATTTGTGCTTATGACATTTATGATATTAGGGTACAGAGTGAATGATAACCACATATACTCAGATATAAGTTGTATTTAACTGGAATACCCTGTTAGCAGATTTGGGTCTATGTTGTTTGTTTTACTGATTGGTTCTAACAAACCGTAATGACATATCCATTTCAGCATTATGGGATGGCAGATCTGGGTCTCTGTTTTTTTGTTCTATTGATTATTCCTAACAAACTGCAAAGACACATATCCACTTGAGCATCATGGGATAGCATGTCTGGGTCTATGTTTTTTGTTTTACTGATTATTCCTAACAAACTGCAAAGACACTTATCCACTAAAGCATTATGGGATGGCAGATCTGGATCTATGTTGTTTGTTCTATTGATTATTCCTAACAAACTGCAAAGGCATGTCCACTACAGTATTATGGGATAGCAGATATGGGTCTATGCTGCTTGTTCTAATAACTAGTCCTAACAAACTGCAAGGACACATATCCACTAAATAGTACATTATGGGATGGCAGATCCAAGTCCATGTTTTTTAAACTGGATCTTAGATATGTATCCACACACACACACACATACACACACATACACACACATACACACACACACACACACACATGTTCATCATGATGCAGCACATTTTGATTGACAAGTATGGAGTTAAAAAATACTGATGTTAAATGTTTGTCCCAACCTTGTTGCAGGTAAGAGGTCATTTGCACTAACTAACCTCTCCTGAGGTAGATGTTTTGCAGTGATTTATATCCTATTTGTCCAGTGATATACCTATGATCAAATGTAAGCTCACACCACCAATGAGACAGTTGTAAAGGCAGGGAGGATCCTCTAAAATAAGTTCATCCCACCAGTGAGACAATTGTAAGGGGTAGGGATGATCTCTAAATATAATCACACCCCACCAATGAGATACTTGTAAAGGGCATGGGTGATCCCCCAAAATAAGGCCATTGCACTTGAAAGGGGCATCGAGAATCCCCAAAAATAAACTCACCCCACCACTTGGACACACCCAAGAGACCCAGATCTGCCAGGCAGGGAGGATCTCTTAATATGATCTCACCCTTACTTTTTAAGCACGGCTGAACAAAAACCATCTGCAAGCATTCAAAATATTTTGTAATTTAATTAAAATGAGTTAACACTAAAAATGATGTTCACTCTATTAAATCATTTATTTGTATAAAAAATACAACAACAATCATTTTAAAATTTCCAGCTGTCTTGAATTTCTTACATTATATACCAGTAATCTCTTCTAAGTTGTGTCCAACTTCAAACTGCACAGACCCAGCTCTGCCATTGCATAAGGTTTCACAAGATCTAATTCTATATGCTAGTTGTCATTAGGAATCAGGAAATAGACATGAATCTGCTAGTGCATTATGGGATAGCAGATCAGGGTCTATGTCGTTTGCAGTTGGACTTGACTTATAACTGAGTACAAATGGTAACTCTAAATAAAACGCCTATCACACTGTTTTAGTGCAGAATTTAAATTTGTCTTTTTTCTGTTAATTGCTTGTGAATGTTCAGGATAATTTTCAATTCATAATGAGGCATTAAATAAAATCTTTATCAAGTATATTAATTATTTCATTAAAGTTTTTTTTTTTTTTAAATTCCTTCCTTAATATCAGGAAAGTTGAACTAAACTAACTAGAAGATACAATGAGTTTGAGAACACAGTGCTTTGGTGGGGATAAAATCTTGGTTTAAAGAAATTCAACAATTCCACACAATGTGAAGCCCATAATCTGATTAAAATTAGATCTCCAAAACATTTGTGAAGGTCTGATGTTTCACCAATCAAATCACAGCTTATAAAATATCTGAAAGCCACATACATCATTTGGAACATATCATTACTAATAAAAAATTTGCAAGACTTTCTCTAATAGGCTGTATCAAGAATCGGACTTGTAATCCCAAAGGTCACCAAAATTTGAACTTTTATCAGTATTTGTCAGATTTCCATGTATGGCTGTAGAAATCTAATTGAAACCTTTTGGTGCAACCCAGTACCAAAAATTGTCATCAGAAAAACCACAAAAATAAACACATTCAGTTCTAATTCATTCACAATAATAAACAGGTTGTTAACTAAAAGAAATATTTAACAGAAAATCTATTCTTCGATCCGTGACCACAACATGTCTTGATGTGGATTTTACTACTATCCATAATAGGAGATTGGACATTACTTTTCCAACCATGTATTTTCATTAAATTAAAAGTGATATGCTCTCTAAATGTTTGTGTGATGCAAATATTTCATTTAAAATATAAGCAACATACCGTAGTTGAAAGGAATGACTTTCTCTTGACTGTCAATGACTAAAGAGGAGTATACACTAATTTGACCCTAAAACAACATGGTGATAGAATAGATTTATCTGCCACTGATTGACAATCATAACGTGTCTTTCCATTGGAGGGAAAGAGTATGGCAATTTGTACCTTTAATAGTCAATATCTGGTTCTGCCTGTAGAATTATTTTGCCTACAATTATCATCTCTTTCAAGTGATAGCTGAAACTATATTTATATTTTGTCAATTAATTTATGTGCTTGCTTTTATGTTTGATTGATAACGAGGGAAGTTATAAACTAGTTTATAGAGGAAAAACTGTACAAACAATCAGCAATGATACATGTTTGTGACCATAACATTCTCTTGTACAACCTTAAGCAGTGATCAAATATGTAAAAGTCAGGTGAACAAGTTCTAGATCTGTATACATAACTATCAACATACTGTATACGCATCTCGAAAATACACTGCAATATTATAAAACTTTGGTATAATCTGATGTGAATGACAAAGATATTTATGATTTAATGAGAACTCACATAACTGTCACAAGCATACATAAATTGCTTCATTTGTGATGGCCATTTTATTGCTGATCTTCAGTATGGAAAACAATAAAAAGCCTATTAATGTCAGACTTAATTGCTCTCCATAGATGAAGAGTATTATATTAAAAGAAACATTTCCTCGAAGTGATGTTTTAAGCTTTGATATAATTATGATACAACATTGTGTGAAGCCAAAAAGCGGGAGGGGGTAAAGCAAGTGTTTCTAAATGATGGCCGTTAAATGTTTGTCAAGTTTTTCAAAGAATATATTTCTCAAAAAATAATACCACAACTATATGCATTTAAAACAAGTATATTTTCCAAGTAGTTTGAATTTAGTTGAAATGCATAGTTTTTGGTTGTAGTAATATTTTTATTAAATAAAATTCAGAGATCTGAAAACATTTCCGTGCTATTATTATGACTATAGACATTTTAGTTCAAGAAACATTGATCCGTCTGAAATCTAATATCCTTGCTACATTCTGATTACAATCAAGGAGGCACACATAAATTCAAAATTTAAAACACTGATCTACATTTCGATTCCAAAGCCCAGATACATCAAGGAACAAAACATAACCATGGGAAAGTACCTCAAAGCCACATGTAGCTCCTGTCAATCAACTATCGCACAAAAATATACAAAAGGACTGCTGACAATCAGATCATTAGCTAAGTGTGAACAGTTATGCAACTACATCCAACATTATGGTTAATGTTTAATGATCACGCAATAGATCATTGGGACATCTATGTAGTTTTCAGAATAGATAAAATATACAATTTCAAATCCTGATGCCCCTAGATGTGTTTGGCCCAGTTTTAAATGTTTACCATATACTTAAAATTCTTGGCTTAGATTCATCACATATGTATATACCCACTGCAGATCAGATCAATGATGGCATTCCATTGGTCTATTTAATGCGGTTTTCCACTAATTATACTCACCAGTTTTCATTAAATATAATGTACAGTTACAAACATTTAAAAAACATGAGTAAAAATTAGAAAAACTACTATAATGACATGTAACTGAATTAAGGCCATTTGCATATGAATACAAAAAAGTCTCCCTAATTTTATAGCTTGTTTCCTCAAGTGTTTTTTGTTTACTAATTAATGCTAATGCGGACTTCTGTCAAAAAGTCATGGTCTAAAAAGTTCAACAAGATTACCATGAACAGCTACAAAAAGTATATTATATGCCCACACGATGTATTTGAAGTTCTAATTTTACAAATGCTTAAATGTGTTCTTTGGAGTAAAATATTTCATCCACGGTCTACTCTGATTATTTTTCTACACTTACATAAAATGAGAAATGGCTCTGCATGGTGGCCAAAGTGGTCAGATTATTCACCTCAGATGCAGGATGCAATGGGTTTGAACCCTGGCCAAAGCATACCAAAGACGTTTAAAAAATGGTACAAGCAGCTGCTTTGCAAGGCACTCAGCATTAAAAGTTTAGTGTTAGGATTGGTCGGCCTTTTTATCAGGATAATATGACTGGGTTAGACATGATGCTACATGTCTGTGCATCGTCGGATATGCCTCAATAACTATAAACTACCACACTGCAAACAGTACAGTGATAAGAATGGAAAATTATAAAAGATACATGAATGTTAAAATTCCAAATCAGCCAGACACACCCACACACATAAAAGTCCATCTGACTGACAAGCTATATTGTCTTGTTGGATTATTACAATAAGTGGTACAAGGTCAAATTTTCACAATTTTGTCTTCTAAAGGTCGTTGAAATCCAACATTTTGTATTTGATCCTCTATTAACTGCAAAGGACAGTTGCCCTTTTGTAAAATACATATTGTTGCCTCTCAGTATTTCCAATGTTTCTTGTAATCTCATCTTTGGAACAAATTGCTTTTTGTATATTTTGAGTGTGTGTGTGTGAATATATATATATAGATAGATAGATAAAAAATCAAATACTAATTACCCAATAACATTTTGTAAAATTGCCAGTCTAGCTGTGAGCAGGCAGAACTACTACCATAGTTGACAGGGATCAGGTGGCTGATTATTCTAAGGAGCTCACCTTCACAGACCACTCATATCTCACCTTTGTGCTGGTCCAACATGTGCTCATCTTTAGAGATGGTTTACCATCTTTCCATGACAGGCATTTCTGCACCTGTCATTCTTGCATTTCCATGCTGATGTTTGTCTGCAACTGTCTTATCAGTGATTGTGTGATAATCTTGGTATTATGAGTGCTATGGAGAAGCACAAAACAAAAATATTGCTAATTAATTCATGAAGCAAACACAGAAACAAAATTTTGGTAATTGAGCAAATACAAAAGATCCTTTTAATGTTCAATAATTATTATCAAAGTCAGGTAGAAGGTATCAGTAGATAAAAACAATAATTGCATTTAATTAGGTCTAAATTATATATTATTTCACTCTTTCTCTTTCTGTTATAAATCTTTGTTACTGACCTTCTTATTGCCTTCATAAGATTTAATTTCACTTTTCAATTTACATCAGATTTGTTTTACCCATTTGTCTATCATGGAAATGACGATTAGCAGAAATGCCTGATGCAGAAATGCCAGTCGTCGAAAAACAGGCATAGATTACAGATCACTCAGATCTCACCTTGGTGGAATCGAGCCTCACCTAGGCCAACATGGGTATGTGAGAAAGTTTACCAGTAGCATCCCATGTGGAATTGAGTCTCAGCAAGGTCAACATGGATATGTGAGAATGTTTGCCAGTAGCTTCCCATTGGTTAGAGTTCTTCTGGGGGTCCTTTTGGGTTCTTCTTCTGCTCAATATCCTGGCTGCAATGTATAGTCTATCATGTACTGAAAAATGGCATTAAACCCACAAAACCAGACCTAATGACAGATGACAGGAATTGAATTAGACTTACTTCCAATGCCTATTCCAAGCTGTTCTGCAAGTTCTTGATGATCTTGATGATGAACATAGTCAAATATACTGCTGCCTGCCATTTCAACCTGTAAACAAAAAACATAACATTTTGTTTCCATTTTGGCAAAGCATTAATTTATCCACTTTTTAATTTTTCTGTCAGATAACGACCAGTTTTTGTGTGTGAAGGACATTTCAAAATTAAGTCTCTTCAGACATTATATTTACATGACACAATAGTGCTGTCACACTTGATACTTATATGTGGAGGTTGGGAAGAATGGATGGGGCAAGACCATAAGTCATATTTTTTAAAACTTCAAATCCATGATTGGAAAGGTTACTCATTATGAGGAAGTCGTTATTGAAAAACTATTTTTGTAACATGTACAAAGACAGAAGGATACAATGTTGTAACATGTACAAAGACAGAAGGATACAATGTTGTAACATGTACAAAGACAGAAGGATACAATGTTGTAACATGTACAAAGACAGAAGGATACAATGTTGTAACATGTACAAAGACAGAAGGATACAATGTTGTAACATGTACAAAAACAGAAGGATACAATGTTTTTGCTGATTGTTCTCCCATTTAACTAAATAAACTGTGTCGGGAGAATCCAACAGACAATTAGCTTAGTCTTCGAAGTAACTAAAGAATTTCTCTTCTGATAATCTAAAAAACTAAAGAATTTCTCTTCTGAAAATCTCAAAAATAATCTACAGAAACTAAACAATTTCTCTTGTGATGATCTCAGAAAGCTATAGAATTGTTCCTGTGAAAATCCCAAGAAACTAAAGTATTTCTTTTGTAAAATCTCATGAAACCAAAGAATTTCTCTTGTGATAACCTCAAAAATGACTGAATTTTTCTTGTCATAACCTCAAAAATGAATTAATTTTCTTGTGATAACCTCAAAAATGATTGAATTTTTTCTATGATAGCATCAAGAAACCCAAAACATTCACCTGTGATAATCTCTGTGGCCCACCTTGTAAACATTTTGAAAAGTGGGTTTAGATTTTGATGTTACAAATATTAATTTTGAGTTACTTCAAGTTTGTAAAAAAATGAATTGGCCTATCTGAATGAAATGTTATCATACTATGTTTGTAAAATGGCCTATCTGAATGAAATGTTATCATACTATGTTTGTAAAATGGCCTATCTGAATGAAATGTTATCATACTATGTAAAATGGCCTATCTGAATGAAATGTTATCATACTATGTAAAATGGCCTATCTGAATGAAATGTTATCATACTATATTTGTAAAATGGCCTATCTGAATGAAATGTTATCATACTATGTTTGTAACTTTTATCAATTTGACAAGCAGAAGTTAGCAAGTTTAAAATTTTAATCCGATACCTTTGAAGAAAATATTTAATGAACTTAAATGTTTTTATTAACATGACACAGATATCCAACTGGGGTTATGACTGATTTAAAATAAGCAAATTTAAGTTAAAAACTTAACTGAACATGTCAAAATGCAGCCACAAAAAGCTGATTTTTTAAGGAAGAATTAGCATATCAAGATTTTGTACAGGTTTTCAATGCAATTCAATAAACAATTTTGTTTATTAAATTTGTAAGTGGAACATTTTCTACATTGCAATAAAGGGACAATTTATAAAAAAGTTAAAACTTTCCGCAAACAAGCATTAAATTTTGAACACATGAAGTTGTATTTTCAGCAAATAGAAGTTAAAGTTTTAAGGGACCAAGCTGATTTCTCAGATCCCAAAAAGTATTCTATGAGTCTAACATGCCAATTAAATATCAGTGTTCTCACTGTAAATAAGGTCTTAATGGCTTTAATCCCTAAAAAGTCACTACATCAGCTTCAAGTAAAAACTGAGTCACTGCCACCTATTTATAATGCAGATGCCTTTTATGTATTGGGTGATTTACTTAATGAACAGAATGACTTGCAACTGAATCCCACATATTGAACTGTATTTTCAAATTAAAAAACAGAAGTTCTTGCCCTTTAACTTTCTAAAACTCATAAATCATACACTCTATTTAAAGAAAAATCAATGCTTTCATGATTTACAATATTTAAAAACACCATATTAAGATCATGTGCTAAAAAAATGGCTTTAACCCCCCCCCCCCCCACCAACCCCACCCCACAAGATCACAAATCAGACTGCAAATATGTTGTCCAGATCAGGTGGTGTTCTAAGTATGTAATAGTGGTTTGTTTGTTTTTTATGGTCTAACGCCATTTTTCAGCACAAGATAGGCTATACATGGCAGCCAGTATTAATGGTGGAGGAAGAATCTGGAAAGAACCACTGACCCATGAGAAGCTACTGGCAAGCTTTCTCACATGCCCACATTGGCCGAATCTGAGACTCCAACCCAAGCAGACAGAGGTGAGATGGCAGTGATCCATAAGGACAGCGCTTTAGACCACTCGGCCACTCGGGGCCCCTTGTAATAATGTAATCAAACTGTTCTCTAGTGACCATGGTAAACAATGTCATTGCCTCATTTTTAGTTCATGTCTCAGTATGTTTCACATTGAATTTTATGGTAATATGGTAAAAATAATGATTATTTGCCACACGTCTTTGGAAGCCATTTTTTTCTAATGTCCATAATATAGCTATATAAGAGTTTCAAATTTACTCAGTTTTTAGAAAATAAAATTTCCATTTATCTAAAATTCAGAAATTTGCTGGAGTTTTATAACCTTTGTCATAGGTACTATATATACTAACTTATAAATCAGATTCAACATTAGACAGAAGGGGGTCCTAAGTGACCGAGTGGTCTAAAGCACTTTCTGTTATGGATCACTGCCATCTCACCTCTGTCTGCATGGGTTCAAGTCTCAGATTCGGCCAACGTGGGTATGTGAGAAAGCTTTCTAGAAGCTTCTCGGGGGTCGGTGGTTCTCTCCAGGGGTTTTCCTGGGTTCTTCCTCCTCCATTAATACTAGCCATGTATAGCCTATTGTGCGCTGAAAAATGGGTTTAAACCCTACAACAACAACAACAACAATACACAGGTTTGTCTGTTTGTTCTGCTGACTGCTGCCAATACATTTCATCTGGCCAATGCAGTCTGCAGTTGAGCCTGACATGTACTTGAATATATATGGTATGTAGATTGTGACCACAACATTCTTACACAACAATTAAACTATTTTAATATTTTGTAATAAAAATACTGATAAGGATTTCAAGATACTAATTACTGTATGAAATCTGCATACACTTTGTTGGTTGATAGGTCTGTTTGAGCAGTACTTTTAACATTTTTGATAATGTTTATTTTGGCACATAATTTCAAGAAATTGGTGAAATTTTAAAATTTTAGGAGCTACACTGTGATTGTGTTATATTTGAATTCATACACCATCTCTTCCCTGAAATGATGATAATTTAGGTTATTTTGCATACTTTTAAGGACTTTTTTTGTGTATGAAAAATTTCAGTTTAGGAAGTCTCAGGAACCATGCCAAGGTCATCTTGTGTTTGAATTCATATGTGATCTCTTCCCAAAAATGTTAGAAAGCTTGACATACATTATTTCTCATACTTTGAAAAACAATATTTGTGTGTGTGTGTGTGTGTGTGTGTATAAAAAAATACATGTACTATTCGGCATTAAAATGTTATAAAATTAAGTCTTTAAGTTCAGAAACAAAAGCATAATGCTATGGGCTGAGCATGTTTATATATCTGCTTTCAGTGATGCAGGCCCATTGTAGAACTATTTTCAAACATGTACAAACATAATCTGTGAGATCTTACAGACGTAATGACACATGTATGATCACTATTTGGACATATAC
The DNA here is from genome assembly GCA_029339505.1 of Unio delphinus. NCBI lineage: Eukaryota > Metazoa > Mollusca > Bivalvia > Unionida > Unionidae > Unio > Unio delphinus. Next base: position 5,823,601 of record JAQISU010000303.1, read on the forward strand.
AAGTTACATGATATTCATAATGATATTAAATGCACATGCATTAAACAAAAAAGGTCTATTAAATCCAAATGTACACAATTCAATAAACAATAGTGCCTACAAAATAAGAGATGCACAAAACTGTTGTGTAATGAATAGGTCACTATTAGGGGTGTAGTGCTGTGGGAACAGCGTTCACATATTTTTGTGTGCATTCCGTTAAAAAAAAATTGCACTCAACATTGTTCCCACCAACCCACATCTGAGTAACATGCATTCCCTCACTTCTTTATTTAGCATTACACCACTGGTAACTATAATCCAGTTTCCACTATGTTACAAACCCCTAAGTGCTCATACCACATAGATGGGTGAATAGACCTCACCAATCCATAGGATGTCATTTCTTTCATTTCTTTGCAGTACTGCAAAAAGAGTTAGTTTATATGTAAAAAAAATTTGAATGAAAACTGATTCTTCAGTAAAAAAGGATCAATCCTCTCATATGCCTCTTGCTAGTTAGTGGGATAAATAGTTATATGTGTGTGTCAGCACCATGCAAATTTTGGAAAACAAACTTTTGTTACAAAATATCCATTCAAAACCTATGCCATTTGTATTTTTATATTATGTCATTCAGTAATGTACATTCCAAGAGGGAAAAAAAAGAATTTTGCAAAGTGCATTGTACTTTAAGTCATTTTTAATACTTCATTTATTTTGTCTCCTGAGGTAATTTAGTGAGTGACAGTAGACAGCTCTACATTATGTGTGACAGATAAGTGACATGGAGAATGTAGTTACCCTAGCTGTAATTGGTCATTAAGTAATCCAGTCCTAATTATAATTACTGTATTTTCTCTAGTTTTGCTTGTTGTCCTAAACCATCAAGTTATCCAACTCTAATTATAAGTTATGTATTGTCTCTAGTTATGCTTATTGTCATTGGTCATGCAGTAATCCAGTTCTAATTATAAGTTATGTATTGTCTCTAGTTATGCTTGCTGTCATTGGTTATGTCTTTGATCACTAAGTAATCCATCCCTAATCATAATTACTGTACTGTCTGCAATGTTTTATACTCTCAATTTTTATATATAACATAAATCCATAAAACTTATTAATTATTTGAAGGCCTGTATGATTTGTTACATTATCATACACTTACTAAATTATTGCTGCCTTTGTGTACCAAAGACAGCAGTAATTACTTCTTTCTTTTTACTATCAGACATTATAGTACTCAAGATGACTCTCCAATATCTCTCCATGTTAAAATAATATTTATATCATAGGACACATATATATCTATATATTTGGTAAATGAAAGAAAGTCGTGTCAAGTACTGATTATTTAAAATAAGCAAAACAAATAATCTCCCTTATCCCGAAACCTCTGATACGAGTCGACTCCCCGTTACACCTTGCACATGAATAATTTTACATACAGCAAAATATCATATATGGTTGCACTCGACAGTTTTAGACTTGCATGAGGTTTTTAATTTTATTTTTAAAAAAAGAATTTCCCACCTCACTGATTATCCTGTTTATTTAAAACAGATATTGTATATTTTAGGTATTGTTTTGGTGTTTGGTCGATGGGTGTAATTTGGGTTATAGAGTATGCAGTTTGGGCTCATTCAAATGTACACCTCTCAAAAGACTTCTAGCTCCACTTGTCATTTTCACTTCCTGAACATCAAATGTAAACAGTGATTGTCCCCATGACATCACTTAGTATGGTCACATGGGGGATTCCCTGGTCTGTTTGGCATAACGACAATTACCTTACTCAATATTTGATGACTAATGGCAATGTTATCGAAAGAATTATCTCTCCTTTTGTAACTATCATTCAATCTGACTCCATACTTTGGTTTAAAGTTCATAAAACTGATTCTGAAACTCAATGATGATGTTTATTTTGTAGTCTTCTATGTTCCCCCATCAGATTCTGAGATTTATACTAAATGTGAAATCTGGATCCTTTATTACTATCAAGTATAATTTTAATAAACATGTGTTTTAATGGGAGATTTCAATTCCAGAACTCACAAGATCAATAATTATTTGCTAAAAGTTCCTTCACAAACAGCTTCAATTTGGGTGCAGATTATTTTTTTAAAATGATACCATGACAATTCTCAATGAATATAAACTATTTAAGAAACAATAAATCAGGAAATTAATATTACTGTGAAAATGCTGCTACACAATCAATACAAACGATATTTTATTATATTAAATGGAATTATTATTGATTATTCATTTGTTTTTAGCAACTCTGAAGGTTTCTGCATACATGAACTTGACTGACTTTTCACAGTTGGTCATTTCTTGTCTCAAATTTTACTTGTTGATAACAATACATTATCACAACAACAAAAAACAAGAAAATAACAACAAGGATTTTATTAAAATTATGATTCAGGCAAAGTAGAAGAGATCTTAATGAATAATCTAGGTTGACATAATAAAAAATAATCCACAGAATGTTATCACTATCAACATTATTTAATGAAACTGCTTCAGAATGTAATAAATAATAGCAATCCAGTTTGTAGTAGTAGTAGTATTAATAATAATAATAATAATAGTGATGATGATGATGATGATGATGACAATGATGGTGATATGGTGGTGGTGGTGATGATGATAATGATGATGATGATGATGATGATGATGGTTTCACACTAAATGCCAAAAGGCAGTATTGAAAAAAATGAGCTGACAATATTTTGTTAATACTTTTAATATATTTTATGATTCATTCATTTCAGTCAGAAGCTGTAATTGTCTCATAATACCAAAATTCATTTCCCCTTTTGAATAACTTCTAAAACTATTGTAGTTTAGACCAGTATTAATTTATTTTTGAAGCACATGGAAATTTATCAACTGTCTTCTTTAGATAATGTGTAGTTTCTGTAATAACCACATATTAAGAAAGTTCAGTCAGAGTACATGAAAGCAACATTGAGGTATACCAATATGGTATTAACTTTGCACAATGGCAAAACAACTTCATCTTATACCAGTCACTCTCTCAGGACTATATATATATATAACTTACCAAGGGGTAAAGTCCCTTACAGTGAATCCACCCATACGAGTAATCTTTCATACAGTACAACCTCCCCGATGGATAATCTCCTTTCACATGAAACCTCCCATATGGTTATCTCCCTTACAGTAAGCTTCCTATAGGTATCACTGTACCAACTGTTTTTCCATAGACCTCATTGCTAATGTTTTGTGAAATAAATAATTTCTATCCTACTTCAGCATGCATGTCACACTGTCATAGTGAACAATGTTAGATTGTTAATTTGACAATGACAAAACCAGGTACTGCATTTAAGAGAGATAATTGTGCTGGAACTAGATAGGGGTAAGAGTTATAATCTAGTCCCAAGACACATTTTTACCCAGGTGTGCAAATTTTTTAAAAAAATCATAAAAAATACAAAATATGATCTAGAAATGAATTAACATTATCTCATGTAGTGCCAAGAGGCTTAACTTCTTTTTAAGCCTAACAGAAAGTACAACTCTTTCATAATGCACCATCCATTTCATGACAATGAACAAACATGTTACATTCGTCCACAAAATGAAAGTACACATTTGTATATGTCTTTGCTTGGATTAGCAAAACTCTGATTGGCTCAATGAGACAGTGTTTAAGGTCATGTTAGGTCCCAACGGTGAGAAAATATCACTTATGCTTGCAGTGATTTGTTGGGCAGATTAATGTATATTCATGCTGCCATATGTGATCAAGGTGTATAACAGATTATCAGCTGTGGTGTGCTACAATTCTTACCACTGATACCTCTCACTTCTTGCAAGTGTATTTAAATTCCAATAAAACTTCTTGTGTGGCTCAGTAAGAATTCTGCCTCACATTTCATATTGCTGTATGACAGAAGAAAACTATCAACTATCTCTGAACAAAGAACAAAAACTTAATACTTTTACCAATTATACGTCATGTTGATGTGATGCTACCAACCAACTGCTGATGTCCAAAAATGGAGATTACAAACTAACCATTAGAGAAATGACATCAATGCTATGCAAGTGATGTCACTGACTTAACCAATCAAGAAAAAAATCTTTACTAGCTACAAACATGTGATATTTTCTTGCCAGTTTACACCAGGTACCAGTAAGGATCTCCATCTAATGAGAGTCTGGTTTTTCTTGATGGCCAAAATGAGGCTTCCCAAAAATAAGATAAGTGATTTCACTGGTTGATGGGGTGAGGTGATATAAAACATCACTGTGCATCTTTGCTAGCCAAGGCTATGATTTGTTAAACCTATCTACACATTGGCAGATTGAGCAGATATATATGTGCTTTGGGTTCATGAATTTCATAATGATGCAATGACAAGCCACCATGTCCAATCAAATTAAATTGTTCAAATTTGAACACTGTTCCTACATGATCAAGACAAGTGGATCACACAACTTGAATGGAGTCATAAATATGCAATTTTCCACTACCTGTCTCTGTTTATACAAACACCTTTCACTCAAATACACTTGTTGTGGCTTTTCCCTGGTATGTACTTATACTTTTTATGTTAAACTTAAAACGTATGCTTTTGAAGTCAATTGCCTCCACCATTTTTGGATGATGTACAATGCACTGCTGTTACACACTATTGGTTAGTTGGCACTGCATATAGATGTTGCAGGAACACTTAACCTTTTGAACCCTACTGTTGCACCGGTGTATATACCCGAAAGGCCGGTATACTGGCCTCGCTATCTACCATCATAACCCGACAGGCCGGTATACCGGCCTGTTTTATGTTATTCGCTAGATTCGCTATAAAATTGTCAAAATTTCCCGGGGAGGCTCGGGTTAGGGTGCCAAAATAAGGGGGAGATTTGGGTTCAAAGGGTTAAACATCTATTCAATAAACAAAGGTGTAGATAGGGTTAACATATCAGAACCTATTGCTACTACTGCTGCAATGGAGAAAAAACTACCAACATCTGAAGAAGTGAGAAGTCACACTGTGTTAAAATTTACATATCAGGTGACATTGTTGAATATGTTGTTGCTGTTGTTCTGGGATTGAATGCAATTTTTCGACACAAGATGTTTTACATGGCATCCATTATAACTGGTGGACGAAGAACCCAGGAAAACCCAAATGAACCACTGACCCATACAAAGCTACTGGCAATCCTTCTAATGTACCCACATTAGCCAAGCCTGAGGCTGGAACCTACACTAAGATATGATGGCCTTGATCCTGAACAGTGTATGACCACTCAGCCACTTATTGCAGATATAAAGCCACATCATAGAACAACGATTGTTATGAACTGAACAATGCAGAGCTTCGACAGTTTTAAAAAAAAATGTAACACTGTTTGTTGTCTCCCTTAGAGAGAATGGTTCATTTGCAATTGAAACATCATGAGTTGTTTTTGTGAGACAATAATAAGCCTTGGATATGTCAGAACAGTAATTTACAGAAAAATGCCACTTGTTGACCTCAAATGTCTTCATGAAAAAAAGCATATTCAGACCACATCAGCTAATTCTATAATTGTTATGTCCAAGAAATATTGAAAAATCTTTTCAATGTGAATTGTAACTAATTGGTCATTCCTTGGTTTGTAAATAACCAAGGTCTGAATGTCAGTAACGACATATATTCAAGATATGATCCAAAAGATTGACTTCGACCTTGTCTATGGTTCGTCTGATGTGGTGAATGACCTGGTCTTTTCCAAAAGGTGCACAATTAATGGAGATCACTGGGTCAGAATTATTAAAATAGAAATCTTTCAATAATATCTTAAAAACATTGCTAAGTACATATCCAGTCAGTATTTAAAAAATAATTCCTCAATTTGATAACCTAATTAAGGATAATGTTGTTGTTTTACACCATTTCTCCGTGCACGATATGCCATATATAGTGGCCAGTATAAATGGTGGAGGAATTCACCCAGAAAAACCCTGCTAAGAACCACAGGAAGCTACTGGCAAGGCTTTTTCACACACCTACAATGGCCAAGCCTGAGTCTTTTGAACCCTCAGAGACAGAGGTGAGATGGCAGTTTTTGGTAAAGGCAAAGCACTTTAGACCACTTAGACACTCAGGGCCCCAATGAAGGATAAAGTTTAGTTTGCAATAATATTTGCTACTAAAAGAAACTTCCGTATCATAAATAGAACTAAACTAATGCATGACATCCAAGCAAACCTAACAACTTGCTTACTTCCTGCAGCAAAACAACTTGATAACTGCCTGTGTTCATAGCTGAAAAACATGCACCAGCCACCAAGTGCAGAGTATCAATTCAAAAGTGTTCTCTGTGGTATAGCAGTGTTAGGGACCAGCTTTGCACTGCTAAAAGAAACCGCCGTAAAGTAAAGAGGCTTTGGCATTCCATCAGACTCACTATTCATAAACAAATCATTGAAGCTGTATAGTCCATTTAGCCAAATTATCCCACCACAGTACTAAGATCACGGATAGTTACAGCTACAAAGAGCTCTTCAAGATTACTAACAAACTAATGGCAAGGAACAAATGTATACCACTTCCAACTACCTTCTCTCCAGTAGACCTTCAAAACCTCTTTGCAAATTTCTTCCGTGACAAGGTACAAACCATTAGAGATAATGACATTCTCTCTGCTTTGGATAGCAGAAAGATTACAGTCCTCACCCTCCTTGATTTATCTGCAGCATTTGACATAATAGACCATGATAATATTACTTCACCATCTCCAGCCTTACTGTGGTTCAAGTCCTACTTAGTGAACAGGACATAAATTGTATCTGCAAATGGAATACATTCCAGCCCAGTTGATCTATGTTGTGGCGTTCCACAGGGGTGTGTTCTTTGACCTGTTCTCTTCATTCAATACACTTATCTGCTCTCAAGTGTCATAGATCATCACCCATTGTCTCACCAATGGTACGCTAATGACACCCAAATATACAAATGTAGCCACCCAACTGAATTTGATGCTATCATCCAAGGAGTAGATAGATGCATTTCTGATGTGAAATCATGGTTGACATGTAACAAGCTGCAGATGAATGATGATAAAACTGAGGCCATTCTAATCACAACAAACTCTTTCTCTTTCACATCCTTTACCTCAAGCAATAAATATTAGCAGCATCAACATTAAATTCACACAGTACAAAACTTACTGTAGGTGTTACTCTAGACAGTACTCTCACATTGCACCAACATGTCATGAACATATGCAAGGCTGCATGTCTTGAGCTGAGATGCATCAGCTCAATTCACAAAGAATGACTAGCAATGGAAAATTGCATAGATTCCGATCTACCATCACATGTGATAGAAGATCATGGTCTCTGTAGTTAGCAGTTGCACTTGACTTATAAGTGAGTATGTATGGTATTTTCCCAGTACAATATAGCAAATGTGCAAAAGGTGCTCATTAACTTGCACGAAGAAAAATTTAATGGTGCTCGTTTAATACTTGTTTTTTACACTGGAAGGCTTTTCACTAAATTATAAAATTAAATTAAATCTTGACAAACTGGGAATTGATTTATATAATTATGTCCAAGTTATAAATCCCAAACTAATGCAATTTTAAGTAGAAAGTATGCACAATTAAAATTTACTAATTATTAGGAAAAGTATTTATAATAATGGTCACACACATCCTATGTATAATAGTGCTCTTACACATCCTATATACAACATCCGATGTATAATAATGTTCACACACATCATATATACAATATCCTATGCATAATAATGCTCACATAGATCCTATGTATAAAAATGCTCATACACATCCTATGTGCAACATCCTATGTAAATAATACTTGTACATACCATATGCATATAAATGCTCAAACATATCCAATGTCTAATAATACACTCACACACATCTTATGTACAACATCTTATGTATAACAATGCTCACACATATCCTATGAGTAACAATACATGCACACACCTTTGTATAACAATGCTCACACACATACTATGCATAACAATGCTCACACACATACTATGCATAACAATGCTCACACACATCCTATGTATAGCAATGCTTACACACATCATATGCATAACAATGCTCACAAACATCCTATGTACAACATCTGATGTATAATAATACTCACACACATCCTATGTATAATAATGCTTACACATCTTATGTATAACAATGCTCACACATATCCTATGAGTAACAATACTTGCAAACATCCTATGTATAACAATGCTCACACACATCCTGTGTATAAGAATGCTCACACATGTCACATTTCTCATAATAATGCTCATACAAATCCTTGTTGTACAATAAAGTTCACATATCATCTTGCCATATAACAATATTCACATCATCTTGCTATACAATAATGCTCATACAGACCCTATTTCTGTATAATATTGCTCACACAGATCCATTTTGTAAGATAATGTTCACAAAGATCCTTCTGCTGTTTAATAATGCTTGAACCTCCTCTTTCTATCAAAGAATTCTAATACAACATTATGCTAAAAAAAGTCAAAGTAAATTTAAGGGCAGAATCATGAGTCTAAGCATGAACAAGTACTCATTTTGACATTATGTATTTATCAATGATAACAATTGGATAGTGGGGACATGGTGCCTGGTATTTTATTGGGGAATCTTTGAAGCTTGAGGAAAGACAACACAGGACAATTAAAGTTTTCTTTCTGCAGAGGTGAGGGGGCACTAGCCCCCACTAAATCTGCCATGATTTAACATATACTGAATCTAAAATTTGATTTTTAAATTGTAATAATCTTCTGTATTATTCTTTTTGTTTCTAATTTAAAAATTGTTCCTTAATCTTAAAGATCAGATGGATTAGCATTATCTATTTCACTTTATTATTACCTTGATATTTTAACATTGAGAGGCAATATTTTTCTAGTATGAACTGTTCAACCATGTCACACCAAAACCCAATACTTTCATACATTTAAAGCTGAAGCTAATTAAAGATTTATTTCTTTTCTTTTTTGCAATAATGAGCAATTAATGAGTTGGCTTGCAGAAAACAATCTATTTTCAATAAGTGATCAATTATGACTGGATGACCTCACTTGCTGGGGACAGTGAAACTTGGTAGATTTCTGCCTGCTGCATGAAGTTCTCAATTAAATGTGAATGGTTTCTGTAATTATGCTTTATGTAAAATAAACTTTCAAGTGTAAACAATAGTACTGTAAAGGTGTTTGGCATCCTAGTTACACAAAACCACAAATGAACAGAGTTACATTAAAAATGTATATTATTATGACAATAATGAGCATGGTTTTGACACACACATACACACACACACATGGATAAAGTTCTGTATGGATGAAATTATAGAAGACATATAAGATTTGTCACTGTCAAGACTGGTTTGTTTTAATTGCAATATTTACACCTTACAGGTTATATCAAAGTCAGGAAACGCAAGTTAAGTTTATTTCCCACGAAAACACCTAAGCTGCTGACCCAGGTTGGCCAGGGTGGGTATTGAACACATGACTCTTTGATTAGGAGTCTGCTGCTCTACCAAATGAGCTACCATGGCTTCAGTCTTTTAAGGTCTGAAATATTATGATCAATGGCTTTCAACTTAAACTAAAAACAAACAATTTAACATCATGAGGAAATGGGAGATTCGTATACAATATACAGATTCACTTATAAACCAAATCCAACTACAAAACAACATAGACCTTGATCTGCCATTATATAATGCACTGACAGGTCAGAGTTCAGCTATTACTCCTAATAAACTGCAGAGACAGAGATCTGTTGATGCATTTCTTTAGGACAGATCTATATCTATGAAGCTGAATCAAACTTACAAGCAAGTACAGTCTTAAAAAAATACATCAAAGTGCATTCATAATGATGACTACTTTGAAAGGAAAGATCCTTATACAATATATGACCTAAAACTTACAAATGACTAATTATTTGTTTGTCAATTAGGGACATACTTTATGCCATTGTTTTATCCAGCTGATGTTATGTTTACTAAACATACATGGATACATTTGTTTCAAGTAACATATCTTCATGTGTTAGGCAAAACATATGATTAAAATTCAGAATTACCAAAGATTTGAGTAAAGTATAAGAAAAGAATAAAAATAAATATGGTGATTTATTTTAAAACTATCTATACATGTAAATATATAAATTAGACTGAATCTGTCATAAGGCCACATAATTTTAGATGTCATTTATACACTGATTGAAAATCTTATATCATACAAGACAGTATAGATATATCACTTCATGACTTGGCTATTTATTTATTTAAAAGCATTTTTTAAAAAATCAAATGAATTCAAATAAAAAAACGCATTTGCAATATCAACAAACAGTAACAAAAAATTCTTGCCATTATATTTCACAATGTAATGTTTACATCATAACATTTTGTAATAATTAATACATATATGAATGAATAGGCTCCATCTTAATTTTAATATGTATCAATGGATAGGTTATCACACATTGTCAAAAGTCAGAGGATTCACCTGGTAGTGAAGTGTTTAGCACTTCAAGGTGAACTACCTAGTGCAAAAATGCTCACTTTTCTGTGAACTCAAGTTTAGTCTTAACAGTACAAAAAAATGTATTACCATAATTTTAAAAACAAAATGGATTAGTTGTCTGAACTCTACTTTTCTGGACACCCGTCAAGATAACAGAAAACAATGGCTTCCTACGTAAACAAAATCAAAAGCTTAGAAAAACCCTACCACTATTGCAACATGCAGCTAGCCCTTTTAGAAAATCTTTAACTTTTATAACCATATCCCTTGAGAAAATATCTTTTTATGGTCCATTTCTCCTTTCTACAAAATTAAATTACTCTAAACTTGGAGGGACTAATTATCTAATACAAGATTCTTCTGAAATGGGCAAATTTAGTGAATTAATTATATTCCCACTCCCTCAGTAGCAATCTGTTTTGTTGACAACTTCATCAGGAAGCATAAAGCCCACTTTATCTGTCTCAGAGCCTCTGCAGCTATTAATTACGCCCTGTCATCGGCAGGGCTTATACCTGCCGACCTACTGTGTGTTGGCGGCATTAATAATACCTAGATCCCAGGGGGACAAGCAAAATTAGACACCATCACTCACTTTACTATTGCTGTGTCTTCATTGAATGTGCCAGACAAATTGAGTTTGATGCATTAAAAAAGGCATAACAGAACACCCACTAGGTGGAGCTTTGTGCAAGTGTGAAAATAATCTTATTATTGCCTGAGGCTAAGCCAAGCACTACAGGGGTCATGTCAGGTCAGCTGACCATTGTCATAGCAATATGTTGGTAAATTGATACTGCCAGCACAAAAGATGTTCTACTGAAAAAAAGATGTTTCTTATCCTGAATCACTTCCTTGCATTGCACAGGTCAGAAAAAAATTAAATAAAATTCAAAGGTAAAGTACTCCCTCTTTATAACACTGACCATGGGAGTCATATGAGATCATGCCATCTTGTGAGATTACCTAAAAATGAAGAACATGATACAGTACACATTCATTATAATTACAGTCCATTGGAGGAATAGTGAAGACTGTCTTATAGTGAGACCACCTCATAATGATGTACTATAGCTACAAAATATACTGCCTTTTGATTCATAATGAACTATTTGATACAATACTATCTCATTATAATACAGTCCACTGGATCTATAGAATACACTGCCTTATAGTGAGACCACCTCATAATGAACTATTTGATACAGTACTCCCTCATAATAATACAGTCCACTGAATCTATAGAATATACTGCCTTATAGCGAGACCACCTCATAATGAACTATTTGATACAGCACTCCCTCATTATAATACAGTCCATTGGATCTATAGAATACACTGCCTTACAGTGAGACCACCTCATAATGAACTATTTGATACAACACTCCTTCATTATAATACAGTCCATTGAATCTATAGAATATACTGCCTTATAGTGAGACCACCTGATAATGAGCTATTTGGTACAGTACTCCCTCATAATAATACAGTCCATTGGATCTATAGAATATACTATCTTATAGTGAGACCACCTCATAATGAACTATTTGATATAGTACTCCCTCATAATAATACAGTCCGTTGGATCTATAGAATACACTGCCTTATAGTGAGACCACCTCATAATGAACTATTTGATACAGTACTCCCTCATAATAATACAGTCCACTGAATCTATAGAATATACTGCCTTATAGCGAGACCACCTCATAATGAACTATTTGATACAGCACTCCCTCATTATAATACAGTCCATTGGATCTATAGAATACACTGCCTTACAGTGAGACCACCTCATAATGAACTATTTGATACAACACTCCTTCATTATAATACAGTCCATTGAATCTATAGAATATACTGCCTTATAGTGAGACCACCTGATAATGAGCTATTTGGTACAGTACTCCCTAATAATAATACAGTCCATTGGATCTATAGAATATACTATCTTATAGTGAGACCACCTCATAATGAACTATTCGATATAGTACTCCCTCATAATAATACAGTCCGTTGGATCTATAGAATACACTGCCTTATAGTGAGACCACCTCATAATGAACTATTTGATACAGTACTCCCTCATAATAATACAGTCAATTGAATCTATAGAATATACTGTCTTATAGTGAGACCACCTGATAATGAACTATTTGATACAACACTCCTTCATTATAATACAGTCTATTGAATCTATAGAATAGACTGTATACTGCCTTAAAATGAGACCACCTCATAATGAACTATTTGATACAGTACTCCCTCATAATAATAAAATCCATTGGATCTATAGAATACACTGTCTTATAGTGAGACCACCTCATAATGAACTATATGATACAACACTCCTTCATTATAATACAGTCCATTGGATCTATAGAATACACTGCCTTATAGTGAGACCACCTCATAATGAACTATTTGATACAGTACTCCCTCATAATAATACAGTCCATTGAATCTATAGAATATACTGTCTTATAGTGAGACCACCTGATAATGAACTATTTGATACAACACTCCTTCATTATAATACAGTCCATTGGATCTATAGAATACTCTGCCTTATAGTGAGACCACCTCATAATGAACTATTAGATATAGTACTCCCTCATAATAATACAGTCCACTGAATCTATAGAATATACTGCCTTATAGTGAGACCACCTCATAATGAACTATTTGATACAACACTCCCTCATTATAATACAGTCCATTGGATCTATAGAATACACTGCCTTATAGTGAGACCACCTCATAATGAACTATTTGATATAGCACTCCTTCATTATAATACAGTCCATTGGATCTATAGAATACTCTGCCTTATAGTGAGACCACCTCATAATGAACTATTTGATATAGTACTCCCTCATAATAATACAGTCCATTGGATCTATAGAATACACTGCCTTATAGTGAGACCACCTCATAATGAACTATTTGATACAGCACTCCCTCATAATAATACAGTCCATTGAATCTATAGAATATACTGCCTTATAGTGAGACCACCTGATAATGAACTATTTGATACAACACTCCTTCATTATAATACAGTCCATTGGATCTATAGAATATACTGTCTTACAGTGAGAACACCTCATAATGAACTATTTGATATAGTACTGCCTCATAATAATACAGTCCATTGAATCTATAGAATATACTGCCTTATAGTGAGACCACCTCATAATGAACTATTTGATATAGTACTCACTCATAATAATACAGTCCATTGAATCTATAGAATATACTGCCTTATAGTGAGACCACCTCATAATGAACTATTTGATATAGTACTGCCTCATAATAATACAGTCCATTGAATCTATAGAATACACTGCCTTATAGTGAGACCACCTCATAATGAACTATTTGATATAGCACTCCCTCATAATAATACAGTCTATTGAATCTATAGAATATACTGCCTTATAGTGAGACCACCTCATAATGAACTATTTGATATAGTACTCCCTCATAATAATACAGTCCATTGAATGTATAGAATATACTGCCTTATAGTGAGAACACCTCATAATGAACTATTTGATATAGTACTGCCTCATAATAATACAGTCCATTGAATCTATAGAATATACTGCCTTATAGTGAGAATACCTCATAATGAACTATTTGATATAGTACTGCCTCATAATAATACAGTCCATTGAATCTATAGAATACACTGCCTTATAGTGAGACCACCTCATAATGAACTATTTGATATAGTACTGCCTCATAATAATACAGTCCATTGAATCTATAGAATATACTGCCTTATAGTGAGACCACCTCATAATGAACTATTTGATATAGCACTCCCTCATTATAATACAGTCCATTGGATCTATAGAATACACTGCCTTACAGTGAGACCACCTGATAATGAACTATTTGATACACTACTCCTTCAATCTAATACAGTCCATTGGATCTATAGAATACACTACCTTATAGTGAGACCACCTCATAATGAACTATTTGATATAGTACTCCCTCATAATAATACAGTCCATTGAATCTATAGAATATACTGCCTTATAGTGAGACCACCTCATAATGAACTATTTGATATAGTACTCCCTCATAATAATACAGTCTATTGGATCTATAGAATACACTGCCTTACAGTGAGACCACCTCATAATGAACTATTTGATACAGTACTCCTTCAAACTAATACAGTCCATTGGATCTATAGAATACACTGCCTTATAGTGAGACCACCTCATAATGAACTATTTGATATAGTACTCCCTCATAATAATACAGTCCGTTGGATCTATAGAATAGACTGTATACTGCCTTAAAATGAGACCACCTCATAATGAACTATTTGATATAGCACTCCCTCATAATAATACAGTCCATTGAATCTATAGAATATACTGCCTTATAGTGAGACCACCTCATAATGAACTATTTGATATAGTACTCCCTCATAATAATACAGTCCATTGAATCTATAGAATATACTGCCTTATAGTGAGACCACCTCATAATGAACTATTTGATATAGTACTCCCTCATAATAATACAGTCCATTGAATCTATAGAATATACTGCCTTATAGTGAGAACACCTCATAATGAACTATTTGATATAGTACTGCCTCATAATAATACAGTCCATTGAATCTATAGAATATACTGCCTTATAGTGAGAATACCTCATAATGAACTATTTGATATAGCACTCCCTCATTATAATACAGTCCATTGGATCTATAGAATACACTGCCTTACAGTGAGACCACCTCATAATGAACTATTTGATACAGTACTCCTTCAAACTAATACAGTCCATTGGATCTATAGAATACACTGCCTTATAGTGAGACCACCTCATAATGAACTATTTGATATAGTACTCCCTCATAATAATACAGTCCATTGAATCTATAGAATATACTGCCTTATAGTGAGACCACCTCATAATGAACTATTTGATATAGTACTCCCTCATAATAATACAGTCCATTGAATCTATAGAATACACTTCCTTATAGTGAGACCACCTGATAATGAGCTATTTGGTACAGTACTCCCTAATAATAATACAGTCCATTGGATCTATAGAATATACTGCCTTATAGTGAGACCACCTCATAATGAACTATTTGATATAGTACTCCCTCATAATAATAGAGTCCATTGGATCTATAGAATACACTTCCTTATAGTGAGACCACCTGATAATGAGCTATTTGATATAGTACTCCCTCATAATAATACAGTCCATTGGATCTATAGAATATACTGCCTTATAGTGAGACCACCTCATAATGAACTATTTGATATAGTACTCCCTCATAATAATACAGTCCATTGAATCTATAGAATACACTGCCTTATAGTGAGACCACCTCATAATGAACTATTTGATACAGCACTCCCTCATTATAATACAGTCCATTGAATCTATAGAATACACTGCCTTATAGTGAGACCACCTCATAATGAACTATTTGATATAGTATTCCCTCATAATAATAGAGTCCATTGAATCTATAGAATATACTGCCTTATAGTGAGACCACCTCATAATGAACTATTTGATACAACACTCCTTCATTATAATACAGTCCATTGGATTTATAGAATATACTGTCTTATAGTGAGAACACCTCATAATGAACTACCTGATATGATACTCCCTCATTATAACTGTCAAGTGTAGCCATAGAGTATACTGTGTTATACTGAGCTTGACTTATAATGAAGGACTATGTTTGAAAATGTAAAATTGAATTGCACAAAAACCATGGATGACAGACCCTTCCAAAAAAATTTAAATGTAAGTACAAGACAAAACAGAAACTATAAACAAATATTAAAATTCTTTAAAATGTTTATGAAACAAAATATACATGTAGCACAAGTAACATCAATTTCCTCCTTCAATCTTTTCAATCAATTAACATAAAAACAAAACGTATCATCAGCAAGCTGGAAATTACCAGACTAGACAAGATTGTGTGCCATTGTTAGTGGACATTGGCAGAGTGCACATTCCATTTGAGGCATGCATGAACATGGGTACCAGCAAGAAACTTTCCATTTCAGGTGGGTGGGTGGGTGTGACCAAAGCCATTATCAAATGAATATATTTAGGTAGTGAACAATAGATTTTTAAAAATTCTGGTGAGTGAGACCAAGAAGGCAACTGCTCACCTACACATCCAATTCTCAACCACGTGCTTAAGTCAGGTTTGTTTGTCCATTTTGCATGAATATCCCTGCTTTGTAAGAGGAATCAATATAATCAAGGGTTACTATTCAGAAGTACTTGAGCACTTGTATCATACAAGTACATCTTACTTGAGCATAACAAATCCAAATGGAAAGTAGAATTATTAGATTTATTTTAATCAATCTAGAAGAAGAAAATAATTCTTCAAAACTGTTCAATAGTGTTTTCCAAGTTAACGATCGAATAATCTTCTTATCTTATTGTAAAAGAGCAGAAATTAAGAATGAACATAGATCTTGGAAGAAAAAGCTTGTATTTCCTCATGTAAAAGACCAGTTTGGCTTGCTGCTTTAGAGCACTGCAGCACAAGTTGGCTATTTAGTGCTGAGGTAATTAAACCAAAGTGCCTTCGCCAAGGACAAAACAGTAGCTGCCCCAAGTTAGTCAATGGTAGGATTCAAACCCACACCCTTCCAGTCATAAGTCCAGCATGCTAAGCAGCAAGCCACAGGTGCTCCACAATTAAAGGAACTCAATCACACATACATACACATGTATATATACACATACATGTATATATCTGTCTGTCTCTATATATATATACACATGTGTGTGTATATATACATGTGTGTGTGTGTGTATATATATATATATATATATATATATATATATATATATATATATATATATATATATATATATATATATATATATATATATATATATATATATATATACACACATGTATATATACACACACATGTGTATATATATATATAGAGACAGACAGACAGATCATTTTATGGTCTTTGGATAGATTTAATCACTGACAGTTTGAAATAGTTTCTACTACTGCCGATATTTTGAACATTACGAAGTCATCAAGTCCAAAACATCTGTATGATGGAAAAAGGATTGGTCAATGACTTCCTACAACTGATAGCCATCAAAAGTTTATTAACTACTAGATCAATTAATATATATCCAAAACTGGAAAATCAAAATCAGAGAACAAAGTGTATAATTACTACTAAACTTGACTTGATAATCCAGAAACAATCTGCCCAAACCTAAGGAAATTTGAAGAATCATATATGAAATACAGTCAGTCAGATAACACAGATTCACCTGCGTAAATCTTGAGGTGCGTCAATTTATCAATCTCTGATTAGTCAAATTCTAGTAGGATGTTAAAGTTATAATTGATCGCATGATTATATGTGTGAAAACAGTTAAAGTAGCATGACATTATTGTAACCAGCAATTGTATAAACAGTGTCTGTTTTTGCTAAATGCGTAAGTAGTGTTAATAATTAAACACACTGGAATCAAATTGGCAACACTGTTTTTTTATAACATACGGCTAAAAAATTAAGTGTTGCATGAAGGTGTCAAGATTAATGGAGCTAAACTGCACTTATGTCAGTAATCTATGGTCCAGTACACTCAATTTTCATGCTATTTATGTTAGTACCCTATGGTCCAGTACACTCAATTTTCATGCTACTTATGTTAGTGCCCTATGGTCCAGTACACTCAATTGTCATGCTACTTATGTTAGTGCCCTATGGTCCAGTACACTCAATTGTCATGCTACTTATGTTAGTACCCTATGGTCCAGTACACTCAATTTTCATGCTACTTATGTTAGTATCGTATGGTCCAGTACACTCAATTGTCATGCTACTTATGTTAGTGCCCTATGGTCCAGTACACTCAATTTTCATGCTACTTATGTTAGTATCGTATGGTCCAGTACACTCAATTGTCATGCTACTTATGTTAGTATCCTATGGTCCAGTACACTCAATTTTCATGCTACTTATGTTAGTACCCTATGGTCCAGTACACTCAATTGTCATGCTACTTATGTTAGTATCCTATGGTCCAGTAAACTCAATTGTCATGCTACTTATATTAGTATCCTATGGTCCAGTACACTCAATTGTCATGCTACTTATGTTAGTGCCCTATGGTCCAGTACACTCAATTTTCATGCTACTTATGTTAGTACCCTATGGTCCAGTACACTCAATTTTCATGCTACTTATGTTAGTACCCTATGGTCCAGTACACTCAATTTTCATGCTACTTATGTTAGTACCCTATGGTCCAGTACACTCAATTGTCATGCTACTTATGTTAGTATCCTATGGTCCAGTACACTCAATTGTCATGCTACTTATATTAGTACCCTATGGTCCAGTACACTCAATTGTCATGCTACTTATGTTAGTGCCCTATGGTCCAGTACACTCAATTTTCATGCTACTTATGTTAGTACCCTATGGTCCAGTACACTCAATTGTCATGCTACTTATGTTAGTACCCTATGGTCCAGTACACTCAATTTTCATGCTACTTATGTTAGTACCCTATGGTCCAGTACACTCAATTGTCATGCTACTTATGTTAGTGCCCTATGGTCCAGTACACTCAATTGTCATGCTACTTATGTTAGTACCCTATGGTCCAGTACACTCAATTTTCATGCTACTTATGTTAGTACAATTGTGGTCCAACATTCTTAATTTGTGTACTATGAGGGTGCTTTAATAAAAAATCTTAACATTTGTGTGCTGTACAAGTAAGTTACACACTAGTGCAATCCGTCAACATACTCCCCACTCACCTCTACATACTTTCTCTGAGTCTGATTATCCAATGCTTTAGCGCCATTTTGCATTCATATTTTAGTGCATTTTTCATACCTGGAAAATTATACTTCCAACAACATGGGAGCTTACATATCTGCCTGTAAGCAAATCTAAATCAAGACTTTATGGGGCATGTTGCAGTCTGAATGCTGTGCTCCTTCAGGACATCTGTCACAATAGCAAATTTATGCACCAGTGTGTTCTTATTTAGGATATGAAGATTTTCATATTTTCTTATTTGGCAAGTAGTTGTTTGATAAATTAAACTTGAGTCTGTTTTTGATCATCCATCAATCAGTGCAAGACACATCTTACGTAAGCTTTTTAAACTTCAAAATAATTTGTTACATTAAAAACAGCTGATGGAGTAATCACTGTGATATTCCTAATATCTTCCATGCTGTGCAATGAGCATCTTCATAGCAGTTACTTAAGGCCCAACTATCATAGACAATGGTCTTCTGGAACATGGGTCATCTTCCATGGATTTGCAACCATCTTTGAAATGACTGAACTACATGTATATCAAAGTGATGGATGAGACATATTAATTACATCCATCAAATTTATCCAAGTAGGCTTTCAATATCAGCTGGTGAGTATCCTAAGAGAGCTCCAACTTTGCTCTATACTTTCTGCACAGTGGCCGAACTGTTCTCATACTGTGAAAATTTTTTGGTCATGTCATTTACCTATGTATCTTAGTATAGCTGACAATTTTGTCTCTTCCATTTACCAACAGGTTCAAAAAAACAAAAATGTTATAACAACCATTTCAAAAACATTTCAAATACCCCTTGAACTTAAAGCTATACATGTACTTTGTTTCCTAGGGAATATATGAAAACTTCTAAGTATCAAAGGACACCACTCAGAGGCATAGCTAAAGTGTTTGGAGCCCGGGGACAAGATTCATTTTTACGTCCCCACTCAACTCTGAAACCCATTATTTTCATCAATAAAATCACCATCACCCAATGCAACACCAACGGCTATTAAAGAGAAGAAAAAACTAATGCATAGTTGCATATTTACAGCAAAACTTCCACATACAACCTTTTTCAAAGCCCAATTTGGTGCCCCGACTAGTCTGGCACCTGGGGACATCTGTCCCCTTCAGCCCACCCACCCCAGCTAATTGCCTCTGACACCACTACACAAGTTGGTTGACATGTATCAAGTTTTGGTGATAAAGTATACCGCTAATAGTTATATTCTAGAGATTAAAATATTTACCGACAGACAGATTGACATAGCAATAGCTCTATCACCCCATATTACATACTGGCAGGATAAATATCTGTATAATGCCAAAAAATAATACATGTTGTCAAAATGGAACTAGTTCTTAATACTGGTCAACACTGACGAGAAATGAGATGATATTTTGGTATGAAGAGTGTAGCTGTCCTAGTCAAATGGAAAAGTCAAAGCAGTTCAGTGTTTTATGGCACTCATCATCTGTTTAGTTAAATATCATCCAGTTAACTTTTGAGTATTTTGAATGAAATGATTTCCACAAAATTCATATTGTCCAGTGTGTATACCTTTAATGAGTTATGTTGATTTCCACATAATTCATATTGTCCAGAGTGTGTACCTTTACTGAGTTAGGACCATACTTTATTATAACAAGAACTGCAGTATAATGAAAGGCCTTATAGTGTGGGCATGATGTTATTTAATATAGCCATATTCCTCTTTTGGGCACCTTTCAAAATAATTCAAAATCCCTTCATATCATGCCAATGGTCACACCATCCTTCTCCAATGTACGTAGTCAGTTATTACTATTTTGTTTCTCCCCACCACAGAAAGTGAATCCTATACCACATTCTACAATAATTGCAGAAAGGTAAAGCCTTATATAAAGGGTTCACTGTATCTACCAAGCCTGAAATTTACACAGCATACAAATCTAATTTACTAACTTGGCCAAAATATAGACTCTATGGGCTATTTATAATCTTATTTGCTACAAATGGTGCTATCAATATGGGAGTCTAACTTGTTTGATAATTGTTTTGCATAAACGTGCACAAATATGAATACACACTCACACCCTTAGAAATGTATTCATAAATGTCCCAATAGTGTTCTTGATAAACTCATCTAACTGCATTTAAACATTAAAATGAGTATGGAAAATGATAACACCACAACCAAAATTATTTGAGACAGAAAAATGGGATGATAGCAATTATGGTTTATTACAAATTTATCTAATTAATCTTTATTACAAAGAAAAACATTTTATCCTAACTGACTCTGCATGTGAGAAAATTGTATTTTTTAATGAATTGCTTGCAAAGTATCATTTGCATGTGAAAAGACAGATGATCTTAAAGGAATATATTTTGTGACCAGGACTGAACAGATGTAAAACAGTATTAAATTATTAAATTTAGATCAATGAAGCTGGAAAAATAAAAATGATGTATTAAGTTCAAGATAGCAGAATTAATATCTGCAACTTTTTATGGGCAGATAAATACCATGACATGTGTTGTCTGTCATATATTCCATCATATATACTCATGTGCAAGTCTAACTGCAAACAGCACAGACCCTGATCTGCTAACACATAATACACTGGCAGATCATTGCCTGTATTGTTTGTTCATGATTAGTAATTCATAGACCCAGATCTGCCATATCCTGACAGATGTAGACCTGTGATGTTACAAGTCAAATCCAAATTACACACATGTAAACATGGTATGTAAAAGATTGCAGACCGTATTCTACTTCTCAGCTTCGAAAACAATAATTGATATCAAAATAAAATATCTCCGTCATTATTGTAAATACTGTATCACTGATGTGCCCTAATCATACCACTGTTATGTTGTTAAATGTTATATTGTATTTTTTTTTATTGAATGAAAATTTTTTTTAAAATATAAATAAACATCATTTTTTAAAAATTGTGTGTACATTAAACATTTTATTCAATTTATTTGATGGACTGCCCTATTCTTAAAATGCTGGTCTGATTATAATGGACTGAACTTTGAGGATTATTTCATCAACTTACATGCCATTTATTTCAATGAAATGTGTAAGTTAAAAATACAAGTCAATATTTTTTTTCAAAACCAGACTATTATATTGTTTTTGGGTAAGGGATCAAAAGGAATAATATTCTTACCTGGGACAGACCAAGATATATGGAGACAGTTTCAGATATGTAAAGAAAACGACCATCATTGGCAAGAGAAAAGGCAAACCCATCCATGGCCTGAAAAAGAATTTAATTGATAAATGTTCAATTTTAAACCAAATTATTGTTTAATTATTCTAAATTGTTTGTCTTTAAAAAAATTACAACAATTTATACAAGGTTTTCTAAACAACCTGTGTGGAGGCATGAACAGTATAATATATAGGTGTATGCATGTCCTCACCAATGTTTTGATGAGATACATATTGAATATGTAGCCAGTATCACACCATGTATCATGGAGCTTAATTAAGGGGTAAATAACATATATGACGTACTTAGATTTAATTCAGTATCACTTCAGTATGTCACTGGTAATTATATATCATTACCATATATACTCAAAAAATCAATGCAAAATGTGGAGACTTATCTACTTGGCATCTGAACTAATATATATATATGTGTGTGTGTGTGTGTGTGTGTGTGTGTGTGTGTGTGTGCATATGTATGTATGTATGTATGTATGTATGTATGTATGTATGTATGTATGTATGTATGTATGTATGTAGGTATGTATGTAGGTATGTATGTAGGTATGTGTGTGTGTCTTTGTGTGTGTGTCTGTGTGTGTGTATGTATGTACACACACACACACACACACACACACACACACACACACACACACACACACACACATACATACATACATACATACATACATACATACATACATACATACATACATACATACATACATACATACATACATACATACATATTAGTGACACTATGTCAAGGCCAAATCTAGAGGTGTGAGTTATCTATTGTATCAACTTAGCTATGAGTGTATAAATGAACCCTTGTGTAGCATCTGGTCTGGAAACTGCACCTGGCAATACAAAGTTCAAGAATGTCTGGCTTTACCCAGTCAGCACAACACAGGTTCCAACTATCATGTTGCTCATACAAGCCAGGACCAAGATTTTACTACATTTTGAGGACACAAACAAACTTGCAATAAATGGTAAATGTAGAAGGTGGACAACTTGATTTATTGTGTAGAAACCAACTTATAACATACAGAAGGACTGACAGAAAAATAACTGGGCATCTTTATAACAAAATAGGCTCTGCGATGCACCAAGTAAATAAAAAAGCACTGACAAAAATGTTTATCTTCAGAAAGTTGTTGGTTGCTTCTTAACAGCACTTTTAATATATCACTGACTACATCATGCTGAGAAAATGCTGTCTTTCCCAGGGACTTACCAATGCTTGCAACCCAGAATGGCCAGAATGATTATCAAACATAGATTACAAGTTTGATGCTATTGCGACTCCCCTCATTTTGAAAAAAAGTTTTTGGGAACAAACTTATCATTACTGATGTCAGAGGAATTTTCACACCCATAAAATTTTCACTCCTTTTCAAAAATTCTAAAATGAAATTTGTACTCCTCCTTGTCAACATTCAACATATTTAAATATATTTCTTTGAACATCATACATGACACCAAAGTCTAGAAGAACAAATATGAAGCGGGTTGGTTTTGGAGTGGGTGATTGTTTTTATTATTAATAGCAGTAGTTGTAGTAGTATTACATGTTGAAGAAGTAGTAGTAGTATTACATGTTGTAATATTAGTATTGGTCTAACTGTTGAATCAATATTGCTGTTTTGTTGGTATTTGTGCTGCTAACATCCTCCTCCTCATCATCATAATCAATTAAAGATAAGGCGAGAATTTTAAAGTAGATTTTTCATTCCAGGATACATACCCTTTTTGTTGATTTTGTACCTTAGAGTGAAACTTAGCGGGGTCAAACTTCTCTATGACACCTTAGAGTAAAAATTAGAGGGGTGAAACTTTTATTGACACCAGGAGGCATTCATACATTTTTTTCTCTCTGTAGAATCATACTTTAGTAAATAAAATTATAGAACAAATACAAAAAATAGTGGAATTTTTTATTATAATTTGTGACCAAATCATCACTTATTCTTGATAGTTCAGTCAGTGGAGTGTTGTTGGACTTGTCATCCAATGATTGTCGGTAGGTTGAATACCCACCAAAACCTTCTTGGGTCAGCTGCCTTGGCGTGTCCTTGGTGTGTCCTTGGGTTCAATTCTTCAGCATGATACAGTCAATAATGTCTTAAAAGTGCCATTAAAAAAAATAGATAAACAAATAAATCTTTTTGAAATTCTTTTTACTGTTCGTATTGTTATCACTATTATTAGTATTAAATTTTACAAGTTGAGGTGGTGCTGTTACTCTTGCTACACAGTATTTACTGCTAACAGACAAATCAACAAAGTGTAAGACAAAATATAATATTTAAATATTGGTTTTAACAATTTGTCATGATTCCTACAATATCATATCAACCTAACTAATCACACTTAATTTTTAGCAAGAATATTTGAATGTAAGCATTGTCAGATTAAACTACAACAACTGTTGTACCATTTTATCATAAAAAAGAAACAAATTTTCTCCTCCTAAAACTCGGTTCTGATTTTGATAAATATAATTTGGATCAAACTTAACTGGGAACTTATTTTATTCTGTTAAGCCATTTGAACTTGTTTGTGTGTGTGTGTGTGTGTATGTATGTATGTATGTATGTATGTATGTATGTATGTATGTATGTATGTATGTATGTATGTATGTATGTATGTATGTATGTATGTATGTATGTATGTATGTATGTATTACCAGCTTTAAAGCTTCCAACCTGCCTATGTTTAAATACATACAAAACATAGCAATTAATTCTGAAATAAAATTCATCTTTTAAAATCCATGACCTTTGTCTGGAAACAAAGGAATAAAAGCACAAGAATTTTTTGTTTTCAAGTAAATGCAATAAAGTTACAGAGATTCATTTGTATTTATTTCATTCTACTAATCAGGTAACATTAATAAAATAATTAGAACTGATAGTTTCATTGCATTCTATGCAATAGTAATCAAACACATAGCAGCATACAGTAAATTTTCAATAGAGAGGTCACTTGGTAATTTGGGGCAAGGTACTACCGTAGGTAGACTTTACGCAGTGTCTGAATAGAGCGTGTTCTGTGTAACATAAATGCAGGAATTTTATGTATATTTAGAAATTGGTACACATAGCGATTTAGGGATAATTTTGTCCTTTAAGGAAACAGTTTTCTGAGGGAGAGGGGACTCAACAGTCCAAAGACGGAGTCCCCTCCAAAAAAAGGAGAAAGTGACAAGTGATGTCCAAA
The DNA here is from genome assembly GCA_029339505.1 of Unio delphinus. Lineage (NCBI taxonomy): Eukaryota > Metazoa > Mollusca > Bivalvia > Unionida > Unionidae > Unio > Unio delphinus. The sequence goes on from JAQISU010000303.1 coordinate 5,849,429, forward strand.
ACAGGAAAGTGATGAGTAGAGAGTAAAATCTAGGCAGTCCAAGAAGGACGAGGCAATCGGAAAGGGAAGGCATGGAGAAATGGGAATGTTGGAACACAGTCGATGAAAAGGTGATGCAATCAGTCGTGGACATCATGCTCTTTTCAATGCTTGTTATGATGATGTAATAAATCCAAATTAGACACTGCTAATAAATTGTGTTGATCTCATTTAAGTTTAATTGAAATTACCACTATTAATCTGATTAAAATTTTTTTTCTTATCTAAGAAGCTCATATTGCATTATTTCTTCCCAATAATCTTGTCCAGTTCTCTATTGATATTCTATTTTTCACTCACACTGGGTCATAATATCGAGAGAGGTCATTCCAAGATAACGTAGCCTAATTCAGTTAACTACCTATCTAAGAGCAAGACCATTTCACACTTTCATACACCAGAACAATTTACCAAATTATTTTCCCACAAAATGCATAAGTTAAAAACTGAAATTTAAACTTTACAGATCTTCCTGAATCTTAAAAAGATTTCCTGGTCTTATTCAACTGTAATAATAATAATAATAATAATAATAATAATAATAATAATAATAATAATAATAGTAATAATAACAATAACAGCAACAACAATAATAATATTATTATTGATAACAACAACAACAACAATAATAATAATAACAAAATATTGCTTTATATTTTTAAATAAATAATATTTATTTGCTACTTTTGATAGAAAAAACAGAGCTAACAAAATTGACCAGCAATTTAAGATATGTTGCTGATTTATAGAGTGACCATCCATAACTTTTTCCATAATGCAATGAAACTTCCCTGAAATGGTGTGCCACCCTCCCCACCCCCATGTAACCCATCCATACTACCTATTTTGATCTCAATGAAGCTTCTTCTACTATTAATCATATACCTACATTGTATTTACCCTAGCCACCTGTATACCACAACCATCACTTCCAGTATGAACAATGCCCAGTTTAAGAAATATTTTACCAACCTTTTAAACAAAAATGCTTTTGTGTTCATGATGGTTGTGACTCTAATAAAGAATGACAATTCCTGTACTCAAGAATTAGGAAGCAAATTATCAGAATATGATTTAAATAAATGTCTAAATAACACTGAGTGTAACTGACTGACAGCTACTAGAGATGACAATCAGAAAGTGAATTAGTGCCATTTTCATGTGTGCTATCTGACAATGGGAAATGATAAGATGGATGCCTTTTTAATGGTATTACAGTGTATCACTTCCCATAGTCTTCATGGAGCAACACAACATTTGTGAGGTCTCATCTCTAGCATGGATAAGCAGCACTAAGTCCGGAAATTTTGAACTCCTTGACAAAAGCTCTAACTCCAAGTAGCATTATATTATTTTATTACCATGAAAAGAGAGAAACAAAAATTTGTTTTTTTATTTATATGGTAATCGAAAAGGAACATGTTGTTACCATATATAAGTCAAGTCAAACTGGAAAGAACAAAGATCCTGCTCTGCAGTAGAATAATGGCTTGCAGATCAGGGTCTATGTTGTTTGTTCAACTGATTACTCACAACAAACTGCACACGCCGTAATCTGTGTGCACATTATGTGATGTCAGATCTGGGTCTGTGCAGTTTGCAGTTGATCTTGACTTATAAGCAGGTATATATGGTACAACTAGCATATAGATATTGTTAAACCTCTTTTATGTGTACTTTGATGATAGACTGAGACTTACTTACAAGAAAGTTTTAATCCCATAAATTCAAGATTTCTGCTTGTTTTGGTGGTCATTTCAAAATTTAAAAACATCTTCTGATGCTATTTAGTAATTCAAGAGGCTGAAACAGGCCCAGCCCTAGGGCAAGGCAAATGAGGCAACCACCTGTGCCCCACACTTTCAGGCAATGCAGTTTTTGTGCTTGGGGGCTCTGAGCTTATGGCTCATTGCCTTGGCCCAACACATTCTAGGGCCAGGTCTGGGGTGAAAAGAGGACTGCATTCAACCTACTTCCTTTTGTCCAAAGGATTTGATGTGTTGGATATTGTTTTGGCTTGCACTGTTTGGGAAATAAGTCATCAACATTTCAGGATTAAATTGCTAAATTTTGTAATAATGCACCAGCTCTCTAAAAAAATTGGACCCCCCCCCCAAAAAAAAGACCATTTAAATCCATCATTTACACAAAAAACTAGGACAGATACATTAATGTGGAACATGTTAATTTAATGCATGGTAAGGATAGAGGTAAAAACATCTTATTAATTTTTTGGTCTAGAGAACCATAATGTTTTTAATTATCTTACTTTACAAATTTTTAACAGGCAAGTAATTACCCAACAAAAATGATGAGAAACATCTTTGAGCCATATTCAAGTAATCTGTTTGTTAGATCCTAATATATTTATCATATCTATGTTTTCACAAAACTGTTCATTTACTAATGAAGTAGGTATGCACAATTTCTGCACTGAAGCAATTTCAGTGTATTTCAAATTAAGATCATTAAAATAAGTTCTGCTTATAGTGCCAACATTTCCTGCTGCAAACAAATCTGTAAAAATACAATTTCTGCTACATGTCCACAAATTCAAGGGAATTCAGGAATTGGTGACAAAATTAACTCCTTTGGTAAGTCTTCCTCTGTTTAATTGGTTTGGAGAGTAGTTGCAAGCAAGTACCTAGATGTGGTTCCCCTGAATACTCCACTCAATCAAAGACCACTGTATTGTCTGATATCAAAAGTATCATGAGGCTGTAATAAGGACACCACTTAAAGGCTGACAATGCACCATAACAGAGTTTTATAAGTCCACTGAGGACCTTTATCAAGATCTGATTGGATGATTGGCCTTGGTTTCTACCCCATATAGAAATTGATAGGTGATTTTGTTTTTTTGTTTTTTTATGGTTTAACGCCATTTTTTCAGCACAATATAGGCTATACATGGCGGCCAGTATTAATGGTGGAGGAAGAAACCGGACAAACCCCGGAAAGAACCACCGACCCACGAGAAGCTACTGGCAAGCTTTCTCACATAACTACATTTGCCGAATCTTAGACTCGAACACACGCAGACAGAGGTGAGATGGCAGTGGTCCGTAACGGACAGCGCTTTAGACCACTCGGCCACTCGGGGCCCCGAAATTGATAGGTGAAGCATGACAACTAATTGTATCATGCATGGTTATACCGGATAAAGAGGGGAGACTAATTATCCTGCAACTCTAAGCATCATGCAATCAGAAAAAAGATTTTGTGTTCTTCACAATTTGTTTTATATGGGTAGATAACAAAACCATACCTGCTATAGTAATAAAAGCTCATGTGTACTAAATGGTGTCTACCTTTTCAATCTTTCATCAGCCTCTGAGAGTTGAAAATATGCAAAATTGTTATTATAGGGGAAACAACTGTCTTGCAAAGCATTTGCAAAATTGGTATTATGGGGAAACAACTGTCTTGCAAAGCATTTGCAAAGATTAAATATATTTTACTGCATTTTTGCAAAGGTTCTGTGACACAGCTATACAACCATATTGTCACTAGAAAGATGTACTGATATTATGCATGAATGTTACTTATTCTGTAATCCTATTAAACAATGGTAAAAGCAGAAAACAATTAATTCTTAAAATATGTTTACCATTTTCTGACAAATTTATATTTATACTAAGTTATCCCTGTACTATTTCTGTTACAAATCTACAGCACTAGGAATTAAATCGTGACACCTGTTTGTAAAATTAAAATATATTAAGTTTAACTTTCACCTCCATTTATTAACCTTGAGACATATGAGCTTTAAGAGAAGTTCAGTGTAAATCTACGCTGACAGTCTTGCTAGAAGAGCACAATAAGTTCATACAATTTTAACCAGCTCTGTCAAGAACTCAAGTAAAGTAAATTAACTAATCTACATACAGGTCATGAATATTAATGCTACACAGATTTATACAATGCACAAGACAAAGCATTAGAAATACCAAGCAATTATTTTTACCAGAAAAAATACTTCTAAATCAACCTAAAAAATTGTCATCTCTCTTATGTATGTATGTATGTATGTATGTATGTATGTATGTATGTATGTATGTATGTATGTATGTATGTATGTATGTATGTATGTATGTATGTATGTGTGTATGTATGTATGTATGCATGCATGCATGCATGCATGCATGCATGCATGCATGCATGTATGTATGTATGTATTGTGTGTGTGTATGTATGTATGTATGTATGTATGTATGTATGTATGTATGTATGTATGTATGTATGTATGCATGCATGCATGCATGCATGCATGCATGCATGCATGCATGTATGTATGTATGTATGTATGTATGTATGTATGTATGTATGTATGTATGTATGCATGTATGTATGTATGCATATATGTACATCTGTCTGTCTGTAGGTAGGTAGGTAGGTAGGTATACATTTGCATCCACCCCATCATGTTATGCATTCCAGTTATCTCCCTTTTGTCCTTTCTAGCTAAACAATTTGAAAATTTAGCTGTTAATTTAGATAACCTGGTGCAAATAACTATTAAATTGCCAATCATTGTGTCAAGTATCCTAGAGATACCACTGCATATAGCATTATTCAACACCCAGTCAGTAGGATCGCCAGTAAAGCACGCATAAATAGTTAATTTTATCAATGATCAGAATATTGAAGTCTTCTTCCTGACATTAAACATGGCTAAAAACAGCAGGTAATGAGTCCATGTGCGTGGATCCAACCCACACAGGTTACTCAATCAAGTCGTTCCCTCGCCACTCTTGTGGAGATTGAATTGCTGTCATTGCAAAGAATTCCATGATAAAATGTCTTAAACACAACACAACTTTACATTTTTGCCACACATCATTTTAACTACCAGTAGTCCAAACAACACTTTCAATTAAACAAAGGTCAGTCCATTTTTTCTGCTTCTATCGCTCTCCTCCTAGTATAAAAAACAAGCTGACATTTTGACTGTCATGGAAACCCATACACATCAAAACTCCTTGATTCCATTCAAGTTTTCATCCTTAAACAGACAGTTATCCAACCCACCCGTAAACATGGTCACATTTTAGACTAGATTCTTCATAGACCTAATGACACATGTAATATTCTATGGTCCACCCTTGTATCCCACAAACTGACATCAGATCACCTCTGCATTATATGCCATCTGGAAATATCAGTCCCTAACCTTCCACCTTTATATACCACTCAAAAAAATCTCTGTATGATACAAAAAACCATGACATCCAAGCAAACCTAACAATTTGCTAACATCCTACAGTAGAACAACTTGATCACTGCCTGCAAACATGGGGGTGGCAGTCCTTGCTGCACTTGAAAGTTGAGTCTGGTTTGTGTTAGAACTGCTTCTTCTTCCTCCGAGATCACTTTTCATCAGCTAGCAAGTGTATCTTGTCTTCGCCAGTTTTAAAACCAGTGATCAGACTGTGTCGCCAGTTGGGCATGTCTAGAGCAACCTCTTCTCAGTTGCTGACATCGATGTCAAGGGCTTTTATGCTATGCTTGCAGACATCTTTGAAACAGAGATGTTGCTGTCCAATTTACTTTTTGCCAGAGGCAAGTTCTGAGTAAAGAAGGTCTTTGGGGATCTTTACATCATCCATCAATTGTACATAGCCCAGCCATGTGATACAACATTGGTGGAGAAGTGTGACCATGCTGAGAATCTTGGCATGTTCAAGCACCTCAGTGTTTGTTACTCAAACACTCCATGTGATCCCAAGTATGCGTCAGATACATTGCATGTGAAAGGCACTAAGTCTTTTCTCTTGTGAGGTGTACAGAGTCCAAGTTTCACTGCCATACAGGATAATGCTTAGCACACAGGCTCAGTACACAGAGATCTTAGTGTTCAGGGTCAGCATACTGTTGTCCCACATTCTTTGTGACAACCTGGAGGGAGTTGCTGATGTCTTTCCAATCTGCCTGCCTGTTGAGCTTTGCATTGAGTGATAGGTTGTTGGTGATGATAGAGCTTGAGCAGAACTGCGAAGAAGATGCAGAAGAGCATGGGGGCTAGGACGCAACCCTGTTTCACTTTGCTGTGGATGTTGAAGTGGTCGGATATTAAGCCATTGTACTGCACTGTGCCTTTCATGTCATCATGAAAGGACTGGATCATGCTTAGCAGCTTTGGAGGACATCCAATCTTTGCCAGGATTGTGAAGAGTCTGTCTCTGCTGACCAGATCAAATGACTTGGTGAGGTCTATAAAGTCAAGGAAGAGGGGTTTGTGTTGTTCTCTGCATTTCTCCTCCAGTTACCCGACAGAGAAGATCATGTTGATTGTGGACCTCTCTGCATGGATCCCACACTGCAACTTTGGATACACTCTGTCAGCAAGTGTCTGCAGTCTGTTTATGATGACACGAGTTTACCCACAATGCTGAGAAGAGATATGTCTGTGTAGTTGTTGCAGTTTGACCATGAGCAGGAAGTTTTCAATGGCACTGTGGGAATCAGTGGTCATGTGGTTTTCTCTGGAGTACAGTGTAGAGTAGTACTCTACCCAATGTTCCACCTGCTGGCCCTTGTCATGAATTGTATCACCTGCAGCAGACTTAGGTAGTACTATCACTTTCTTTGTAGGACCTTTTGCTTTTTGATGCCATTGTACATGCCTCTGATGTTTCCATGCTAACCTCTGCACTTTGCTTCTGGTAGACCTGTATGCCTGTAGAGTCATCTGGCAGGTGGATCATTTGTATTCCAGGTGAGCACTGTGTGAATGTGGCGGAGATGGCCTCAAACCAGTCATTGTTCTTTGACAGCTTCTTATCAAAGATCCATGTGGCTGTGCTGTACAATGTTTCACTGGACGTGATCCCATCTCTCTTTGGCACTGCCATTGTGAGGTTCTGAATCAAACATCTTGAAGAGGACAAAAGTGAATTCCTCAGCTTTGTCTGGATTATAACATCATGCAAACTTCAATGTGTGGTTTAGAGCAGTGTAACTTTGGCTGAAGCTTCATTTTGCAGCACACCAGTGAGTGGTCAGTGTCACAGTCAGTGCTATGGAAGGTACAGGTAAGAAGCAGACTCTTCATGGCAGACTACCCCTCATAATGATTAAGTCCAGTTGGTGCCAGGTTTTGGACTGGGGATGCCTCGCAGACACTTTATGCTGTGGCCTTGTCTGAAAGAATGAATCAGTGATGCTGAGGTCATGATATGAGCACATCTCTAGGGGTTGCTGCCCATTTTCATACATCTTTCCAATGTCAAACTTGCCAAGACAGGAAGGCCAAGAGTCATGGTCAGCACACACCCTAGCGTTGAAGTCTCATAGTTATATCAAGTACTCTTCCTTGGGAACTTTGTCGATGAGCGAGTTCAATTCATCATAGAACTCATCCTTGGTATTTGCATTGGCACTTAGTGTAAAGTGTAAATGCTGGTAAGGTTGACAGGCCCAGTTGTGGTGTGAAGGCAGAGGGATAACAGTCTTCCATTTTCTTGTTATCGGGGATCTCACTCCCAGCAAAGAGTTCCTCATGGCGAATCAAACACCAAACTCTCTGTCTTCATCAGCGCCAATTCTCTTCTGTGACTATGTCTCCTGTAGTGCAGCGATCTCGACCTGCAGTCTTGCAATTACGTCATTGAAGACTTTTAATCGTTCGAACATCTCTGATTGCCTGGAGATCATCTGAGAGTTCAATCAGCATGGTTCAGATATTCCAGGTAGCTAGCTTGAGGATTGGAGGTTTCCTTGTTGGTTTTAGTTTGTTGTATCATGGTGCAATAGTTGCAGTCTGCTTTGTCAGGTGCACTTTAAGCCCTATGCACCCAGTAAGGTAGAAGAACTGGGGGGATGTACCTTATTGTCTGGGGGCTGCCCATGTTGCTTTACATGCACAACTTGTAAATACTAATAAGAAAGCACAGCAGTAAATTTAATGATATTTTGCTTTACTCAGCTGTTAGTTATGCAATCATATATGTACTAAATTAACATAATTTTACCTTCAAATACCTAACCATTTAAAGTACATTATGCCCTCACTTATAAGTCCAACTGCAAACTGCAGAGACCCAAATCTGCTTTTGCATAATGCACCATTAGATACAGATTGATGCAGTTTGTTAGAAAAAAATCAGTAGAACAAACAAAGACCTTGATCTATCAGTACATAATGCAAAAGCAGATGAAGATTTATGTTTGCAGTTTAACTTAACTTATAACTGAGTCAATATTGTACACTTTAATAGTGTGGACTTACTTGACATATCCTGTTCATACTGATGATTCAACTGGTCTGGTCCAACTGCAAACAAAAATGCTCCTAATCTAACCAATGGCAGAATATGTGTTGTGTTGTTTGTTGGAGTGATTAATCCCAACAAACTGCATAGTCCAAAATATGCTGCTACTACTGGGTCATGACAGATTTGGGTCTATCCAGTTTGCAACTGTATCTAACTTATATGTGAGTATATATGGTAACTCACCTATTCACCTTACCAATGTCATTTTGACATTTACTACTTATTTGACCTTATTTAATGCAAAATTAAAATTTCTGTCTAATGGGATAAAATAACTATAAATGAGTGAACTGATTAGATGACAGCTGTGGTATATTTTACCCAACAAAGCTCATTTAAAATATAATCTACTGGGCTCACACATTTTAAAAATATATCATAATCTATTGGGCTCAAACATTTTTAAAACATATACTGGGCTCAAACATTTTTTAGTTTGCTACTTGTCCTGCAAGAAAAGTCACTTCAAACATTCACATGTCCTACATCAGATTTGCTCACCCAACACTGTACATCATACTTAATATGCTTAAAAATGCAACTCATTTGAAAAACTCACATGGTTTCCTTTGGTCATCATTTGTAAAGAAAAGCAGTCAAGTGAAATTTCAAGTCCTGATCAATTTTCCTTATGCAAAATTTAAATTAAATTCTCTGTACTATTGGACAATCAAATTTGTATGTATCTGTCATATGAAATAATTATCTGCCTTTATTCCACTGGATGGATAACTTGTAGCAATACCTCTTTTGTGATTTTGTATTGTTATGTATATTTAATTTGTGTTGGATTTTGTCCACAATTATATGTTATATACAGTATATTTATTTTGTATTGCATAATTGACCTCTAGTTTTGAGTTCTAGATACAGCCTTGATTCAGACCTTAGAATTTTCTAGAAATGAATTTTGTTACTGTTTGATGGCAAATTTCATTACGATGATTCTCATCCTGGTCCTCAAATTGTATCATAGGTTTTTATGTTAAGTTTGATTATATTTAAGTTACTCATTCCATCTTAACACCAGTCTTAATTGAATAAATTTAAGTTGTGTTTCAGTTAAGATCTGAGAGGATTTATTTATTTAAACTATTCACTGGAATTACAATGTGCTCATAAATTTTCACTTTGTAAGGTAGGGAAGTGCAATAATTGTTGAATTTACAAATCTTGTTCATTTTGGCTTTTGTCTGTTAATTAATTGAAGACCATTGAGTTGTATTGTATCTGACCATAACACCTTGTAGCAATTCCAGGCAATGTAAGAAATGTACAACTATAGAAAACATATTTGCAATTACATTTCATGTCTCCAGATGAAGGAAATTCCCACTAACATATGATTCTCTGCATTTTATCAGTGCAGTACTTCCCAAAAATAATTTCCTTAAAATGCTAATGATAAAATATTCATGTTGCAGGATTTTTTCAGAAAGCACAGCTACCTATTTAATGACCCATCCCTTTAAAAATGAATACATGCATACAAATCATGCAGTAAATTTGCCATGAACATAATGAAACTGTGACATGCATGAATATGAACCAATCTCAATCTGATCTAGAAAGCTTTAACTTTTAGATGAACCACCATTAATCAAGCATTTACTAAATGACTTACATCAACCACCATTAATTAAGCATTTAATAGATGACTTAGATCAACCACCATTAATCAAGTATTTACAAAATGACTTAGATCAACTACCATTAATCAAGCACTTACTAAATGACTTAGATCAACTACCATAATCAAGCATTTAATAAATGACTTAGATCAACTACCATTAATCAAGCATTTAATAAATGACTTAGATCAACTAGCATTAATCAAGCATTTACTAAATGACTTACATCAACCACCATTAATCAAGCATTTACTAAATGACTTAGATCAACTACCATTAATCAAGCATTTAATAAATGACTTAGATCAACTAGCATTAATCAAGCATTTACTAAATGACTTACATCAACCACCATTAATCAAGCATTTACTAAATGACTTAGATCAACTACCATAATCAAGCATTTAATAAATGACTTAGATCAACTACCATTAATCAAGCACTTACTAAATGACTTAGATCAACTACCATAATCAAGCATTTAATAAATGACTTAGATCAACTACCATTAATCAAGCATTTAATAAATGACTTAGATCAACTAGCATTAATCAAGCATTTACTAAATGACTTACATCAACCACCATTAATCAAGCATTTACTAAATGACTTAGATCAACCACCATTAATCAAGCATTTAATAAATGACTTAGATCAACTACCATTAATCAAGCATTTAACTAAATAACATAGATCAGCTACCATAATCATGCATTTATTAAATGACTTAGATCAGCTACCATAATCAAACATTTACTAAATGACTTAGATCAACTATCATTAATCAAGCATTTACTATGATTTATGTATATCATGATGTATATTTTTTTATGTATGGCAAAACTAAAAATACTGAGTTTTTAGGCCAAGAATTTGCTAAAATGCTGAAAACTTGAACTTCTTACCATTTATATACTTCTTTTTATCCAAGAAGGAAGAAATTAGAATTCCACTGACTAGGGGTGAAACAATAAACCTGTGCCATGTATCATTATGATTCATAATACAGAGCCATAATATCAATACATGTATCAGTGATCTTTTCACATTAAGATGGTCTGTCAGTGGTAGAGTTGTACCATTTTGTATGTGTTGACATACTCAGGTTGTATTTCTAGTATGCAGATTACAGACAAAGATTTAGAATCTGTTCATATACCAATCTCATTAATGACAAGATATGCAGGATTCATGTAAATTCCAAGTCTCATGTGGTCTTTTCCAGGATTTGTGATTCCAGGAATCAATTCCAAGTCGAACAGGGTCTATTCTATGACGTGTGATTGCAGGATTTGTTTACATCCCAAGTCTTACAAGATCTATTACATGTATATAAATGTATGACTCAAGGATTCATGTAAATTCCCCATCTTACAGGGTCTATTCTAAAATGTGTGATTGCAGGATCCATATAAATTCACCATCTTACACTCTGGGTCTTTTCTAGGATATGTCAATGCAGTATTTATGTAAATTTCTCATCTTACTGGGTCTATTTTAAATGTGTGATTGCAGGATTCATATAAATTCCCTATCTTACAGGGTATATTCTAAAATGTATGATTGCAGGATTCATATAAATTCACCATCTTACACTCTGGGTCTATTCTAGGATCTGGCATTGCAGGATTCATATAAATTCCCTATCTTACAGGGTATATTCTAAAATGTACAATTGCAGGATTCATATAAATTCACCATTGTACATTGTCTATTCTAGGATGAGGGATTGCAGGATTCGTGTAAATTCACCACCTTACAGGGTCTATTATAGGATGTGTGATTGGAGGTTACTGAGACAAATTTATAAAAGAAAAACAAACACACAGAAAAATCAGCCAGATACTTGAAAATTGCACATTTTAGTTGCAATGCCAACCTTTAATAACTTGGTAAATCAATCAAATATTAAAGAAATGTCACGCTTATTCAAATAGAGGGAAGAATTTCCACCTAAATGTTCAGGTCAAACAATGGAGTCTTAATCTTGAGGGCAATATAGGCCAGTGTTGAAACTCACATGGGGTAGTTACATGTTGTTACTAAGTGTAATTTGTAAGTACATGTATGAAGATAAGATAGACACATATTTATGTCAGTCAAGTATGTATGTATGTATGTATGTATGTATGTATGTATGTATGTATATATATATATATATATATATATATATATATATATATATATATATATATATATATATATATATATATATATATATATATATATATATATATATATATAATATATATATATATATACTGTGATATTAAGATATTCGCAATAAAAGACAACATTAAAGAATGAAAATGAAAAATAAATTAATACTGTATTATATTTACTTGTACATTTTTAAAGCATGTCCATATGCAGAAGTCTTCAAATTTTGTATCAATGTTGGCATCATAGTCCATGCAGGTAATTGTTCCATGTTTATAATCAGAGCATTTTTAGCTTCACTCAGATTGATACCACAAACATTGAAAGATTTTATGATCACTGTCCACTTTTTCTTGTATCGTTTGAAGTTACAACCTAGTTCATCACAATCTGTTTTCTGACTGTCTTGATCTGTGAGTTGCCACTTTCACTAGAACTTTAATGCACTGATAACATCTCTGATTTAGTCCATCAGACTGATGTATCTCTTTTATTCTACATCAAAAGGCTACACATATGGCAACCCCCAAGTATTATTGCTGACAAAACATGACCATGTTTCAGCTGATTCTTCACATCACCAATGATGTGAGTAAGGAACAAGAACATCACTAACAGGGATCACTCTATGTTTAAAATGAATGACAAATAAATTTCTTCAATCTATTATTGTTTAATCCGTCCAACTTTCCTTTGTAATGTAATAAACCAACATTATCCTGTCTTAAGATCAATATTCCTCTTTCCCATGAAAAGAATATTTTGGGTACAGTGATACATCTCCAGAACCCCAAACAGCTAAAACATCAGCAACGTGTCTGTTCTCTGAGTCATTCATAAGAATGAGAACAATTTTTGTGCCTATTTTATCCACTGTTTTCCTTTGCATAAGATTCGAATATATTAGTGTCTCATCTATGAATATAGTGACATTATCATAAAACCCCACCCTTCTCAAGTCATCTATCATAAACATGTGGAACTATCTTATCTTCAAAATCCTTTGGGTAAACACTGGACATGAGAGGTCCTGAGTACTATCCCTTGTCTTTTCATGAAATCCTCTTTCCTAGACCAAAGATGCTGAATTTAGTTTTTAGAAATTCTTTTTAGACATGTTTCTTAGCATATTTACAGATGACTTGAATTTGTTTGGAAAGTCACACATTTGAGAAAAGAAACCACTGAGCTATCTTGTCATCAATGTCTCTTCCACAAGAAATGGGAAATCAACTCTTAGGCAGATGTCCACTCATGTTTGGATCTTCAGAAACATCAATTTTGATCAACATGTTCACTGTAGATTTAGGAATTTTGAATTTCTCAGCTATACATCAAATTCCCATGAGTTTGGTATGGTTATCAATGTCATGTAGATCGATTGTGTGGGCATAACAATTATCCATGATTGTAGGTTGTGCTTTAAGTGAATGGTCATTTGTAAATAACCTCTTTAAACCACCAACTTTAGTCCATGACTGTAAATTGTAAATAAGATATGGCTTTTTCAGTTCAGAATATCCTAAAACGAATTTGATGGAATTTTCCAATAAAAAAAATTAGAAATGACTCACATCTAGGGAATTCCAGAACATTCCCTTGTGTTTTAGTTCAAGTGAGGTGTGTGTGTGTGTGTGTGTGTGTGTGTTCCTGTTTCACATCAGTCTATGATCAGAGTTTGCAGTTTACATAATTACTTAGCTCATTGATTGGAGCTACTAAATTGCTCATTGACTAAATTAACACATTATTTTGGATATCTAAGAATACACTTTGTATAACTAAATAACTTGTTAATTTTACTTACATTTTTGTTTTCACTTGCTTCTGTTACTTAGTTTAAGAGTTGTAATAAGCATAATCCTGCTTTTGCTTCAACATATAATATTTAGTGCTTAATTATCAAAATGTATTGGATAATTAGTCATCATTATGTAGTATTATTTTTTTTACTAGATTGATACAGTTAAGAGAACTATTATTGGTTGTCAGGGAAATGTTGATACTTAAGAGTTCAGATTAAGCAGGCGTGACAGTTGTGGATTTGATTAAAGACAATAAAAAGGGTCAGAAATTTAACTCTTTCAAGGTTATTGAATATATTGCTGCAAACCAAATCTGATTAAAATCCAACAACTCCCAGCAAAGCTATCAATTGTTGACAGCTAGTCAGACTGATGGATAGACAAAGAGACAAATAAATAGAAGAACATAGGGACAATGTAATTACTATATGGTTCCATTGATTATGTCAGGGTTTAATAAAGTTACCTAAATGTTATTTTTTTTATTTTCAAGTAAATAAGTTGTACTCTCCTATATTGCATATTTTGTTTATATGTTTTTTTTATTTATATGTACCTTTAGGACAACATCATATTTGTCAAATTGGTTATAATAATAATAATAATAATAATAATAATAATAATAATAATAATAATAATAATAATAATAATGAGGACTTTGTATAGTGTCTAATCTTTAGAAGTTGTGCTTTACAACATCTATAATGATATGACTATAAAAAAAACACCATGAAATTAGAAAACAAAAAAAATATTTAAGGTGGGAAACATTATTAGGTCTTTAAGTTTGTTCTTGCAGTTGAAAAAGTTGAGTTTTAAGAGCACTCTTGAAAGGGATCACTGTGTCTTTATGTCTAATTTAAATGGGCAATTCATTCCATGTTGTTGGGCCCTGGTATGCAAAAGAACGTTGTCCATATGACTTCGTTTTCATAGTGGGAATAATGAGTATACGATTGCAGAAGAGGAGTGTAAGTATCTTGCTGGTGTGTACACATGGGTGAGACCAGATAGGTAGGATGGACTAGAGTCCATCAGTAAAATGTAGCACAAAGAACAAATTTTGTGTTTGATTCTGGATTAAATGGATAGCCAGTGTAGGATACAGAGTGGAGGGAGGTGTGCTCTGATCGAGGTACTCTAAAGATGATAAGAGCAGCTGTGTTTTGAACTTTTTGAAGTTTCTGGAGTAGATATTGAGATGAACCAGACAGAATTAAGTTACAATAGTCCAGTATTGAAACTACTAATAAACACACAAGTGTTTTTGTGGCATCAACTGAAAGATATTTATGAATAGAGCTGATGCGTCTTAGCTCAAGATATGCAGCCTTGCATATGTTCATGACATGTTGGTGCAATGTGAGATTACTGTTTAGAGTATCACCGAGGTTTTGTATTGACTGTGTGAATTTAATGTTGGTGTTGCTGATATTTATTGTTTGGGGTAAAAGATGTGAATGAGAAAGTCTTTGTGTCATGATCAGAATGGACTCAGTTTTATCATCATTCATCTGCAGCTTGTTACATGTCATCCATGATTTCACATTAGAAATGCATCTCTCTACTCCTTGGATGGTAGCATCAACTTCAGTTAGGTGGCTAGACTTGTATGTTTGGGTGTCATTAGCATACAATTGGTGAGACAATGGGTGATGATCTATGACACTTGAGAGTGGCTGAGTGTATAGTATGAAGAGAACAGGACCAATAACAGAACCCTGTAGAACACCACAACATTGACAAACTGGGTTGGAGTGTATTACATTTGCAGATACAATTTGTGTCCTGTTGACTAAGTAGGACTTTAACCATGGTAAGGCTGTATTGTGAGTGCCAAATACATCTGGAGACGATGAAGTAAAATATCGTGGTCTATTGTGTCAAATGCTGCAGACAAATCAAGGAGGGTGAGGAACGTAATTTTTCTGCTTTCCAAAGCAGAGAGAATGTCATTAACTACTTTCAGAAGAGTAGTTTCAGTACTGTGGCAAGGGTGATATGCAGACTGTACATTGCTAAAAAAGACTGTCTGAATTCAAATTAGATATACAAGTTCGGTTAGAACAACCTTTTCTAAGATTTCTTATATGAACTTGAAATTTGAAACTGGGAGGTAGTTCTTTATATCATTATGGTCGAGTGTTGGTTTCTTCAGCAGAGGCATTAATGGCAGTTTTGAAAAATGATGGGAATTCTCTAGACTAGAGAGAGGTATTAATAACATCAGATAGTGAAGGCAATATTGGATCTAAGCACTCAAGCAGCAGTGATGTTGGAATTGGATCAAGTTCACATGGCTTTGGTGCACTCTTCATCACAATTGTCCATACTTAATCCATAGAGACAGGTTCAAATGCTCCTAATGGTTGTTGTTGAAATTCTGTATCTTAACTGTATGGTGATGAGTCAATTAAAATTGCACTGTCAAGCATATATCTAATGGTGTGTACTTTGTGATGGAAATTTGCAAATAGGTCCAGAAGGTCTGCTGGGGAGAAGGTAGTTGGAAGTGGTGTACATTTGTTCCTTGACATTAGTTTGTTAGTTATCTCGAAGAGCTCTTTGCAGCTGAAACTCTCCGTGATCTAAGTACTGTAGTGGGATAATTTGGCTAAATGGACTATGTATGTGACTTTCTTCTTAGAGGCTTCATAGATTTATTTATGAATAGTGAGGCTAATGGAAAACCAAAGCCTCTCTACTTTACGGTGGTCTCTTTTAGCAGTGCAAAGCTGGTCCCTAACACTGCTATACAATGGAGAACACATTTGAATTGATACTCTACACTTGGTGGCTGGGGCATGTTTTTCAAGCAATGAACGCAGGCAGTTATCGAGTTGTTCTGCAGTAGGAGGTAAGCAAGTTGCTAGGCTTGCTTGGATGTCATGCATTAGTTTGGTTCTATTTATCATATAGAGGTTTCTCTTAGTAGCAAATAAAGGTGGAGGGTTAGGGACTGAGTGATCTGATGCAAAATTGTGGCATACAAGGGTTGATCACAGAATATTATCATCAGATCTATGAAGAATCCAGTCTAAAAGTGACCATATTTATGGGTGGGTTGGTTAACTGACTGTTTAAGGTTGAAAACATGAATAGAATCTAGGAGTTTTGATGTGTATGAGTTTCCAGGACAGTCAAGATGAATGTTGAAATTTCCAAGAATAGTTGCCACCTATCAAATTTCCATATTCTGGTGATTCAGAAACTGCTCCAAAAAGAGAGATTCTGAGTCAGGTTGTTTTTTCTACTAGGAGGAGGGCGGTAGAGGCAGAAAAAATGGACTGAACTTTGTTTCAGTGTGAGTATTATTTGGACAAGTTCAAACGATGTGTGGCAGGAATTGAAGGTTGTCTTGTATTTAAGACATTTTATCATGGAATTCTTTGTGATGACAGCAATTCCACCTCCACAAGAGTGGCAGTGGAATGACTTGATGGAGTAACCAGTGGGTGTTTGATACGTGCACTTGGGCTCATCGCCTGATGTTTTTAGCCATGTTTCTGTCAGGAAGAAGACATCATTATCCTGATTGAGGATAAAATTAACTATTTCTGTGTGCTTTTCCAGTGGTCCTACTGATTGGTATTGACATTATTACCATTTATTTTTTATAAGTAATAAATCTTCTACAAAAGGAAAACAAAGATGCCAATATGAGTACATCCCTGTTTATCAGTAAAAGATCTCATCTAACTATGGTATATATAATCAGACCTCAATTAACTATGCTATAATCAGACCTCAATTAACTATGCTATAATCAGACCTTTAATATGTTATAATTATACCTTAATTAACTATGCTATAATCAAACCTTAAATATGTTATAGTCATACCTTACTTAACTATGCTATAATCAGACCTTAAATATGTTATAATCATATCTTAATTAACTATACTATAATCAGACCTTAAATATGTTATAATCATACCTTAATTAACTATGCTATAATCATACCTTAATTAACTATGCTATAATCAGACCTTAATTAACTATGCTATAATCAAACCTTTAATATGTTATAATTATACCTTAATTAACTATGCTATAATCAGACCTCAATTAACTATGATATAATCAGACCTCAATTAACTATGCTATAATCAAACCTTTAATATGTTATAATTATACCTTAATTAACTATGCTATAATCAAACCTTAAATATGTTATAGTCATACCTTACTTAACTATGCTATACTCAGACCTTAAATATGTTATAATCATACCTTAATTAACTATGCTATAATCAGACCTTAAATATGTTATAATCATACCTTAATTAACTATGCTATAATCAGACCTTAATTAACTATGCTATAATCAGACCTTAAATATGTTATAATCAGACCTCAAGTAACTATGGTATAATCAGGCCTCAATTAACTATGGTATAATCAGACCTCACTTAACTATGCTATAATCAGACCTCAAATAACTATGCTATAATCAGACCTTATATATGTTATAATGAGACCTCAATTAAATGCTTTAATCAGACCTCAATTAACTATGGTATAATCAGACCTCAATTAACTATGATATAATCAGGCCTCAATTAACTATGCTATAATCAGACCTTAAATATGTTATAATCATACCTTAATTAACTATGCTATACTCAGACCTTAAATATGTTATAATCATACCTTAAATAACTATGCTATAATCAGACCTCAATTAACTATGCTATAATCAGACCTCAAGTAACTATGGTATAATCAGGCCTCAATTAACTATGGTATAATCAGACCTCACTTAACTATGCTATAATCAGACCTTAAATAACTATGCTATAATCAGACCTTATATATGTTATAATGAGACCTCAATTAAATGCTTTAACCAGACCTCAATTAACTATGGTATAATCAGACCTCAATTAACTATGCTATAATCAGACCTTAAATATGTTATAATCAGACCTCAATTAACTATGGTATAATCATACCTTAATTAACTATGGTATAATCAGACTTCAAGTTACTATGGTATACTCAGACCTCAATTAACTATAGTATAATCAGACCTTAATTAACTATGTTATAATCAGCTTCATTAACTTAATCTGAGAATCCATCAAACCAAAACTCCAATCCATGATGGTACAAAAAAATCTTTATATTTTCTTCTGCAAATAAATGTTTTCTGCTTTCTGCAATGCTGGTGGGAAATTGAACAAGACCTTTGCAGCTGACAATGGCAAGTACTACAGTTTGTCTTCACATCTTGCTACTCAATAAAAGTCAATTTTCTCTGGATGAAAATGACTTTCAACAAATCTTCAGTAATTCTCACTTCTCTATAGAATCCCACTTTCCCAAAAACAATTCATTAGAGTGCCAGATATAATAAATGACAGGTTCAAATTTGATTATTGTCCGCATTTAGCGAGGTCTCTGGTGAGACAATCTATCACCACTTTAATACCAGTGCCATTCATACTTGTCTAAAATGTTATTATTGAAGTTGTGATTCAGTAGCATGTGGTTTGCAGTAATCCTCTGAGAATCCATTGAGTGATTGAGATTCAAGGCAGGAACAAGCTTTCCAATGATATACATACAAAACACGCTGGTGATCAGTTTCTATCAAGACAGTTCTTCCCAGTGGTTTTTAGTAGGGTCTGAGTTTATAGGATTCTGTGCATATTTGCATAATCATTTAATATCAAATAATATTTCAACAAATCTTCTCATAATGTGATTATCATCAATGATAAATGACAAGTACTCTGTACCACATAATTCAATGTCATGAATATTTAAATCCATTTTAATAAGTATTATTTGGGGTGAGAGTCACTACAGAAACTGGATCAGAAGTACTATGGAACTAGGATATCTATATTCAAACATGTCCAAAAGTGAGAAATTACACATTTAACCATTAAAAAGAAATTAACTTTTTCACTTTCTTTAATTTTTCAAACTGGAAGAAAGAGGCCAACAATTACAACAAAAATGATTAATAATGTATTATTATTATTATTATTATTATTATTATTATTATTATTATTATTATTATTATTATACAAAGTAACAGGATCATGGTTCATATGATTTGATCAGATTTACTAAAAATATAGGAAGTTTCATTAAAATGCAATTTAAAGTGAAACACATCTATGAAGGATACTCATGGGAACTAAAAAAATGGTCTTTATTGAAAAATATTCTTTAAATAGAAGTTAAATACCTAGATAAATAATTTTATAAATTTTGCCTGAATGATTATATATCATCATGTCCATGAAGGTGTCTAATAAGGCAGGTGTGTCCAATAAGGCAGGTTTTTAAGTATTTTTTTTTGTCCACTTATTGACAATGGCAGCCAAGTTAGAATTGACTAGTTTGAATCACCCATAAGACACATTACTGATTAGTTAGAATCACAAGTTAGAATTAACTTGTTGGCATCACCTGTATGACACAAGTTATAAATGAGAAGCTGCCATTGTCTGTAAGACCCATGTTAGAACTGACTACATGTAGTTTGCATGACCTTTAAGACACACTTGGAAGACACTAATGCTGGTCTACTCTGTGAAATCTGGTCATAATAAACTGTGGTGGCTTCTGTAAGTGCAACTCTAGATGAAGTATGCATATGTGAAGATACATGATGTATGAAAACAAACAGATGCAAAAGAATACCATAAGATCAAATGATATATGATGACTGACATGCAAAAGAATCCAATAAGATACATAATGTATGATGACAGATGTAAAATGATACCAAAAGATACAAGGACGTATGAATGACAGATGCAAAAGAATACAATAAGATCAACTGTAATATGACTTGCAGAGGTAAAAGAATAACATAAGATCAAATGAAATGATAACTGACAGATGCGAAACAATATATTAGGATCAAATAATGTATAATTACTGACATATGCAAAATAATACTATAAGATCAAATGAAATGATGACTGACAGATGCGAAACAATATATTAGGATCAAATAATGTATAATTACTGACATATGCAAAATAATACTATAAGATCAAATGAAATGATGACTGACAGATGCAAAACAATATATTAGGATCAAATAATGTATAATTACTGACATATGCAAAATAATACAATAAGATCAAATGAAATGATGACTGACAAATGCAAAATAATATTTTAAGATTAAATAATGTATAATGACTGACAGATGCAATAGAATAACATAAGATTAAATGAAATGATGACTGACAGATGCAAAACAATATATTAGGATCAAATAATGTATAATTACTGACATATGCAAAATAATACTATAAGATCAAATGAAATGATGACTGACAGATGCAAAATAATATTTTAAGATTAAATAATGTATAATGACTGACAGATGCAAAAGAATAACATAAGATCAAATGAAATGATGACTGACAGATGCAAAACAATATATTAAGATCAAATAATAAAGACTGACAGATGCAAAAGAATACCATAAGATCAAATGACATAATAAATGACAGATTGAAAATGAATACCATAATATCTAACAATGTATAATGCCTGACAGATGTAAAATACCATAAGATCAAATACATGATGATTCAAAAAAATGCAAAAGAATACCATAACATAAAATGTATGACTTAGAGATGAACAAGAATACACTATGATCAAATCTATGATGATTGACAGATGCAAAAGAATAACATAAGAAGAAATGACATGATGACTGACAGATACATAAGAATTACAATAAGATTAAAAATGATATTTAACATGGTGAACTAACAAATATTCCATCCCAAAATAAGTGTTTATATGCTTGCTGGTACTGTAACTCATAACATTTTCACTCATAAAAAAGTGTATAATTTAGCAAGACATGTGGTGTAGCTGGCTCACCTACACCAAACATCAGGTGTACAGCTGGTCCAAGGACTGGTCAGTCAATTGAAAATAATGGAGTGGAATCTTCATATGTACATTGTAAGTACATGTACTATAATTGCATTACCAAATACAAATAAATGAGCATAAATTTACTTTATAACATAATACAAGAATTTGCCATGCCAATTTGTGAATATTTGCTGCAATGTAAGAACAAAATCCTTGAAGCATAAAATTGAGTTTGAGACTTTTTTTTTG
The DNA here is from genome assembly GCA_029339505.1 of Unio delphinus. Classification (NCBI taxonomy): domain Eukaryota; kingdom Metazoa; phylum Mollusca; class Bivalvia; order Unionida; family Unionidae; genus Unio; species Unio delphinus. The sequence goes on from JAQISU010000303.1 coordinate 5,871,456, forward strand.
CACTGTGAACGTGAAATTTTACTGAATACAGCAGAAACACTACTGCAAAAAATCACTGTCTCTGAAGACAGGTGGTCTCTCATGACAGGTCATAGCACAAAATAATAAAGAAGCCAATGCAGTGAGACTCTATTCTCTCAAGAGTGAGGTAGTGTTGATGGGTGGCAGGTCCAGAACCTGTCACCCTCTGATAAAACATGTCTAACATGCATATAACGAGGTACTGCTGACATGTTGTAACAAACAGCAAATTTAAAATAAAAGCACAGTTACATGTACAAGTTTAAATTGAATCAAACAAAAGCCAAATCAATCTTTAAATTTGTTGTAACGGGCACTGGGCCTGTCAGCTAAATCTGGGAACTTCAAAAAAAATTGAACACAACATTTTGTTTGTATGCTGATTATATCTGACCCACAGTGAATTTCTTTTCCTGTGTTCTATAAATGTACAAACACAGCATTCATCATACTTTCCTATTCCTTGTTTAGCTTACTAATTTTTGCTGCAGGCCCATTTCCTTCTTTTTTGGGATCCTGGAGCTTGTCAGATTTGCCAGTGGATGAGAAAGTAAAGTTAAATAAACTCATAACTTGTATTGATAATGTTTTATATTCATTGGAGTGGAACCATGTGTTGCAGTTCAGTTCACATTTTAATGTTGAAAACAGTGGTTAATTCAAGTTACAGTACCAATCATGCAATATGTATGAAAATATACTTTTTAACTAACCATTACATCTCAAGTCTTGCTGAGCAAGACTTCAAGTAAATGACACTAGAATTGTCTCTTTCAAAGAAATGTGGAAGTATACTCAAATTTAGAGGTAAATAGCATTGGCAGACACTTTTCTATACACATTCTTCCAGTCTCATACATGCCAACCCCCTGGGAGGCATAAACATATATATTGCTCTTATAATGGCATAAAATGTGATTTTGGCACAAAAAGTGTAATCTATATATTGCATGCCAAAAATTAAATTACAGCATGTATGAAAAATATTCATTTATTTTTGCTACCAACTTTGGTTATGCAGCTGGTCAAAATTCTTTTCACAGAAGGCAGATCCACATGGATTAGATCAGAAACAAACACAAAATATTCTGAAAAGTTATTTATATTCACCACTCACTTTAACTAGTATGAGCTGGAAATGGAATTTGCAATGATCATGATCATGTGCTCATAGTGCTGTAGTACATACTCTCATATTCTTCTCTTAAAGTTTGTAAAGTGGTGTTGATTTATCCTTTTTTCTGACATGTTTGGAAGTTTGAAGAAAATCCATCTTCTCAATTGGCTCTAACATTTTCCATCATATAAAATGTACAACTCACATTTTAAAACTTCTTCACATTACATCTGGCACTATTTTGTTTAAAAGTACAGACTGGTGCTCTAATAAACAAACTTATCAATACATTGAATCTGTGGAAAACAATATGTAAAGAAACTTGTCTGTCTCCTTGGATATGGGTCATAGAGAGTTGCTATAAATAGCACATAAGGAAAGAACTCTCATGATATTCTTATGTAGCAGTCATCCTTTTGAGAATATTCTAAAATTTATGAGTGAATTAAAGAGATGATAATACAAATGACAAAAACCACTTTTTATTGTTGTTTTTTAATTTTCTATTTTAATTTACAAAAAGCATCAGCCATATACAGGCAAGAGTAAAATGTAATTTGGTGATAAAACAGGGTAATGATTAAGACAAAAGTGCAATGGTTGGCATGTATGTAGTCTGACTGTCAAGTACACTGTAAAAGTGTTACTAGGTTTGAGTAACGTTATATGTAAGTTTGCATACATATTTTGTTGACATTTTGCCTGCTGTTAAAGAAACAATTCTGAGACTGCAGAGGAATACTTTTAATTTCTAATAATTTAATAATCTTTTCAAAAGGGTGAGGTCTGAAAGATGTCTGACAAGTTTATATTTTGGGTCAGACTAAGAATACTTCAAGTCCTGGATGTCATGACCACTGCTATTTTTAGGCCCTAACTGGTTGTCTTTAGTCCCCCTGAGTTACACCTGTTGTTAGCCAATCTGCTTGTCCAAGCAGTCTGTCTGCTGCATTATCGATTTTATGAGAAAGTATGCATATATAGCATGATAAAATAATATCATGACAATCCAAAGAATGGTTTACCTAAAAAGTAATATATTCATGTTCAATAAGGACATGTATTACAAAGTGAATCCTGTCATAACAAGACAAAAAAGATGTACACCAAATTTAAAGTTCGCAAGTTAGCCAATGTACTGCTTGCACATTACCAATGGCTTACATATAAATGGTACTTGTCAGCTCCATGTCAATTAAATGGCATCATTTGACTTATTATATACCATATACACGTTTTGAAAATTTGGTAAACAATGCATTTTTTTCTACAAGCAGATATCCTTTATGAAAAGGTATCTGCCATGGAGAGGTTTGATTATATTAAAAAAATATGCATAATCAATTTTATTTACCTGAAGAATATGTGTGCCCTGGTGATTTTCAAACATTTCCATGGCAATAGCAGTTGGATTTCTCCTTCTGTGAGCACCTGGAAGATAACAAGATTATTTATTTTCCAATTCTGTTTCATTCATTTAAAAACTACCCTAGCAACAAATGGCCATTTCAGATACAGGGAATCTATATATGGCTCATCATTTTACAAATATTTGTGACAATAAACAATAATGCTTAGGACTTTTTTTAATATACAGAAAACTTTTCAGCATTAAGCATGTATACTTGTGTACAAGTTAGATTCAACTGCAACCATTATAGAACCTGATTTTGGCAAATACACAGTCTATTAGGACTAATCAGAAAATTAAACATAGACATCATCAGCTGCCAGATTATAGTCTATGCTGCTTGCAGCTTAAATGGACACAAGAATACATTGCATGAACAATACACACACAAACAATGTGTGCAGTCATTTGATTTTAATTTTTCATAGCTTTTTATCAACATCAAAAGTTGTGGGAAAATCAAAGTAAAGTGGTTAACACATATATGTTAACAATGTATTGTACTAAATTTTACTAAAATGTTTATATCAGTTACCTACTACAGTAGCAGACATTGATACTAACATGCAATGAATTATTTGCATGCCGATATGCTATTTGATTGAAGTGTTTTCTATCTCTCTGGTCACCAGAAGTCATATACACCAGTACTATAATTTTTTACATATTCAAATTTTTAAAGAAAAAAGAAGAAATAATGCACATGGACACAACAGAACTTTGATATGTTTACCTTGGTGCTGTGATTCAAACAGACCATCAACTTAATCATCTGCTAGGTTATCTTTTCTGAAGTTCAAGTTAAGATACTTCAGCAGCTGAAGAATATCTTATTTCACCAATGATAAGATCATGGGATCCACTTGATAACTCTTTGAAAAAATATGACTGACCTCAAGTTATTACTGGATAAGGCCCTGGGAAATAGGAAGTTTAAAAAAAAATGAAGAACGAGAGAAGATAGTACAAGAAAGCAGGTATGGTATGGTTATAATAAGTCCTGTAAATCATATGAAATTCATTTAAAAGTGATTGAAATTCAACTGAAAATGAAACTACAAAACTAATTAGTTCCAATTTCAGACAGAATGATATTTCATGTGAAAAAATGCATTAATAATTGTGCCAAAAAGCACTGAAAATTAAAGCATTCTCATATCATCTACTCTCTACTGTTTTAAGAAACAAAAGGCATAAAAATGCTTAAAACTTTGTTATTCTGTTCACTGATTTGTATGTTCTAACCTGATTGTCACCAGGGGTAACAAACACTGTCAACTTGTTGGTGTATCAAATCAAACATGAGTTCCTTTAACAACACAATCACTATATTTGCATGCATGCTACTTTATTTATATGTAACATCATTAATGTGATCCAAATGCTGGGGCTGATGGGGCTTACCCTCATAGAACCTCTGCCAAGATCTTTTTTACAAGGTCAAGGTTTGGGGGGGGGGTAGACCTGTATCTTTGAGGAGTATTATAAATTATAATCAGAAGATTATAGTCACACCAACATGTGAAAATGAACTATGCTTTATTTACCACAAATACTCATATACAAGTCTGGTCCAAACACAAAATGCCTAGATTGATGTGTAAAAACTCTGCCTAGACTGATACTCACATACAAAACTGGTCCAAATGGAAATTGCCTAGATTGTTACTCACATACAAATCATCATGAATCTCATTTCAATCATCACTGATCTCATTTCAATGGTCACAGATCTCATTTGAATCATCATTAATCTCATTTAATCACATATCTCATTTCAATGGCCATGGGTCTCATTTCAATTGTTATGGATCTTATTTCAATGGCCGTGGGTCTCATTTCAATGGTCATGGATCTCATTTCAATGGCCATGGGTCTAATTTCAATGGTTATGGATCTCATTTCAATGGTCACAGATCTCATTTCAATCATCATTGATATCATTTAATCACATATCTCATTTCAATGGTCATGAGTCTCATTTCAATCATCATGGCTTTCATTTCAATGGCCATGGGTCTCATTTAAATGGTCATAGATCTCATTTCAATGGACATGGGTCTCATTTCAATGGTCATGGATCTCATTTCAATGGTCACAGATCTCATTTCAATCATCATTGATCTCATTTAATCACATATCTCATTTCAATAGCCATTGGTCTAATTTCAATGGTCATGGATCTCATTTCAATGGTCACAGATCTCATTTCAATCATCATTGATCTCATTTAATCACATATCTCATTTCAATGGTCATGGGTCTCATTTCAATCACCACTAATCTCATTTTAATCATCATGGATCACATTTTAATTATCAAGGATCTCCTTTGAAATGGTCACCAATCTCATTTTAAAGATTCACCGATCTCATTTTAATCATCACTGATCTCATTTCAATGGTCATGGATCTCATTTCAATGGGCATAGGTCTCATATAATTATTCTGTAGTGGAATTACTATTATTAAGTACTTCAAAACAAGGCACTCTTGCAATAAATTCATATACTGTCTGGCTGACATGGACAGCATCATAAGGTACACTAAACAGCTCCCTAGATTCCACTACACAACTGGCTAATTTCTCAGCTGGTGCATTCTTTTTATCTCTTCAATTTATGCAAAGGATTCAAAGGCATATGTACTCAAAGATTTATTTTACAAATAAAAGTACCAATTAGTGCTTGATCAACATGGAGATGGGAGGATGAAATTCTTAATACAGTAAAGGCAGTTACCTTTTAAAGTTTTGTCGGGAGGGGGACCATCCCTGTTCCATGGAGGGTCACCATGGCTGGAGAACTCCCGTAACTTCAAGTAACTGATGGACAGCCGAATAATAGATGCTTTATCCAGCTGGCTTGTTATGGCAGCAGGTAGAGGCAATAGTTTTGCAAGTTCATAAAATTCATAATTTTCCTTCCCACGGCGAGAGCGGGCTGCATCACGGGATTTTTCTTTCCTCATTTCAAGAACCCTGCAAAGGAAGGTAACAATTATAATTCTGAGAACTCCAAATGGAAAATAAGTGAAAAATGATCATTCTAAAGTTCCCACAAGGTAAGGTAATTATAACTACCTTTTTTTTTTAAGTGTGACATTTACAAATAACCTTATAAATTTTCTAACCTCATTTAAAGAACCCTCTTGCAAAAGATTTTTAAAATTTGATGATTCTGACAATTTTTTAAAATAAATGGGGGTTTTCTGTAGATGATAAATAAGGTAAACTTTAATAATCATTCATTAACTCATTACTGATTACTGGCATTATTCACCTTTGCCACAACTACAGCAAAACTATAAAAGCTCATGCATGAACTATGGTTCAAGAGTTTAAATGTTTTCTTGTGTTTTATTGACAAAATAAACGCTAGGACAGGATCAGTTATCTGAGAGAGCAGCCAAGTATTTGAGAATTGTTAATTTTACTGTATTTACAGCCTTGAACCATAAAGCCCATTGGTTCTAAGATATCTATCTTATAGATATGTATCTTATAGATATGTATCTTATAGTATTTTTAATCAATATTTGTCATTTGTGCTGCATATCATTTTTAATTACCCTGACTGCCAACAGACTAATTGCCTGAGATAATATGTAAGTGCATTCAACAAACATTATTTTCTAACTACGGTAATAAAAACAGTATACCAGCCCAATGTTTCCTGTTATGTATATTACGAAATCCTACATAAATTCACTTTCTTGTAATAAATTTTAAGCAGAGAAAAAAATTAAGCATATATTAACAATTTTTCAAGTCACTGTAACCTTGGTCTATCTAATCTTTCAAGAATAAATTCAGTTAGTTTCTTTGTTGTCCTCAATTGCAATCTACAAAGTTTGCTTAAAGTAATGTATCATTAAATTTTTTATATGGAAGACATAAATCTTGAATGTACTGGTCCTAGTGACAGTGGCATATAAACTTTGTTCTAGAGAGCTATATACGTTGTTTTTGTCTGAGATCAAGTCTTCAACTGGTAGTCAAATTAGCTAGTGTAGAACTTAAATTTTTCTTCCATCAGTATGACCTAAACCTTTGACCAAATGTGTCCGAATCAAGTGTTTATCATACTTCAAGTGCATCCAATACATCAAGTTTGGTAAAATATTTAGTGTAGAACTAAAGTTAAAATGCAAAAAGTATTTTTCTATTTTTAGTCACTGTGGCTTTGACCTCTGACCCATTGTCCTTAGAATCAACAGACATTTTTATTATCTCAGATATGAGCTGCTTACGATGTATGGCTAGACTATGCGGCGTAAGACTAAACTAAAATTATTGTGCAAAAACAATACATGTATTTATATTTTTAAATACTTTAATGTTCACCATTGACCTAATGAAGTAAAAATAGACAGTATCTTCCTTGCTTCAAGTGCAGTTAATCGTACAAAGTTTGGTATTGACAAATAATGAAAACTAAAGTTATCAAGCAGAAACAAGCAAGGTAAGAAACAGACAGACAGACAGATGACTAGACATCATAACAATCAGCGGCATGTTGAAAATTATACGGTGCCTTTTGAAACTTATACATACAAAAGTGATACCCTTTTTCACTGATAACTTTCAAGATATTTGATGAAAAACCATAAAATTAAAACATTCTGAATTTGTCTATGCACATACTATCTTGTTGCTATTAAGTGTCTCAGTCAACAGTCAAGGTTTAAAACAAATGATCAAGGTGCAATTACCCAAAGTAGAGAATGGTGTCTCTTGTTTTCAAAGGTATATTAGGAATACTTAAAGGGACATATGTATACAAAATCTGAAATACATTTCTCAGTACAAAAGTGGCCAAACCTGAGCTAAATGAACGGGCAGAAAACCTTTAAAAAAATGAATTATATGCAGTAACTATTTACATTTATGTTCAAATGGGACCTTTTGCACATGATCTGTTTATGCAGGTGGTGTTGTTCATCCTTCAAGTTTGAAAATAATCATGACATCTCTAATTGGTTTGGTTTCTCTGAGGGATCTTGTGTTTTATCTTCCCAAGACTCTGAGGCAATGTTTATTGTTTCAAGCATGACTCAGAGTCAGTGTTTATTGTTTCAAGCATGACTCAGAGTCAGTGTTTAGTGTTTCAAGCATGACTCAGTCAATGTTTAGTGTTTCAAGCATGACTCAGAGTCAGTGTTTAGTGCTTCAAGCATGACTCAGAGTCAGTGTTTAGTGCTTCAAGCATGACTCAGAGTCAGTGTTTAGTGTTTCAAGAATGACTCAGTCAGTGTTTAGTGCTTCAAGCATGACTCAGAGTCAGTGTTTAGTGCTTCAAGCATGACTCAGAGTCAGTGTTTAGTTCTTCAAGCATGACTCAGAGTCAGTGTTTAGAGTTTCAAGCATGACTCAGAGTCAGTATTTAGTATTTCAAGAATGGCTCAGAGTCAGTGTTTAGTGTTTCAAGCATGACTCAGAGGATTCTTTGAAGCATTTATTTTGACTACCCAGAGATCACTTTCCACTGAAGAACTTCTTTGATAGTTGCTCTTCTGACAGTCTAGCAACATGGCCTGCAAATCTCAAGTGTGATTTCATTAAAATGTAGCTACTTGGAATGTATGCCTGTGTATGAACCTTAGTGTCTGGAACCCCTATTCTCATCAATTTTTCTTTCAGCTTCTGGCATAGTGTCTATATACACCATCCAGGTAACCTGGACCAGGTTTCATAACTAAATATCAGTAACATCAGTGTCGTAACACAATGTATTTGTTTTGTTTGTAAATTGATGCCTCTGTGGTCCCACACATTTGTGCATAGTCTGTCAAAGGCCGCACTTGCTTTAGTAATTCTGACCTAGGTTTGATTGTGGACTGCATGTAACAGTTTTCAGCTGAGTGAATGTGTCCACTACCATAAGAGTTTGAAAGACTTGTTAATTAGATGGTCATCTAAAGCACTCAGTAAGAGCATTATGTTGTTTGTTCCATTTGCTAAAGCCATTTGCACCAAAGACACATGGTTTATCTGGTGAGAGAAGTCAGCAGTGTGATCCTAAAAAGGCTGCTCAGTCACTCAGAGGGCTGCAGAGTTCCATTGCTGCTTTGGTTCAGTGTAAAACGGCCCTATGCGCTGAGCCACCTGTGTGCAGGTCTGTAGCAACAGCTTCCAGTGTATTCACACCTGCTGCTTTACCACACACCAATTGCCACAGGGCTCAAAAGGTATATGGCAGAGAGAATGGATGGGTGAAGGTGTTGGATTTAAGTGAGGAAAGGTTGCGAGAGTCACCCTCACTCTCTTGACCAGGCCTGGCAATGTTGTTACATCTGGTGACAGATGCAGATACAGTGAAAGGCTACAAGTTCCTACTGAAATGATTCCTCACAGTTCTTGTCATCTACCTTCAGAGCTGGGGAATGAGCATGTTTACTCAGTCACCTGATCCACCTGAAAAGACATTTCTGAGGGAGCCAGGCATAGCTGTCCACTCATGGTCAACAGTTACATGTAGTACCGACTACTGTTGCTTGCAAGTTTGTGTGGATAGATGCTGTATAAAGGCTCAAGCTACAGCAAGTAAACTGTATTTAAAAATAAATGTTAAAAAATTATTACTCATAATTTGACTTTGCTAAATTTATGTACATCAACATTTTATATAACAATTTAAATTTCAAGAATAAAGAATATATTTTTAATTCTGTAACAAAAAACACACTAGGTTTATGTCTGCTGGTAGCATCTGTTACAAAGAGTGTTTATTATACCCTGTATGCACATTTAACATTCCTTCAGTACGAAACCTAATGATACTTAAAATGACCCTTCATTGAAGTTTTTTTTTTTTTACGGCAGTCCATTGGAACCTCGGTTCCAATAAGGAGTTTTGCACTTGTACACAGGGTTTTCGATTTCAAGTGACCAGATCTTCTTCTTTTTTCACACTGGTAATCATCACTAAATTAAAGAATATTTAATGTGAGGAAATGTAAAGAAAAAAGCATTTTTCTTATTTTGATATAGGATTCATAGAGACTGGTTTGCTTTTGAGAGTACATAATCTTAACATATTGAGGCAGAAATTTTCATAATATATTTAAAACATTTCTCATGATGTATCTCTCACAGAATTGCTAGATATGTATGACCATTTTCGCTTTCTGAATCTCTTCTGCTACTTGTAATAAAGGAGTCAACAAATTTAGTTTTTTCAAAATCTTAAAATATTACTAGTACATTTCAAGTCGATAGTAATGCCTACATGATGAAAAATTCATTACTCTATTTTAGAAACCAAGTTAGTATATTTGCATTATTTCAAGTTTATTTTCTGAGCAAACATGCAGTCATTTTCCGAAGCTGCTTCAGACAGCACATAGTTTTCCTAATAATAATCTAGAACAGATAAAAATCAAAGGAACCAAAGGTAAAAAATTACAAATGTTTGCTAATTCTTCATAAACCAGCACATGGCAGCCAGTGAACCTGTAATTTCATTATTATTTTCATTACTTTCATTGAAAATAAATAAAAAGAATAAGTTCTACTTTATTAAGTTTTTAACTAATTCAGTAGTTCTAAATTTAGTTGATTTCAATATCTTGTTCTTCTAGATTTATGCTTTGTTTTTTTTTTTAATTCAGCAATTCTAAATTTAGTTGATTTTATTTTTACATCATAAGATAGTTTCCCATCAGTATTCCATGCACAATACTACCCCAAAGTTATTTTTATTGTTTATGTATATTAGCAAACGAAGCAATAAGTAAAAACATACATTAGTTTTACCCACAGCATTAACATTAATATGTGACTGTATTCAGGAAAAAATATATTATCACAGAGGAAGGAACATGGCATTCAAATTTGTATTAAGGTTATGCTCCACAATTTCATACTTCTTAAAAGGTATTTCCAGATTTGTCCCACCGGCAAACCCAGTTGTAGAAAAAAATATATACTCATGTTAGGGAGAGTGCAAAGAATGTTCTTTATTTTATATCTGAATTATAGGGATTGTTTTGAGTTTGCTAGCACAACGACTGACCTTACTTCTAATGTGCATCTCTCAGAAGATTGCAGGCTCTGCAAACCCATTTTTCACTTCATAAACTTCAGACACAGTTATATTACAAAAATGAACAAATAACTTTTGTTGTTTTATATTTTTTAATGTCAAAAATGCATGTTGTGAAAAAAGTAATGTATATACTGTGAAAAAATCAATTCTATGTTGTAAAACCATGCAAATTTAGTATAATGTGTGCCATTTCAAGTTCATTTTTTGAGCCTTTTTGGACAGAAGCCATCATTTTCAGAAGCGTCTACTTCAGACAACACCTGGCTTTACAGAAAAAAAGATTTAAACTGTCAACCAAGGAGGTGACATACACATACATATAATTAATATTTTGTGCAGACAACTTTGTCCTGTATATTTCCACTATCAACAGTATGAAAAATCAGTGTTGCAAGACAGAATACACTACAATAAAGGGGCACCTGCAGACTTATTGTCAAGAGCAGTGGATAAACATGTTGTGGTCAGCTAGTAAGTTTTATGGATGCAGACCAAAACATGTTGAAAGATGGTCGACATGTGCTCCTCCCCCTTTACCCTATGTGAAGGGTACTCGAATACTAAAATCTAACAGGTACATTGGCCATTTCTCTCTCTCTCTCTCTCTCTCTCTCTCTCTCTCTCTCTCTCTCTCTCTCTCTCTCTCTCTCATATAGCGAAAAGTGCAATAAATATAGATATTTCTAACACGTGTGTATGTAACATGTATATTAAAAATATGGTCTAAGAAGTAGGAAGCATGCATGAACTCGTTACACATGAAATTTGTTATAGATGATCACATTAGGACAACAATATTTGGATAAAAGTAGATGTTCTTGCTGCATAATTTGAATAAGTTATATTAAAAAAAGACATTTAAATGCAAATCAACTCCTATCAATTTCCTGAAGGAGTTGGCACCTTCTAAAACATGTGTTTTCAACGAACATGAAGTACATGGTAAACAACAGAACTATTGACATAAACAGTATTTTGGTATAAACCGTGTAAGATCAATGCGTTCACATACAAAAACAAATTTTAAAACAAAATACTCTCAACATGAGATATCACTTCCATTTAAAGTATGCACTCCTAAATACCGTAAATATTAATTATCTGTGCAGCCAATAGTCGCTACGAAGGACAAGTGTTAGCAAACTACATTCAACGTTACATGCCACTGGCCTGAGGTTTTATGGGCTATTTGTGCATCACATCTAAACTTATTGTATTCATATAACAGGAATGACAATGCAAAGAAACGTAGTGCATCATGTGGTCATTATCTTCATCATCATCACCATCATCACCATCATTATCATCGGATCGGTCTAAAAGACTCATAAAGTGATTTTAGTGGTAGTGATTATTTGCCCATTTCATTTGAAAGATGTGGTATATCAAATACCATAGTCTTGGGCAAAAACATTAAAGGTCATGCCAATTCTTGCTTATTTTATTATTTTTAAAATCACCCTAACTTCATACCTTGACATGTATGTCAGATTAACGAAGAAGAAGCAAACAATCTACGTGGATCTAAGATTACTATTGTATAGTCAATAGCTATAAAAAATGGATCAGTATGTTGTTTTTCTTTGAAATTTCTTCCAATATTGTTGTTTACATATACAACGAAATTATGTTTCAACATTTTTACCGTGTTTTCTTTTTACCGTGTTTTCTTTTTAACCTTTATCCATATCTGATGGCGTATCAACATCGGCTGTCAAATACAGAAAGAACTCAAGTCAATGCATTCTTTCATAGTTTGTCAAATTCATTTAAGCGGTTTGCTGAGATAGAGTTGTAAAAATATGTTTTTCTTTCTAATGTTTATTTGTACCAACCATCATATTTATATAGTTTTTGTATAAACAGGAAAGTCCTTCGCGGCAAGCTGCTTTCAGTCAAAATTGATCAAATTCTGCTGGTCGTTCTTTTGAGAAATGGTTTACATGAATTTTTACTTGTAATGAAGTTGGTCATATTAAATAGTGAATCGGTATCATTTTTGTAAAAAAAATTAAAGCCATTCATGCCGAAAATTTTCTGTCAAATATATCCAATTCATACGTGCAGTTTCTGCGGTTATTAATAGTGTTGTAGGGGCGGAGGAGTTGTAACTTGTAATAATGACCATTTCGGATAAAGTCACCATATGTAAAATCTTCAAAGACATTTCTCCCAGGATGCCTTCTTTAGAGATTGAACAAACTATATTTAGCAGTTGTTTTTTTTTTCTTTTGGGAAGAACTTGTTTGTTTTGGTAATGGTGGCCACATTTGAATTCATGTCAGCATCATTCGTAAAGCTTTGAAAGCCACCATTACTATTAATATAATATTCATATTGAATGGTGATATATTGTGTCAACAAAATGGATCCAATTCTATCACGATTTTTTTTTGTTGTTGTAACGGTTGCCAGGTCTGACAGTGGATAAGCATTATTTGAATATATTTGAAACAACTTTCTGTCATGATACTTTTTGTCGAATTTGGACCAATTCGTTTTATTGGATTTTTAGAACTTTTTCTGTTAAATATGGTCAAAATTCTGTTAAGCGGTTCTTGACAATTAGTCTATGAACGGGTTTTCAATTTATTTTTTGTCCTGACAGTCATTGTCTGATGGCAGATGGTCATAGTGTTAACAAATTATGAAAGAGCTTCTTACACGTGTGCTTCTTATTAAATATTTTCAAGTTCTATTCAGCTGTTATTGAGAAGACGGTGTAACAGCGATTATGAACGGACGACGCACGACAGACCATACCACAAATTTGTTTGTTTTTTATGGTTAAACGCCATCTTTCAGCACAATATAGGCTTTACATGGCGGCCAATAATAATGGTGGAGGAAGAACCCGGAAAACCCCGGAAAGAACCACCGACCCACCAGAAGCTACTGGCAAGCTTTCTCACATACCCACATTGGCCGAATCCGAGACTCGAACCCACACAGACAGAGGTGAGATGGCAGTGATCCGTAACGGACAGCGCTTTAGACCACTCGGCCACTCGGAGCCCCTATACCACAAGTTAACTTGGCTTTACGACCAGTGAGCTAAACTGTGATCCATAAAAACACACGGATCCACAAACACATACGGATCCACAAAAACACACGGATGTAAACAAAATAAGTTTCAAACCTCAATGAAAGATAAAAGCTTAATACTTTCTCTCTTATACAATATAATCACACGCTAATCTGCCTTGCCTATATTTAGCTATGCCTATGCTCATAATAACACAATAAAACGCAAAATATATGAATATGTGTTTAGATTTATTTGAGATTTATCAAAATCTCTTTTAGATTTATTTCAGATTATCAAAATCTATCCATCCATGTATGCTAAACACAGAAAACAGGAATACCGTGAGCGGCGTATTATATGCCTGGATCATTGTAAACGGTCATCTATGCAGATCCCACAATCAATAGCTTTATTTTTTTTTTACCTTACGTGCAAGCTATCCACAAAGTTTGGTAAAGAACTTGCTCTAAGACAAACTTTATTCTGTGAGGTACAACGACCTTGACCTTTTAACCTCTTACTCCAAAATTAATAGGCCCATTCCATATCATAAATGAAAGCCCTCAACAAATTCTGATCAAGATACTAAAAGTATTTTGCAAAACATTTATTTAAAATTACCTTGAACTTAAGCTTCTTTTTTTGCGAAACGTGCAAGTTATCCACACGCTTGTAAGATGTATATGGTCCATAAATTAACTATTTATCTTCTTTAATTTGCAGTGACTATGGCAAATGACCCACACACCAACCTCACCCCAAGACAACGGTTGAGTTCTTCCTTCAATGCAACCATTCACATAGTTTCGCTTGTCTGTGATGTAGAAATAATATTATTGTGCATAAACTTTTTATTCCTTCTTTCTCACTGACCTTAGCCAATGATCTTTTGACCACAAAATCCATAGGTGTCTTCCAATCCATATGTGCAAGCTATCCACTAACTTTGATGCAAGTAAATAATGTCGTTAAGCGGAAACCAATATTTCGTTCTGACAGAGTGAACGTGACTTTTGACCTTTGTACCACCAAATCGACAGGCTTGATCCTTCCCCATATGCAAGCAGTCAACACAGTTTGATAACTATACATGGCACAAAATTCGAGTTGTTATTGAAACCATTTTTCTTTTTTAAATTACAGTGAACTTGACCTTTGACCTTTAACCTAAAATCAATATAGCTCCTTCGTACCCCACGTTAAAGACATTCACAAATGTTTGGTAATTATAGATCGTGAAGAACTGGAGTGATTGTGTGCAATCCAATTTCTTTCTTCCTTTAGGGTTAGCTTGACCTTTGATCTTTAACCTAAATTTGATAGGGTTATTATTTACCTTACACAAAGTTTGGTAACTGCAGTGAACAACTGGAGTTATTGTGAGAAATAAAAATTATTGACAGAGACAAAAATGATAACATCACATCATTACATGCTCAACCTAAATGGGTGTGTAAAAGGTTGACGAAGACCCTTTAAGAGCAAGTTATCTGAACTATGATGTATCTTATGGTATATTTCATGGAACAAGGATTATCTGAATTATAAAAGTATCATGAAATCTTGATAGCATGTGCATATACCTAAGGTTTAAATTAGTGAAAGTTTACTTTTGTTATCGCTGTTAGTGAAATTGGGGTCCCGAGTGGTCTAAAGCGCTGTCCGTTACGAATCACTGCCATTTCAGCTCTGTCTGCGTCGGTTACACTCTCAGATTCGGCCAATGTGGGTATGTGAGAAAGCTTGCCAGTAGCTTCTCGTGGGTCGGTGGTTCTTTCCGGGGATTTTCCCGGGTTCTTCCTCCACCATTAAAACTGGCCACCATATCGTGTGCTGAAAAATGGCGTTAAACACTATTACTACTACTTCTACTACTATTAATGAAATTTATCATGCTGTAGTTGATTATTAGACTATACTTAGAAATATTAACTAAACTATATGGAATGTTTTAAAAAATAATAAAACAAGGTAAAATGTAAAACAGTGTTCTAATTAAATAAGAAAAAAAAAACATGAACGATTATCAGATGAACAAATTATGTACAAACTTCGTTATTGTTTTACACACAATAAATATGCTTATTTTTGCAACCAAAAACATATAAGGCCTTCGCTGGGGCGTCTATACTCACTAATAAGTCGAGCCATCAGCAAACTGCATAGATCCGCTCTGTCATTTCACAATGCGCTACCGATCATAGTCTCTGCAGTTTATTATGTGTAATCATTAGAACAAACAACATAGACCATGATTCTGCGCTGCTTTATACGACAACCGGTCAGGGACTATGTTGCTTTGTAGTTGGATTCGGTGTTACACGAGTATATACGGTACGTTATTATCATACCCGTGAAAAAAGTGGTCAAAACAAACAAAAAATTGATCAAGCTTAGTTAAGCTTTCTGACTAAACTTGTGTTTTCATCCTGGACATTCCAATTATGTTGTCTTAATTAATCAGATGACAAATTCAACGAAAATCAAGTCAACTTAGTTTCTGAATACATAAGTTCATTTGACGTTCTTTAGCACATTAACTCTTCATCTATTTGAAAGACACTTCATTTTCCAACTCTGATTCAATTAGCATTTCCCTAACCAGTGCAATAATTCCGCTACCCTCTGTTTCAATAATTTGGTAATCTAATTAGCCGGATAGTTTGTCAGTGTATAAACCATGTATTATACAACGCCCAAGACTGCTTATATGTTTGATTTAAACTCTCGGGAATTGTTCTCGTCGAAGTGTTCTTCCTTGTTCCGCACCGCTCATCATTATTAAATCAACGCCATATCATCGAGTATTAGTAGTTTCCTCCAATCAATTATCTGATTCCAAATAAACTGAACTTTTGGGTTAATTTGATTTAATTTTGCAAACAGTATGCCGATTGCAATTTGGAAGATTTTTAATATGCCGAAGCTTCTGACGAGAAGTAGTCTAAAGTCAATGACAGCAGATTATCAAGGCGTTATTACTCCCAATAAAGTTGATTCTGCAGATAGCTAGCTGTAGTTCTAGACAATGAAACATTAAGGGTGTTTGCTCGAGGCCATTAGGGGTTCGCTTCTGCCAACATCACTCTTTGACATCTCTAGATTGATCAAAAAAAAGGTTGTAAGTCATTTAAATTTGCAATAAAGAAACAGAAACAAGACCGAGGTGACATTTTGGAAAGGCTGATATGTTATAAATCCTGCGATAAATGACTCTTTCGGACTTAATCAACCATTAAATGATCGTGATATTTGTATATCTGAACATTATCACGCTTTAGCATTGCTATGTGTATTGATAGGTCGAATGCAAACTATAACTATAAATGTCCTTATCTTCCGTAGCATAATGTGCCTGCATATCTGTGTCTATGCTGTTTTTCTACTGGTTACTCCTGACACGCTGCATTGATCAGGTCAACCAACGCATTAAGTGACGGCAGTTCTGTGACTGTGCAGTTTTTGCAGTTGAATTCGACTTATAAGCAAGTACACATGCGATTTCAGGGTTTTGCTCAATGTCAAACGCAAAAATGCGCTATTTTTACTTCTGTGGTTCTTGTCTATTATCTGAAACTGAAGTCAACCACTAATGATTTAATGTTTGACAAGTTTATATTAGACGGGTTAACAGATTCAATGAAAACAGATGACATCACATTAAGTGTTTACGTGTTTATTGCTAGTGTTTACAGAAGGACAAGAAGAGTAAAAAAAATAGCAAAAACGGACATGTGTGTGTGTGTGTGTGTGTGTAAACCTTTCGGTGCGTAAAGAATACCCACTATGTGTTATTATCATACTCACTGCAATACATTTCTAAAAATAACAATAATCCTAATAAATTTAAACTGAACTTTGGCTAAAAAGGATTCAGTGATTACTGAAGAACCTATTTCAATGGGTCACTTACAGGAATCGTAAATGAAAATCCTTTCATTTAAATTCTTCTTTGTGTAAATGATACCTTATCTATCCTGATAAGATTGCATCACTTTCTTCAAATGCTATTCGCAATGCATATAATGGCTACTGTACCTTCTTACCTACTGAAGGATGCAAAATAAGTCATGTTTTTGTGGATGCACCTGTCGACATCAAACATACCATGAGTGGAACTTTTAACATATATGTATGAAAAATATATTTATACTGACTTAATAATAATAATAATAATAATAATAATAATAATAATAATAATAATAATAACAATAATAGTAAAAATAATAATAATTCTAGCCGCTCAGTTTTGGAGTTTAATAATCCGATTAAGATTAGCAGCACTGAAAATCATTCATATGGTGTAACCACAATCAAATAAAGGCAACATATAGCCAGTATAACACATTTTAGCATACATTCTGGCAAATACAAATGTCTTGTTCTTCTGAAGGATACAATAAAATACACGAGCTTTATTTGATTTATGATAGACGTCGGTCAATAATCAGACATTTAAGTTTTGATTTTATATTTGATTTTATTTAACTCCCTAAACAACTGTCACAACGTTAGCTTTTTCTGTAGTTTCGCCCCACAATATAACAGCAGCGACTGCCTGTTGCACATTTTGTTCGAGGGAAGGACTGCATCACTATCACTCGTGGCATGAAAGCTGTGTTGTCCGCATAAAATCAGTTTCAGTGTCGTTTTTGTTGTATTTAACGCCATTTTTCAGAACAATATAGACTATACATGGCTGGCCAATATAAACAGTAGAGGAAGAACCCGGGAAAACCCTGGAAAGAACCACAGACCCACGAGAAGCTACTGGCAAGCTTCCTCACATATCCACATCTGTCGAACCCGAGACTCGAACCCACACAGACAGAGGTGAGATGGCAGTGGTCCATAACGGAGAGCACTAGGCTATTCGGGGTCCCTTCAGTGACATTCATATGAATTGGTAAATCACTGATAAAAATGAGAAAGAGTAAATGGCTAAGGATAGAACCTTGGGGACTCCACTTTTGAAGTAGTGTACAGGTGTAGTATTGAACACATAATTTTGTTGCCTTCCTGAAAGGCAAGATTCCAACTAAGCAATACGTGATCACAGATTTTGTATGCCTTTAGCTTGGTCATCAATATTTCACGATCTACTTTGACATTTGTGTTGTAAAATGTAAATTGTCTCGAAGTGTGTATGTGTGTGTGCGTGTGTGTGTGTGTGAGAGAGAGAGAGAGAGAGAGAGAGAGAGAGAGAGAGAGAGAGAGAGAGAGAGAGAGAGAGAGAGAGAAACAGCTTCAGGAAGACTCTTCCGTGTAGCATTCATATGGATCACGTAGTATGAACTGATCCGAATTTGATGACGAGTCATAAAGTCACTTCTAATGTTTCTGCTGTCTTAATTTTTTTAAATTAGTACTTTCTAGACAGGTTTCAAAGCCCCAATGGTCGCAATTCCGACAAAATAAAATTCACTGCAGATTCCCCCAAAGTTCTTAGCGAAACCAGTATAGTTCCACTCTTCTCAAGTTTTGTTTTTGGATGATGAAAGATTCAAACTCACCATCATTAAGTCTCAGCGAGAGACAAACTCCGCCCCCACCCACCCACACACAAATGTGGCTGTATTGGATGGCAAATTACAAGCGAAAGAGAGACAAACATGCAGACAGCTATAGGCATATAAATCGAAAGGCACATGGAAAGAACACAAACAACAATCTCTCTTAACCAGCCACCCATGAGATGAATCAACGAGTGTCATCAGATTAGAAAGATGGCTGTTTGGGCGGCCTTTTTACAGACCAACAGTAAGTGTTATATATGGTTTTCTAATTGTAATACATACCAGCTGTAAATGTGACATTAATGTTTTCCAAAGTGAATGTACCTTACACTAGACATGACTACAGCAGTGTTGCAAAATTAGAACGTTAAAGAGCAAGGCTGTTAATACTGTGTCACAACTTCGAAATTGCAGCACATTATTATAAATTAAGTGACCATACCTGTCGAGGTTACCTGTACAATCCACTTAACACCTGGCCACTTTGATAACATCAGATGTAATTAACACCTTCCTCTGTCAAAGTCACGCGCTATCTCTACCTGAAAATATCAAGGCTTTAACACACGTAAGAAGTCTTGTAGGCTAACGCAGTGTTTTAAAAAGTTCAGCTTTACAAGCCTGAAGGGACGATATTCTTATATTTCCGATCAAATTCATCATTAAGTGATCTCATCAAGGCTCTGAATGTTGTCACTATTGAAGTTAGACGTCCATGGTTCCACGTGACTGATTCTCAATACGTATACTCGCTGGATATCTGGATGCATGTACAATCCCTCCCCTCGAAAAAAAACCCACCACATCACCGATTGAATTTGGCAAATTAACATAACAAAGCTAGCATCATTCACTTGGTCGAGATAGTGAATTAGGCAGACCTGGATATAACACATTTGAAATCTAGCGGATTATTCTCACCTATTTTAAAGCCAGGTTTAATCATCCCATAAATGATTTTGAAATGTTTTATATACATCGGCTATAATGAGAGAACTCAATTGACAGGTATGAATGGAAAAAGCAGAGAGTGGAAAGATGCTATTTAGTTCTTCATAAAATTATAATCTCCTGGAAAAATTTCTAAAGGAAATGAAACAGACGATAGCGTGACATTCTACAAAAATATAAGCGTATGAATATCGTGGAGGATAAACAGGAACATACATGAAACAAACTTACTAAACTATAACCAAATTTGTTTTTTTGTCTCTGGTTGGCTTCTTAGATTTAAACTGCACTTTCGATACAATATTAACAGTATCAAGTCCAAAAATGGGAGCTAAGTGACAATCCCAAAGAAAAACAGAGACATCTGACCTCACCTGACCTGGTGGATATTGAATGTGCAACGCTTGGATCAGTGGTTCGACCATCAACCAACTGACCTGGAGGCACCAACTGACCGTGAAGTCTAAAGCGCTCGCCTTTACTTTTAACTCGCACATCTCACCTTTATCTGCTTAAGTTCGATTCATGCCTCGACCAATATTGGCATTTGAGTAAACTTGCTAGTAGCTTCCTATCGGTCGATGGTTCTTCCTCCAGTAAATATCCTAGTGGCCATGTATCGTATGCTGTAAAAAGGCGTTAAACACCACAAACTACCCGTGCAGCCCCGGCTCACTAACTTTCTTTTAAATATAGTCTTGTGTGAACAAAACCACATAATACTAATCCATCAGGCATAAACACAATCCTGATCAACTGTGAACGCGTACCTTGCTTTGAAATGGGGAATATGTGTGAAGTGTCGAATTTTGAATAAGCATTGTACCATAAAGTTTAATGCATTAAGATGATATCACATTTTAACCGGAAAAGTAATTATGATGGTCACTTCGACCTTTCCCCTTCATTTTTTCTATGTCAGTGATAAGACTTCAAAGGATCAATGA
Source organism: Unio delphinus (assembly GCA_029339505.1). NCBI lineage: Eukaryota > Metazoa > Mollusca > Bivalvia > Unionida > Unionidae > Unio > Unio delphinus. Next base: position 5,892,497 of record JAQISU010000303.1, read on the forward strand.
AATTGACAGGTATATCTTAGCACGGGTTTCAGAAAGAGACAGTTGAACCTCCGATCCATGTCAAATAGTCATTTTTCAAAGGGAAGCGTTATATAATGTAATTCTGAGATTCTGACAGACGAAAGAAATGAGTGTCTTGGTATTTATTTTCAAAACCACTCCATTTAATTGGTCAGAGTAATATCAAGTTGTATATCATGGAAATAAAAGGCATTTAAAGCGACAACCTTGGTTGAAATTCTTTGGTCCAAATTGTCTGAGAGAGAGAGAGAGAGAGAGAGAGAGAGAGAGAGAGAGAGAGAGAGAGAGAGAGAGAGAGATTAATCTTCTAGGAATTGGAAGCCTAGAAAAAAGAATAGTGCTTTCCTCGTTAATTAAGAAAATGTTTAGTGCTTTGGCGAACAATTTCTAAAGATAACAGTCTTGAGGTACATACTTTTAATCTCAAGTAATATTCTATTTTTTTTTTTAATTCTTTCTTGTATGCAATGTATTTGTAATGACTAGGTTAAATATAATGTATAGTTTATTCAATTTAATGGAAATGTGTTGACGCTAAAATTTGTAGTGCGATTTATCTTATATTAATTTCATAAAAATGTGTTGATGCTATAGTTGTTTTGCAATATATCTCTTTAATTTTACAGTTATAGTTCATAGGTAGAATTGAATCATGGGATCGAAATTTGTGTAGGATTTCAAAGGGTTATACGAAGAAGAAAATATGGAATAATTTTCTTTGTTAGGACGATACTGATTATCGTGAGTTAACGATAATTACCTATTATATTTGATTTTGTAATGTTTAAATAATCTTGAAGTGAGTTAGAATTTGTGAATTTTATGCAACAGTAATCGAACATGTAGTAGCACAGGGTAAGTTTAAATAGACCACTCATTTGGTAATTTATGACCTGTTGCTATGATGCGAGGGTAATGCTCTACCGTACTGTTAGAATTTACGCAGTGTCTGGATAGCTAGTAGTCTTCTGAGTAACGTATGTGAAGGAATTTTACGTACGTCAAGAAAGTGGTACATATAGAGATTCAGGGATAATTTTGTCCTTTAAGGAAACAGATTTCCCAAAGAGTATGACGAGAGAGCCCAAAAACGGAAGTCCGGGATAAAAGGAAAAGTGACGAGTTCAGAATAAAGGATCAGGAACTCCAGAAAGGGATGAAGGGGTCGAAATAGGAAGACTCGAGGAAATAGGGACGTTGGAACACGGTCGAGAGGAAGGTGATGCAATCGATCGTGAACATTAAGCTCTTTTTCCCACTCGTTATTATGATGAAATGAATCCAAATTAGACACTGCTATTAAATCATGATCATATAACTGAGTTGAACTGAAATTACCACTATTAATGTGTGTGATTAAAATTGTTATTTTTCTTAACTAAGGGGGCTCGTATTGCATTATTTCTTCCCAATAATCTTGCCCAGTTCTCCCAGTGGATGTTCTATCTATTCACTCACACCGGGTCATAACATCGAGGGAGGTCATTCACTAAATAACATAGCTAACTCAAATTAACTACCCCTCATACTAAGAGGGTGACGTTGCAATATGTATCATCAAAGCAAACGAAGAGCAGGTTCATGTATAACTGATGTTTGTAAATATAAATACTGGATTATAAACAGTGTCTGAGAAATGCAATGAATCTTATGGAACTGAAAATGGTGAACCATCGGGGTAGCTCTTATTCCACTGGGGATGACAGTAAACAAAGCTGATAAAAAACGCTACACGTTAAGTAAGTTTCAAATGGGCATAGCTCCTCAAAACCTTTTGCTTTGAAGAATAAGTTGTTGACTACGGAACACTACAGTTTCAACTGTGTATATGCTTGCGACAAGGATTCTGTAGCTTGAACAGTTTGACAATTACAAAGAACCTGATTGCATGGGGGTGTCACATTGCCCTGCCCGCGATTGCGTTAGTCAGAGAAATAAAGAAATGGTTAGAAGCCGCGGCTATAGCAGGTCTTCTTAGTAAAGGTACAAGAACCTAGCTTTGTTGGGTGTGAAAAGTTGTAAGTGGGCGTTGAAAGTTTCATTCAAGAACGACGTTCCCTAATAACCATCGTAAATCTCACTACGTTTACAGACGACCCGGGAGCATTGTCCTCTATGTTGATTATAACAGGATAGAATTGACATCCAATCGGAATTGAGAGAGGATGTGGTCAACATTTCAATCCAAATTTAATTTAGAGGGAGGAGGGAAGTCGGAAGTAGAGAAGGAATTGGCGGGATATGAGAGATACAGATGAGTAGTAGACAAGGACAGTATGAAGTATCAAGTTTTTAATAAGAAGTTAACCTTAAGGATGAATGCACTGATCATTAAGATTTTATCACATTTAGACCATGGGAGTATTTGGGAAGGGTCATTTCGACCTTTATTTTTAATTTCTTCCATCTCAGTGTTAAACATCAAAGGGGCCAGTGTTCCGATTAAATGAAATTGACCTGATATATTAAAACGGGTTTGATAAAGTTATATGACGTAGTTCAAAGAGTCAAACTGACGAAACAAGCAATTGCTTTAGGAAGATTTTTTTTTAGAAACCACTACTTATGATTTGCTGAATGAAATTAAGGCGTACACCTTGGAAGTAATGTAAATTTAAAGTGACAACACTGACAAAAAAATCTTTAGTCCGAAATTTTCTGAGAGAGAGAAGGTTGGCTCTGAAGAAGCATAGAGAAGAATAGTGCTTTCCTCGTTTAATAAGGGAGGGACAATGTTTCTGTCTTGCAAGAAAGATAGGGTTTGTGCTGGATGCACAAGTTCTAAAGTTAACAGCATCAAGTTAACAGTTTTCCGAGGGAGAAGGGACTCGACAGTCCCAAAACGGAGTCCGAGAAAAAGAGAAGAGACGAGTGAAATCCGAAAGAGAAGTGACGAGTGAAGTCCGACATATGGAAGTGACGAGTAAAGAGTAAAATCTAGAAAGTCTAAGAAGAACGAGGCAGTAGGAAATGAAAGACTTAAAGAAACTCGAAAAGTTGGAACACGGTCAAGAGGAAGGTGAGGGAATCAGTCGTGGATATTGCTCTTTTTTCACCACTCGTAATGATGATGAAATAAATACAAATTAAACACTGCTTTTAAATCCTCATGACGTTACAGACAGGTGGAAAAGCTAAATCACGCTTTAAATCAAATGATGCAATAGGCTGACGACTACGACGCGCTAAAGAATAGTTGACAGACGAAACGACGCCGATAGACGTTACGTCGCTATCAGGCAGTAACGTTCTTTTGGCAGAATTGAGGAAGCTGCTGAAGAATGACACAACTCTGGCGCAATTGCACAAATACGCTGCTGAAGGAACGGAGAAAAGACTCCGAACGGCGCGGTGAAGTTCGCGTACAAGAATGGGATCTTGTATCTCATCGTCAGGAAAGGTCACGAATACTTCAATCAATTTGTCGTACCAAAAGAGAAGCAAGGTGAAGTGTTGAAACTTTCGCATGAAGTCTCATTGGCGTATACACTGGAATTGCCAAGACGCGTGACCGTCTTGTCATAGAATTCTACTGGCCAGGGGTTCATGGAGGTGTTAAGCGCTTCTATCTCTCCTGTGACATGTGTACAAAGTGGCACCAAAAATGGATCATCTACCCGTCCTTTTGGTGAGTAAATCTCTTATCGATGACCCATTTAGACGCGTCGCGCTGGATTTGATAGGACCGATAAAATCCACGTAGTCGCACGCAAATCGGTATATTTAACGGTCGTAGATTACGCTACACATAATTCGGAGGCCGTCGCGTTGCGTAATATTGATTCGGAAATCGTCACTGAAGAGCTGTTTGGGATTTTGTCAGGGGTCGTAGAGCCCGACAAGATTCTGACTGATCAAGGGACACAATTCATGAGGCGCGTGATGGCAGAGATGACCCGGCTGATGCCAATTAAGCACTTCACGACTACGCGACTAAACCGTATCACCCCCAATGTAACGGACTGGTCGAACGGTTTTACAAGATACTGAAAAATCAACTCAAGAAGCTGTGCGAATGCCCCCTCACCCCTCAAGTTCTGGATCAGTATATTCCTGCCATGCTGTTCGCATACCGGCATGTACCACAAGCGAATTTGGGGTTTTCTTCCTTTAAACTCTTGTGTGGTAGGACTGTATGCCAGTATGAGGTGTTGTTAATATTTCCCCAAGAACACAACAAGTTGCATGTTTCTTGGAGGGATCCGTATGTTATAACCGGGAAGGCTGGAGGTCAAACCTATTAGATACGACTACCGACTAAGGCGAAACTGTACAATGGAAACCTCCTTAAGAGATACCGGGAAAAAGACTGTCAGCGATTTTATAGTCATGACAATCGCCACCGAGGACGCTGAAGACGATATAGAGGGTTCATTCAGTGTCCCAGATTTGTCAGTTAACGAGAATGTCACTTGTCGAGTTCGGGTTACACCTCGCCCCACGCGCAACGACAGGTCTTAAGGGAAGATATCGAACATGTGATTGCTCTGAGAGTATTCAAGCCCGCAGACTCTCCGTACAGCTCTCATGTAGTTCTAGTGCAGAAGAAGGATGGCACACATTGGTTTTGTGTCGAATACCTGAAGCTGAATACTACCATTCCCCGAAAATATCATCGCTTCTGTTCTGTCTCGAATGCGAAATATTTCTCAAAGTTGGATTTGTCCAAGGGCTATTGGCAAATTCATGTAAGGAAGGAAGATAGGACAAAGCTCGTTTTTGCTACTCCCATTGGGACCTACCAATGGTTGGTCATGCTGTTCGGAGTACAGAATGTGACCAGCGTCTTCACTAAAATGATGAGAAAGTGCTGGAGCCCAGGCGCGATATGTGTGTATATAACTTGATGGACGATCTCTTGCTATCCACAGAGATGTTGAGTGAACACCTCACTCTGCTAGCTGAATTTATTGAGAGCTACGCTAGGCGGGACGGAAGGCTCGTCCTTCCAAATGTCACCTTGGGTTCCGGATATTGGACTATTTGTGAAAACTCTGAGTCAAGGCACACTGTCCCCCGAAAAGTCGAAGGTGTAGTAGCTGAGAAACGCCGCACGGCCCACCATCAAAACTGAAATGAGATCATTTATGGGATTGGCTGGGTATTACCGGAAGTATGTGGCCGATTACAGTGCGATTGCAGAGCCATTGTCTGATCTGACGAACAAACAGGCCCCGAGTAAACCTATTGGGTCGGATGCATATGAGCACGCTTTCCAAACGCTGAAGGATATGTTTATATCCGACGCGGTTGTCCGTCTACTGGATCTGTCCACAGACTTTGTGCTTTGCACTGACGCATGCTAAACTGGACTGGAAGCAGTACTACTGAAAAAGCAAGAGTGGACGCTTTTTCCTGTTGTGTACAGCAGTAAGAAATTGTCTGCTGCCAAGAAGAACTATTCCATATCGGAGAGGGAGTGCCTCGGAATCGTATTCCGGAAATCACGGCTCGAGCGGTACCTGTACGGACGCACGTTCATACTGGAAATAGACCACCAACCCCTCGCCTATCTCACGCAGGCGAAATTGTTGAATGAACGCTTGATACGATGGTCGCTGTTCTTACAGCAGTACCAGATGCAGATCAGATACATGAAAAGCACAGAGAATGTAGGTGCTGATTTCATGAGTAAGAGCACTGAAATGACATAGATCGCTCTGTAGATAACCATATGTTGTGTATATATTCGTGTCTGTAGTCAGCATGTAGCGTCGCTATGATTTTGTTATTTATTTACGTGTGTAACTCGCATTTGCATTTGAAGCAGTTTGGAAGGGGGAATAAAATCCCGAATTTTGTTTTCAATGCTGGTGGGTGGGTGTCACGTTGCCTTGCCCTTGATTGCGAAGTTAGGGGAACAAAGAAATGGTTGTTAGAAGCCATATATATATATATATATATATATATATATATATATATATATATATATATATATATATATATATATATATATATATATGTCTGGTCGAAAATACAATTTGAATCAAGAAAGAACGATCGTCCTTTAATTAAGGAAAATGTTTTTCATAAAATTTACAAAAATATCCCACATTTCTACCCTAAACCCATTTGAAAATGTGATTTCTAAATGTCAACATAAAGACCCACTCCATGACATTTTTGAACTTTTAACCCTGAAAATTCTATTTACTTTATATCTTTTAGAATCATATAAGTAAATACATTAAATAACAGATGGAAATAAATACCTTAAAACGAAACTGCATTTTAATCAAAGTTTCTAAATTTGAAAAGCGGTTGTCAAACAAACAAAATCCTCTGCATCCAACATGTGAACTTGCCGCTAGAACGGGATTCTCAAGAAATTCCTTGGTGTATATTCTGTTTCTAAATTCTCTGGTAACTTTCCCCACAAATAAGACGTTGTAAACATATTACATCTTATTCGTTGTTGTTTCTCTTCAACATAATAACTTTGTTTTATATATATATATATATATATATATATATATATATATATATATATATATATATATATATATATATATATATATAACTTTACTATTAAAAAAATGTACAAGATCCGTTTAGTTTGCTTAATATCTCTTGACATTTATTGCCAATGTTACGTTGAAGTTTGTAAAACCAGCTATAAACCTGACCTATGTTTTCGACTGAAATGCCGACAGAAATAGTACAAAGAAATGTATTTCATTTCCAAAGTACGATGGTTAAATACTACATCTTTTCAAAGTTATGTGCAGAATAGGCCAACATATCGCGAGTCATGAAATCACAGGGGTCGTATCCGGTGTGTCCAAAATTGATAATATTTTAAATAGAATATTCTGGTGACAACTGCCTCTTTCTAATGGTAAGAATTGCAGTATTTTATTTTCGTTAATCGGTTCAATTTGCTATGCACTTTGCTTCAATATTGGTGACGGAAACCTAAAGTGCTCAGTAATGCCTGACAACATTGTAATACAAGGTACGAGAATTTTTCATTTCAGCTCCGAAATTTAATAATTTGGACGACAAATTTGGCTTAAAAAGAATAGCAGTCCGTCTTTTAATCCGGGTTTCATCCTAATATTCCCATTTCTTTTTCATATTTGGGCATTTAGGTTGGGGTGTGAGGTCATTATAATTGCATATAGAAAATTTGGAATTTGCTGCCACCGTGCGGTAGCGACATATGGTAGTCTCTTACCAGCTGGCCTACACAAATTTAAACCGGGGCCTCGAGTAGCCGAGTGGTCTAAAGCGCTTTCCGTTACGGATCACTGCCATCTCACCTGTCTGTGTGGGTTTGAGTCTAAGATTCGGCTAATGTAGTCTAGTGCGAAAGCTTGCCAGTAGCTTCTGGTGGGTTGGTGGTTCTTTCCGGGGGTTTTCCCGCGTTCTTCCTCCACCAATAATACTAGCCGCCATGCATAGCCTATCGTGTGCTGAAAAATGGCGTTAAACTCTACAACAACAACAAATTTAAACCTATGTTATATCGAGTCATACCTGCATGAAATCGATAGGAAAATGATTTATTTTCTCAGGAACGGCAAGTATTATAATCGTTGTCTTTAATCCACTGACAGACTAGACGAAACTACGGCATAGATGAAGCCTGGCCCGGTACTCGCCATTTCCATTACCAGTCACATGATTTCATAAATATCAAACGACCACATCGGAAGTCCAATAGTCACGTGATATCAACAGCAAACTCCATTTTTAATGTTGTACAGATATTCAATTATGTTAAAAGAAAGTCAGATAAAAACCAGTAATCTGGCCAGTCTGACGGGAAACGCTGTCCAAAAGTTTCCACCGGTTACACCAATGCGGTCAAAAAATCAGACCGGGATTTGCATGTATTTGAGACACTCTCTTGGTTCTTAAAGATCACACAAAAATTAATCAAAATACTTAACTGACATAGATTATACATTCGTGATTTTGTTTGTATGTTTATCTCATTCATATGTTAAAATAATTACTCCCATAAAAGTTTAAAGTGAACCGGTCGCGTGATACCCGCAACATGGTGGGAGAGAGTTCGAATTTGTGCATTCAACAGAGAGAAAATAACTGCCAATTGTCGTTAATTTTAATTTGGGACGTTGAATGTAGCTGTTAGTTTGTTTTTAATTTCAAATGTCAAATGTGTGTTGATTTGTTCTGGAGCAGTCAAATGCCTCTGCAGAAAACCAAAATGATCACTATGTAAAGTTCAGAATTCGATTGTTCTGAAACGGAGGGGCTTGGGTTCGTCGTTGAAATTTAGAACGTTTATCCCAGTTATTGGGGACGGTGGGAGGGGGCAGGTCTCGTAGTAGTCTAAGACACTCGCCTTTACAATTCGCTAACACATCTAACCTCTATCTGCCCGAGTTTGCGTCTTCGCTCAACAAACGCGTATGTGTGAGCAAGCTTGCCAGTAGGTTTTTTCTTCACTAAAGAAAACTGGCCACAATGTATTATGTGCTGAAAATGGGCGTCTACGCCACAAAATACAAAACAACCTAGTTACTGGATATGGCAATCAGAAATATTGCTACAAACAACAAAATAGTATGCATGCGTTCTAGGTTACATGTTGTTGTTGTTGTTGTAGAGTTTAACGCCATTTTTCAGCACACGATAGGCCATACATGGCGGCCAGTATTAATGGTGAAGGAAGAACCCGGGTAAACTCCCAGAAAGAACCACCGACCCACGAGAAGCTACTGGCACGATTTCTCACATACCCACATTGGCTGAATCGGAGACTGGAACCCACGCAGACAGAGGTGAGATGGCAGTGATCTGTAACGGATTGCGCTTTAGACCACACGGCCACTTGAGGCCCCTCTTCAAAGTTTGATCATTTATAAACAGTTTGGTACATAATTCGTACCAAGTGGATATCTGACTAACGCTTTATCAGTCTAACATCGCGTGGTGTCAGTTTGATTACACTAAGCTTTGTAGCTTCGTTTCATTGGGGCCCTGGATGGACGACCGGTCTAAAGCGCTTGTCTTTACCTATCACTGCCATCTCGCCTCTGACCGCGTGGGTTCGAATCTGAGTTCGGCCATTGTGGGCATGTATGAAAGCTTGCTAGCAGCATCTTGCGGGTCGTAGTTCTCCCCAGGGTTATCATATGCTCCTGCTCCACCAGATTTTCTCGCTACCATGTATATTAGTCTATCATGTGCTGAAATTTTTTTTAAACCCACCCACAATAACAACTTCCTTTCTTTCATGCATACACTGCACTGTGGTTGTGTGTAAGTTATGCAGCAGGCCTATGAGGTCCAGTCTGTCGCGGTGGTCCATTAAAATCAAAGACTTTATTATCTAACAAGTGTTAGCCACTGATTTATTATATTTATTATCAGCATTATTATTACTGGTGCAAATTTATCTCCCTTAGCATAGACGGCGTGCGTCACGCTTATAAAGTCGGGACAGTGACCATGTTTTCCAGTTTACATCGTCATGCGCCGTATTTGTTGTTTTGTTGTTGATTAATTACATTTAATGACAGAAAATTTATACAAATATGATCTATACAACGATGCTTCAAATTTGGATCGAACAAATCTGTTTATAAAACATCTTGGTGTGAGCGATGTACACGACGTGTGATTGTGGGGGGGGGGGGAAGAGGAATTTTTAACGTAGCTTTAACAATTTTTCAGTCATATCGCTACGATGTCTCAAATGTCGTCACATATAGTGATGCCTAGCACTGGGGCATCATGCCGCACACATGATACATCGTGTCCCTAACGCCAGGCCGACCAGTCTTAACACAAAACTCTTAATGCTGAGCGCCAAGCGAGACAGCTGTTTGTACTATTTTTGTATAAGTCTTCGGTATGACTCCGCCGAGGCTCGAACTCGCGACCTTCCGCGTCCGAGACGTACGCTCTAACCACTACGCCACGGGAGCGGTAACGTATGGAGAGACTCCAATTTTCAGGCGTCTCCTTTAGAACGCAAGCGATATGCGATATTTACATTTTATTTTTTATTGTTTGTTGGCTGAGTTTTTTAATATAGACTGTCGACGATATCTAAAAATCAATTAATTTTATCAGTCGTTTAAAGCACGTCACGCCTGACCAAACTGATTCATTGGAACAGTAATATTTATTACCTTTTTTAACAAGAAAGATAAGATTATTTAACGTGATTGAAAAGAATAATTCAACATATGCTCTAACGAGCCTGCTACCGACATTGCATAAAAAACAATGAGTCATTACAACAAGCATAATTTGCAAGACACAGAAACACGGCATAATGCACTAGTACATTGGCTTTAACACAGCGCATCAAACGTGAGCAAGCGAAGCATTTTAAAAGGCAGTTCTTAAAGTGAATTATGTATCTGGATAACTTAAAAAACTGTGGATAATTTAGACCAAATAAATAATTAGTGATACAAATTCAAATTTAAATGAAAAGTAAATGCATCAAATTAAGACTAAAAAGCGTGCTGTGATCCAGTTTTCGCCTTTAAAAAAAAGAGATGGGAGCTGACCGTAGGGCACATGAAACTACACATGACAAGGACAGATAAATAAAAACCGCTAACACAAATAAACAGAGGCATTGAATCACCTCTCATGAGAAAATTTCTGTGAATCTCATCATTTTAATATACTTCACACATGACCTCAACGAGCTTCATCATCTCTTGTATGTCAATTCATGCCCATTACATTCGCTACGGAGGTATTAAGACATAATGCGTATCGCTTTCTTCATATTGTCACAAAATTTCTTAGGGGTTGGAAGTTGAAGGATAAATTGAAACAAAGGTAAATTCATTCAACTATATATTGCAACTATATCGTGGAAACTGTAATATGCAAAACAAGAGCAAGCCTACTGAATTAGAATGTTTAAAAACTGGCAACTGACCTAATTATTCCATGACATTAGAGGTTAGAGTAAAATTCAGGATGAAAAAATATCCAACACTGGACCATAACGATTTAAAGAACTACCGCCCAGTTTCTAATCTCCCATTCATATCAAAAACCTTAGAAAAGGTTGTTCTAACTCAACTTGTATCTCATTTGAATTCAAACAGTCTTTTTAGCAACGTACAGTCTGCATATCGCCCTTGCCACAGTAAGGAAACTACTCTTCTGAAAGTATTTAGTGACATTCTCTCTGCTTTGGATAGTGGAAAGATTACAGTCCTCATTCTCCTGGATTTATCTGCAGCATTTGACACAATAGACCATGATATATTACTTCACCGTCTCCAGCATGTATTTGGCATTCAGAATATAGCCTTATGTGTTCAAGTCCTACTTAGTCAACAGGACACAAATTATATCTGCAAATGGAATACACTCCAGCTCAGTTGACGTATGTTGTGGTGTTACACGGGGATCTGTTCTTGGACCTGTTATCTTCATTTTGTATACTCAGCCGCTCTCAAGTGTCATACATCATCACCCTGTGTCGCACCAATTGTATGCTGATGACACCCAAATATACAAGTCTACCTACCCAATTGAAGTTGATGCTACCATCCATGGAGTAGAGAAGTGCATTTCTGATGTGAAATCATGGATGACATGTAACAAGCTGCAGATGAATGATGATAAAACTGAGGCTATTCTGATCACAACACAAAGACTTTCTCATTCACATCCTTTACCTCAGACAATAAATACCAGCAACACCAACATTAAATTCTCACAGTCAGTACGGAAACTAGGCGTTACTCTAGACAGTACTCTCACATTGCACCAACATGTCATGAACATGTGCAAGGCTGCATATCTTGAATTGAGACGCATCAGTTCATTCGTAAATATCTTTCAGTTGATGCCGCTAAAACACTTGTGTGTTCATTAGTACTTTCAAGACTGGACTATTGTAACTCAATTCTGTCTGGTTCATCACAATATTTACTCCAGAAACTTCAAAAAGTTCAAAACACAGCTGCATGGATCATCTTTAGATCAATTCGATACAGAATCAAACACAAAATTTGTTCTCTGTGCTATGTTTCAATGACAGACTCCAGTCCAACATACCTATCCAGTCTCACCCATGTGTATACACCAGCTAGATCCTTACGCTCTTCTTCTGATAATCGTATACTCATTGTTCCAAGGTGAAAACAAAGTCATATGGACAACGTTCGTTTGCACACCAGGGCCCGGCGACGTGGAACGAATTGCCCATTGAAATTAGACACAAAGACACAGTGGCCCCTTTTAAGAGTGGTCTTAAGACTCACCTCTTTTGACTGCAGGGACAATCTTAGCGACCTAATCATGTTTTGTATCTTATATGTTTTCAGCATGTTTTTATGTTTTCCGATTTCATTGTTTTTGTCATTTGTTCTTCTTTAGTGTAGTCATATCATTATTGATGGTGTAAAGCGCTTAGAGCTTCGAAAGATTAGGCGCTATACAAAGTCCTCATTATTATTATTATTATTATTATTATTATTATTATTATTATTATTATTATTACATATATATATATATATATATATATATATATATATATATATACCACAGAGCCTAACACTGTCAAGTATCCATGATAAAAAGTTGACAGTTATAATGCTTTTGTACAGATCAAGATTTTTACAAGCAAGAAATATATATATATAGGATACCACATACAATATATATATATATATATATATATATATATATATATATATATATATATATATATATATATATATATATTGCATGTGGTATCCTATTTTGATTCAACACATTCATATGTACTTGCAAGTAAATTTATCTGATTGAATAACATTTTAATTACGGGTAAATGAGTACATTCGGGCAGTATTTTCATTAAGCGTGTCTATATCGGCACAATGTCCATAGTTAAAAAAGGTTCAAAAGTCAGTTAACCGTGAATCAAAGGATTGTAGCATGGGTATAGTCATTTGACCGGCAATCAACATAATCTCCTTTGATTTGCACAACCACTGACCGGTGGCTCTATAGAATATTGCTCGCGAGAACGATGTCTTGTGTGTATATGTGTGTGGCTTTAACAATTTTAGTCATATTGCTACGAAGTCAGCAGTGTAGCAGTTACAGTGATCTCTATCACTGTGGCATTACATCGCAAACTGCTGGCATCATGTCCCAGTCACATTATAATGAAACCAAGCCGGCCAGTCCTAACACTAACCTCTAAACGTTGAGCGCCAAGAGAGGCAGCTATCTATCTATCCCTTAGTCTTGCCGACTGTTGGGGCACCACTGATGACCTGACAACCAGCTTCCTCCATTCCAATCTGTTCTCTGATAATCTCACTGTGTCACTCAGCTTCATTCCTGTCCGCTTTGAGATGTTATCCTCTCATCTTTTCCTCTGTCTTCCTCTCCTTCGCCCGCCCTGCACAGTACCTTGCATAATTGTCTTAGCAAGCCCTGTTGATCGTGTGACATGTCCATACCATTTCATTTTTCGTTTCTTCACAATGGTCAATAGCTCTTCAAAGAGCCTAATGGCTTGCCTAATTCTGTTTCCCACTTCCTTATTCGTGACATGATCTCTGTATGAAATGCCAAGCAACCTTCGAAAGCATCTCATTTCAACAGCTTGTATGGGAGGAAGCTACTGTACTATTTATAAAAAAAAAATATTTAGTAATACTCTGTCGGGGTTCGAATCCACGTCCTCGTGCATCCGAGACGGACGCTTTAACCACGTAGGCCACCGGTGCGGCGACAAAGTCTTGTTATCATTCTATAATATTTATATGGTCAATATATTGAAGAGCAAAAAAAATGTATTATAGTATAAATATAATATAGTAAGTATAGCTTGTTCTCAATCTAATAAAATATATATAAACTGCAAACAGATGACACGAACAATAGAATGTTTATAAAATGATACACCAAGGCTAAACATAATATTTTTTCTCTAATATCTTTGTAAATTTTTGTAAACAAAATTGAATAGAAAAAAAAATTGGAACTTCCATTACACAAACAAGTATGTTTTGAATCAGTTAACCTTTCTATGTACATGCTTCTATCTTTAGTTTATGAACAGTATATTTAAATATTGAAAAGGTTTAAAGAATGTGAAAACGTAATGGTATGCATATATATTTCTCACCATTCATTAATGACATGTATTTTTGCAACGCATGTACATAGATATTTATCACCATTCAGTAATGAACCGCTCCGGTAGCCTAGTAGTTAGAGCGTCCACCGCGGAAGAGGAAGGTCGTGGGTTCGATCCCGGCCGAGTCATACCAAAGACTTACAAACATGATACTAACAGCTGCCTCGCTTGACGATCAACATTAAGAGGTTAGTGTTAGGACTGGTCGGCCTGGTGTCAGGATAATGTGCCTGGGTGGGACATCATGCTACATGTCTGCGGCGTGATGCCCCAGTGGTAGACATCACTATAAACTGCCACACTGCAGACATCGTAGCGATATTGACCGAAACAAATTGTTAAAGCTACGTTAAAACTCCTAATCAAACAAACTATTCAGCAATGACACGTATTTTTGTACTACATGTATACATATACTTATTAACATTTAGTAATAACACGCATTTTTGTACATGTACATAGATACATATTACCAGTGATGATATCGAAGACGTCATGGTGGGACCCTCCCTAAATTTGCATATGCTCCAAAATTGATGTAGCCTATGTAGGGAATTAACAAGCCTGGCATGTTTTGCCACCATCACCACCCCTAGAAAAACTGAAATGACGGCACTTGATGTCATATGTTTGTACTACATGGCCTAGTGATTAGAGCGTCCGTTTCGGATGCAGGAGTCGCGGGTTCAAAACCCGGCTGAGTTATACCAAAGACTTTCAAAAATGGTACTAACAGCTGCTTCGCTTGGCGCTCAGCATTAAGCGGTTAGCGTTAGGACTGGTCGGTCTTGTGTCAGGATAATGTGAATCGGTGGGACATCATGCTACATGTCTGCGGTGTGATGCCCCAGTGCTAGACATAACAATAAACTGGCACACTGCATATATCGGATATGACTGAAAAATAGTGAAAGCTAAGTTAAAAATCCAAATCACACGCACACCATTCAGTGATAGCATGTATTTTTTTTTACTTCATGTACACATACTTATTACCATTCAGTGATGACATATTCTTTGTACTACATGTGCATATACATTTATCACCATTCAGTATTGATATGTATTTTTGATACTATATGTACATAGTATCATTCTGTAACGACATGTATTCTTTGTACTGCATTTACACATATACTTATTACCATTCAGTGATGGCATATTCTTTGTTCAACATGTACATATATGCTTGTTACCATTCAGTATTGATGTATTTTTATACTACATGTACATAGTATCATTCTGTAACGACATATATTATTTGTACTGCATTTACATATATACTTATTACCATTCAGTGATGACATGTATTCTTTGTACTGCATTTACACATACACTTATTACCATTCAGTGATGACATGTATTCTTTGTACTGCATTTACACATACACTTATTACCATTCAGTGATGACATGTATTCGTTGTACTGCATTTACACATATACTTATTACCATTCAGTGATGACATGTATTCTTTGTACTGCTTTTACACATATACTTATTACCATTCAGTGATGACATGTATTCTTTGTACTGCATTTACACATATACTTATTACCATTCAGTGATGACATGTATTCTTTGTACTGCATTTACACATATACTTATTACCATTCAGTGATGACATGTATTCTTTGTACTGCTTTTACACATATACTTATTACCATTCAGTGATGACATGTATTCTTTGTACTGCTTTTACACATATACTTATTACCATTCAGTGATGACATGTATTCGTTGTACTGCATTTACACATATACTTATTACCATTCAGTGATGACATGTATTCTTTGTACTGCTTTTACACATATACTTATTACCATTCAGTGATGACATGTATTCTTTGTACTGCTTTTACACATATACTTATTACCATTCAGTGATGACATGTATTCTTTGTACTGCTTTTACACATATACTTATTACCATTCAGTGATGACATGTATTCTTTGTACTGCTTTTACACATATACTTATTACCATTCAGTGATGACATGTATTCTTTGTACTGCTTTTACACATATACTTATTACCATTCAGTGATGACATGTATTCTTTGTACTGCTTTTACACATATACTTATTACCATTCAGTGATGACATGTATTCGTTGTACTGCTTTTACACATATACTTATTACCATTCAGTGATGACATGTATTCTTTGTACTGCTTTTACACATATACTTATTACCATTCAGTGATGACATGTATTCTTTGTACTGCTTTTACACATATACTTATTACCATTCAGTGATGACATGTATTCGTTGTACTGCATTTACACATATACTTATTACCATTCAGTGATGACATGTATTCTTTGTACTGCTTTTACACATATACTTATTACCAGTCAGTGATGACATGTATTCTTTGTACTGCTTTTACACATATACTTATCACTATTCAGTAACGACATGTATTTTTTTTACTATATGTACATAGATACTTATCACTTTTCAGTGATGGCGTATTTTTGTTGTACATGTAGATAGATACTAATTACCATTCAGTGATGACGTATTTTTGTACTACATGTACATATTCACTTATCACTATTCAGTAATGACATGTATTCTTTGATACTTGTGCAAATATCTTTATCATCATTCCGTAATAAATATATTCTTTTACTGCATATGTGTTGTTAACTAATTTACCTTTTCATGCCAATTCTGATGCATACAAGTTTTAAATCGCGCATATTTTTTGCTCTATTCTCACGACATTTATCTTTTTAATAAGTATTACCGAAGATGCAATTAATAATGTAGATCATTTAGTTTTCGAATCTGGCCAGTCTGATAAATGAAAGGATTGCACAATGAAAGAGACGAACAGACAGAGATCGAAGCCTACAAGTTGGTGAGCAAAATAGATTGAAAGAAACAAATGAATGAAATTTTAAACATACGAAAGAATTAACAATATGCGAATGTAAAATACAGATAAAAAGAATTATAAAATAAAAGGATAATAAATGATCATAACAGTTCGCGTTTGAACATCAAATAGTTTACTGAAACAAGGAAAGGAAACACGAGAAGGTTACCTTGAAATGAGGTTTTATCTGGTGTTTTAATTGAACGAGCAATACGACAGCTGTCATCATAGCAGGCAAGTCGCTAATCGCTCCTAATTAGAGGACATAATGACTATAAACAAGTCTTTACAAACTCTTTTTTTAAAAATTGTATCCTATATGTTCTTTGTACGCAATGATATAAGCAGAGTAAGTTAGTTCACATAGTATTTTTTTTAGTCACATTGTTGCTATAAAAATAATTGATGTAATTTACCAACATAAATTTGCCTACTCCATGATATTGCTTTCAGACAAACCTAAAAATGATACTAGACATATCATAAACAGATTGTATTCTAAAGGTAATTTAAAAATGCTACTTAACATATCAAAATATACTGGATTCTAAAGGTAATTTAAAAATGCTACTTAACATATCAAAATATACTGGATTCTAAAGGTAATTTTAAAATGCTACTTAACATATCAAAATATACTGGATTCTAAAGGTAATTTTAAAATGCTACTTAACATATCAAAATATACTGGATTCTAAAGGTAATTTAAAAATGCTACTTAACATATCAAAATATATTGGATTCTAAAGGTAATTTAAAAATGCTACTTAACATATCAAAATATACTGGATTCTAAAGGTAATTTAAAAATGCTACTTAACATATCAAAATATACTGGATTCTAAAGGTAATTTTAAAATGCTACTTAACATATCAAAATATACTGGATTCTAAAGGTAATTTAAAAATGCTACTTAACATATCAAAATATATTGGATTCTAAAGGTAATTTAAAAATGCTACTTAACATATCAAAATATACTGGATTCTAAAGGTAATTTAAAAATGCTACTTAACATATCAAAATATATTGGATTCTAAAGGTAATTTAAAAATGCTACTTAACATATCAAAATATATTGGATTCTAAAGGTAATTTAAAAATGCTACTTAACATATCAAAATATACTGGATTCTAAAGGTAATTTAAAAATGCTACTTAACATATCAAAATATACTGGATTCTAAAGGTAATTTAAAAATGCTACTTAACATATCAAAATATATTGGATTCTAAAGGTAATTTTAAAATGCTACTTAACATATCAAAATATATTGGATTCTAAAGGTAATTTAAAAATGCTACTTAACATATCAAAATATACTGGATTCTAAAGGTAATTTAAAAATGCTACTTAACATATCAAAATATATTGGATTCTAAAGGTAATTTTAAAATGCTACTTAACATATCAAAATATATTGGATTCTAAAGGTAATTTTAAAATGCTACTTAACATATCAAAATATACTGGATTCTAAAGGTAATTTTAAAATGCTACTTAACATATCAAAATATACTGGATTCTAAAGGTAATTTAAAAATGCTACTTAACATATCAAAATATATTGGATTCTAAAGGTAATTTAAAAATGCTACTTAACATATCAAAATATACTGGATTCTAAAGGTAATTTAAAAATGCTACTTAACATATCAAAATATACTGGATTCTAAAGGTAATTTAAAAATGCTACTTAACATATCAAAATATATTGGATTCTAAAGGTAATTTAAAAATGCTACTTAACATATCAAAATATATTGGATTCTAAAGGTAATTTAAAAATGCTACTTAACATATCAAAATATACTGGATTCTAAAGGTAATTTAAAAATGCTACTTAACATATCAAAATATATTGGATTCTAAAGGTAATTTAAAAATGCTACTTAACATATCAAAATATACTGGATTCTAAAGGTAATTTAAAAATGCTACTTAACATATCAAAATATACTGGATTCTAAAGGTAATTTTAAAATGCTACTTAACATATCAAAATATACTGGATTCTAAAGGTAATTTAAAAATGCTACTTAACATATCAAAATATACTGGATTCTAAAGGTAATTTAAAAATGCTACTTAACATATCAAAATATATTGGATTCTAAAGGTAATTTAAAAATGCTACTTAACATATCAAAATATATTGGATTCTAAAGGTAATTTAAAAATGCTACTTAACATATCAAAATATACTGGATTCTAAAGGTAATTTAAAAATGCTACTTAACATATCAAAATATATTGGATTCTAAAGGTAATTTAAAAATGCTACTTAACATATCAAAATATATTGGAATCTAAAGGTAATTTAAAAATGCTACTTAACATATCAAAACATATTGTATTATAAAGGTAATTTAAAAATGCTACTTAACATATCAAAATATATTGGATTCTAAAGGTAATTTAAAAATGCTACTTAACATATCAAAATATATTGGATTCTAAAGGTAATTTAAAAATGCTACTTAACATATCAAAATATATTGGATTCTAAAGGTAATTTAAAAATGCTACTTAACATATCAAAACATATTGTATTATAAAGGTAATTTAAAAATGATACTACACATATCCAAACAGATTGTATTCTAAAGGTAATTTAAAAATGATACTAGACATATCCAAACAGATTGTATTCTAAAGGTAATTTAAAAATGATACTAGACATATCCAAACATATTGTATTATAAAGGTAATTTAAAAAATGATACTAGACATATCCAAACAGATTGTATTCTAAAGGTAATTTAAAAAATGATACTAGACATATCCAAACATATTGTATTATAAAGGTAATTTAAAAAATGATACTAGACATATCCAAACAGATTGTATTCTAAAGGTAATTTAAAAAATGATACTAGACATATCCAAACAGATTGTATTCTAAAGGTAATTTAAAAAATGATACTAGACATATCCAAACAGATTGTATTCTAAAGGTAATTTAAAAATGAAACTAGACATATCCAAACAGATTGTATTCTAAAGGTAATTTAAAAATGATACTAGACATATCCAAACAGATTGTATTCTAAAGGTAATTTAAAAATGATACTAGACATATCCAAACATATTGTATTATAAAGGTAATTTAAAAAATGATACTAGACATATCCAAACATATTGTATTATAAAGGTAATTTAAAAAATGATACTAGACATATCCAAACAGATTGTATTCTAAAGGTAATTTAAAAAATGATACTAGACATATCCAAACAGATTGTATTCTAAAGGTAATTTAAAAAATGATACTAGACATATCCAAACAGATTGTATTCTAAAGGTAATTTAAAAAATGATACTAGACATATCCAAACAGATTGTATTCTAAAGGTAATTTAAAAAATGATACTAGACATATCCAAACAGTATTCTAAAGGTAATTTTAAAATGATACTAGACATATCCAAACAGATTGTATTCTAAAGGTAATTTTAAAATGATACTAGACATATCCAAACAGTATTCTAAAGGTAATTTTAAAATGCTACTTAACATATCAAAATATACTGGATTCTAAAGGTAATTTAAAAATGCTACTTAACATATCAAAATATACTGGATTCTAAAGGTAATTTAAAAATGCTACTTAACATATCAAAATATACTGGATTCTAAAGGTAATTTAAAAATGCTACTTAACATATCAAAATATATTGGATTCTAAAGGTAATTTAAAAATGCTACTTAACATATCAAAATATATTGGATTCTAAAGGTAATTTTAAAATGATACTAGACATATCAAAACTTCATAAAAGGTGATCAGCGGTAGCTCAGTTGGTAGAACATCGTGATTTAAAGGTCGTGAGTTCAAAACCCACACTTCCCAAATCGAGTTAGCAATCTACTTCAAGATACATATCTGAATTCAGGCCCAGCTTTTTACTCTCAAAATGTAAGTTGTTTACACTATTCTTAAGTTATACACTTTTCTTTTCTTTTCTTCTTCTGTTTTTTTTTCCTAACCGCAACTATTACATCAAAATACTCAGACGTAAAACGTCCATGGAGATGCAATTCAATTTATATACGTAAAATGTCTTTTTGTTTGCGGCAAC
The DNA here is from genome assembly GCA_029339505.1 of Unio delphinus. Classification (NCBI taxonomy): domain Eukaryota; kingdom Metazoa; phylum Mollusca; class Bivalvia; order Unionida; family Unionidae; genus Unio; species Unio delphinus. The sequence goes on from JAQISU010000303.1 coordinate 5,913,578, forward strand.
TTTGAAGACCCATAATAGAGGAACTTAAAAGGGTGGTGGTGGTCAAAGCACGAGATTCTTATGTTACATATAAGTTTCTTGCTAATGCTTAACTTTTACAGATTTTTCAATCAACCTAAAGACGAAAGCGCCCGAAGAACAGAAACGACACAACGACACAAAACGGACCAAATCAAACGGAACTTTTACAAAACGAACTCTAATACATAATATGCCTTTTGTTTAGGTCGTAGATTTACTGGCAGTAAAATCTGTGCCAATTTTAAGGCACAAGTGAAAGTGTTAATATTCATATATATATGGCCCGCTGCCTGCTACTTATTGATAGACAGGAAAAGATAGATCCGTGACTCTATAGTGCTAGCTAGTCAAATTAAATGGTTCATACTATGGATATGTGAGAAAGTTTCCATTAGCTACCCGTTGGTTGGTGCTTCATAACGGGGTTTTCCCGGGTTCTTCCGCCACCAGTTATACTGACCGACATCTAAATATGGTCTATCATGCGCTGAGAAATGGCGTTAAACCTTCTCTGTATTTATATGCAACAAAGTTTCATTAGTGTAGAGTCGAAGATTCGGAGGATGCAACAAATGGCTGAATCTTCAAGCGTCACTCAAGTATGAAAAATGAAGCAACTGACCTAGCTTTCACATAGGCGAGTTACTAATCATTAGTCTAACTAAAATAGACTTGAAATCTATTGAGCGTGTAACGAACTAACTGCCTAGACACACGTCTATCATGCGTTAAAAAAAATCATGAATGAATTAATCTTGAAGGAGATAAAGCCGTGGTATCGCGGTTGGTTGAACATCAAACTCATTATCTAACGGTTGCGGGTTTGATACCCGCTCATGACAGACCTAATCGACTGGCGGTCTGTCTCCTTGGATTATGCTCCGTGTTCCCATTTCCTCTGCATTATTTAGTCAGTACTGTGTTAAAATGGATCATTAAAACGAACCAAAGCAAACATGGCCTCATGAAAGTGTGACAAACGAATAAATGAAAATACACAAGTCACCAGGGCGTGCAACAGGTCAATGTAGTCAACTTTTTGTAAGCCGCATAACATTTGACTATCTGAAATGCATCTGCATACCGATTTCCGTTAGTATACATAAAACAGGATCTAAATACTGAGTGTGTGCGAACGAGTAGATGATAATACAAAGGTCGCAGTGACCCAACTTTTGTATCACATCAACCTAATTTGTTAAGCTACCTTATGCGCACCCACATACCTACTTTCACGAGTATTCCTGAATTTGAGTGCTAGATAATAAAACCATAACGGAAAAAATGAAAATGCAACCAAAATATCATAAGAAGCAGCGATCCTGTCAATTTATGGGAAAATGTTTAAAACCTAACATAAAAAATAGAAAGAGATTTTTAAAAGGAAAAAAAAGGGAAAGCAAGAAAGAAGAAAAAGAGTTGCCATCTGTATGATGCCTAATACCATGTTTTTATTAAAACCAACCCGTCCGTTCTGTCGATCAGAAACCAGTCTAGTTGAAGGGAGGGGAGAGTGGCAAACTCATTTAAGGAGAAGAGCTGTTATTCATTTACAAGCCAGATAATAAGGTTACTACATCTGTGTGCACAAGTTTGATGAGATTAATCTCCAATGAATAAGATCCATATTCTATCATCAGTCGAGTCCTATTGCAAATCGCATAGACCCAGATCTGCTGCTGCATACTGCGCTGGGAGATTTGGTCAATGAAGTTTTTCTATACATAATCAGTACAACAAACTACATAGACTAATATCTTTCGGCGCATTATGCGAGGACAAATCAGAGTCTATACTGCTTGAAGTTGGTCTCTACCTATATGCCAATTTGTCATAATAAACCGTGAGATATACATTCGGAAGTATAAATTTCTTTTTACTAATATGTAGCATGTACATCAATTATTTATAATCGAACTCCACTAATATATCAACAGTATACTATATGCGAAATTTTATAAGGAAACGACTTGTCGAAATATCGATATTTATTATTTTAAGCGGAATCTGAATATTAATACAGAAAATACTTACTTCCAAAGGGAACCATTTCACTGTTGCTGCCCTGTGATCTGTTTCAATTATATCAACGATCTAAATAATCGTATGACTTTAATGGGTGAAGTTTGATGACGTCACCAATTTGAATATTCCTTGCGTGTTTAATCATTTGAGCATCAACACTGCACATAAATTACAAAATTAGCCATTCCTTGACACTTATTATGTAACTACTGTGAGTGGTACATTAACCTGGATCAGTCAGTGTGTGTGTGTGTGTGTGTGTGTGTGTGTGTGTGTGATTTGGATCATTAACAAAGTTTCAGCCATATCGCCACGATGTCTCTGCAGTGTGACAGTTTATAGTGATGTCTAGCACTGGGGCATCCTGCCGCAAACATGTAGCATCATGTTCCACCCAGTCACATTATCCTGACACCAGGCCGACGAGTCCTAACACTAACCTCTTAATCATGTGCGTCAAGCGAGGAAACTGCTAGTACCATTTGTCAATGTCTTTGGTATGACTCGGCCGAGATTCGAGCCCACGACCTCCCGCATCCGAGGCGGACGCTCTAACCACTAACCACTATGACAATTCCACTCATATATCAAGAGCAAACGTGGAACTTTTATTCAGACTAAACGAAGGTCACCAGTCAATATATTGCATGAAAGACACCAGTCAATACATTACATGAAAGACACCATTATATAAATAAATGAAGGCCACCAGTCTATATGTAAATGAAGGACGCTAGCATATACGTAAATGAAGGACACTAGTATATACGTAAATGAAGGACACTAGTCGACATAAAAAGTAACTCAACAAGTCAATTCATAAACAAAGGCTAGCGGTCAATACATAAATGTAGGCCACCAGTCTATACATAAATTAAGGTCACCAGCCTATAAAAAAGTGAAGGCAAAGGTCTATACATAAAGACAAGCGAGACTCAGACTCACAGGCATACAACTGATGCAAATAAGCTGTATATAATTAAAATTATTAAAATGCTTAAGAGCAAACAAGAAACAAATGTTGGACGTAAATATTGATAACGAGCGATTTCTTTAGGGACCTTCGGGGACGGTCAATGGACCCCCTGTTCCAACAAGAAAGATTTCATAATTGTACAGAATTTCCAATGTTAACGATTTACTCCTTAAAGGTTTTTATCCAGTTAGTCTAATCCTTTATAAAACAATGGTCCCGTGGGCCGTGACCCATTCCCAATGTACCCCATTACAATTTCTGATAACATACCAGTACTAATATCAAGAGAGAATTCGTCCCAGCCAAAAATATCATCGAAATATTTCACAAATCTTGAATTGAATGCGTGACATGAATACGGTGCGAAAGATTTCAATGTTTCCGGATTGCTACTTGTAAAATAATTCTAGAGTTCACACAGGAACTTAACAGAAATACTGAATTTTGAACTTAGTTTTGTATAAAGTAGGCACCTTACCATAAAATAAAAAGTCCTCTTTGATAGCATAAATACCATCTATATGACAGAATGTTAATTACTCTTCTGACATTATTACTTCTTTCTATCTCTGTTGCTATTGTATGATTCAGCAATCTCAATCTAGATAAAGTAACTCTAAATATTCACATTAAATAGGCCTCCAAACTAAAATGGTTTTCCAAAAATAGTACAATTATGATATTTCTTTTTCCTTCATCACGGAGTAAGCATTTTGGAAAGCTGTGCCTTTTAACTTGTCTTGTAATCATCTCCAGGCACCTGCTGTAGCCGAATAAACATAATTCTAATCCAAATATAAGATTCTAAGCACGGGTAACCCAAATTGTTTTTCTTCTTCTGTCGTAAGAGATTTCAACATTTTATGATAATAGGGTTGTATGCTCATCCAGTTTGATATTTAACCCATAATATATAATCTCATCAATTAATTAATAGACAGTGGAGAACGATCCAATATTCCCAATACAAGCTTCATTTATATTTGTTCACCCTGGATAGATATTAGCACCAAATAAAAGTTTTTACAATATAGTGAAATATAGGTATTAAATTCAATATGTATCGTGTCATGATATGTACCGATATCGCACATGTGTATTGCTTTACCACTACTAATTTTACTTAAGCCACCATAACGTTCCGCGACTTTTTCTTTCTTTCTTTAGTTTTTCGATTTAAAGGTAAAATTTATCTTAAGCATACGAGAAGGATAACACTATCAATCCACCACCGCCATTTGCCTATAGTATCATTAGATAATATAAACTGTTGAACTTGACTTTACTTAACTTTTCTGAATCGTTGGATATGATGGAAGAGAGATGATTATTTTCATAACATCTACGCTGATTATCGCCGGAGACACTAGACGATGTGATATATTGCCTTTTTTCACATAGGTCTATAACCTACTTTTATTTTTTATTAATGTAAACACATTTATATATATATATATATATATATATATATATATATATATATATATATATATATATATATATATATATATATATATATATATATATATTATACAAAGTGTTGTTGCACAAGGCAGGCTATCTCTCTCTGTCTAATTTACGAATACAACTTTTGTTGTGAACAGTCGCAGAGTCTGCCTATATAACTAATCGAGCACTAACGTTTAATTGGTACCAGTGCTCCGACTGGATGTCACGATCTTCTAACCTCTAACGTATTAAAAAATTATACATTGCGAGTAGTAACTAATACATCTACCCACGCACGACAAGAGCGACATATCAAACAGTGTGCATAATCGGAAGGCATAGCCGATCCCGGCGTTGCATTATAAACTTCAGTCGAACCCAGCAATGTGCATAATGTACATGCGGAACTAGTTACACACACTGGGGCCTAATAGTAGTGCACTGTGTTATGTCATGCCGCGCATTACTACCAATGTATAATTTGTATGGCCCTATAGATTAACCACGATGGGGTCAAAGCGCTACTTACCGAGTACCGACTGCTGCCATCCCCTCCCCCGTGTCCAGCCCCACTTCTTTTGACCTGCAGATAAAGAATGGACAGATGGTAAAATGTCGTCTGCTAGAATTGACCCACACAAAGTCGTAAGGTTGATTACAAATTCCTATACTACAGTTGATACTACCTTTAACATAGAAGCGAATCCATTCATTTTAACCGACAACTGAAAAAGCATGTCAACTAGAGCACTCTACGGTACAAACCAACGTACGTACTCATCATGGTCTGTGTCTTTTGAAGGCATCAATTTGCCGAATGAATGCACAATTCATCCAGTAAACGTCACTTGAAATTCCTCTCAACTACTGCTTCTTCAGGTCCAAAGCAGAAAGGTCAATGACAATTTGGGAAAATTTAAGTTTGAAGTTAAACAAGTCATTCGCACTTTGTTGTGTAATACAGTGAAGACGATCTGAGACCTACACTTGTCTTGCGAGGCCCACGTGGGGAAGTTTTACATCAATGCACATATATTGGTGCAATCTGTGTTTTTGACACGACTATATAACCAAGTATTTGATTGTGATACACTTGTAAAATTCATAATTCTATTGGACGAATTTCTTACTTTTTTAAAATTCTTCTCGAACCCGCAGAATATTAATGCTGTTTAAAACCTAGAAGCGTTGATAGTATTTTTTATTAAAACAAAAAAAAAAAAAATTGACAAGAGAATGTTTTTAAAAGATAACTGATGACAAGAACAAAAACAATGCTCTATGGGGCAATTGTGTACACCCCAATAGGCCTAGTCCCGCTTACAGAATAATTTAAGCGCGGTATAAGCGTCTTAAATATAAAGACTTGAAATACAATGCTGTCGGGCATTTCTGCGCGCGCAAGGTTTCCGTTTCCAATATTGAAGCAAAACGCATACCATATTCGACAGATTGACAAAAATAAAACTTGAAAAGAGGCAATTGTCACCCGAATATTCTGTATAGAATAATCTTAATTTTGGACACATGGTATACCACCCCCGTGTTTTCTGATTCGCGGTGTGCCTGCCTATTCTGCGCACCGCTTTGAAAAGATGTAGTGTATCCATCGGGCTATATAAATAAAATACAGTACTTTCGACTGTTTCTGTCAGCAGTTCAGTCGAGTAATTAGGTCAGATTTATATCTAGTTTTACAAAATTCAACGTAACAATACCAATAAATGGAAATAGATATTAAGCAAACTAAACCAGTCTTATGAAGAATTGTTTTTATAGCAAAGTTCAACATTTTATAAAAACTAATATATTATGTGGAAGTGAAACAATAATTAACGTCTTGTTTAAGGTATACAAATTACTAAATAAATTAGAAACAGGCTATACGCCGAGTAATTTCTTGAGAATCCCGTTCTAGTGGCAAGTTGACATATTGGGTATCAGACGATTTTGTACGTGTGAGATATCTTCGTGCAAATTTGGAATTTAGATTGAGATGCAGAATTGTTTTAAGGTATATATATCCATCTTTTATATAATGTATAAATTTGGATGATTTGTAAAGTCACATAATAAACATGATTTTCTGGTTTAATAGAGGTTCAAGAAGTTCATGGAGTGGGTCTTCATGTTGACATTTAGAAATCATATGTTCATATGCATTTCGAGTCGAAATGTTGGGATATTTTTGTACATTTTTGTGAATATCACTTTTCTTAATTAAAGTACAATCATCTTTTTTCTTGATACAAAATGGATTTTTGACCACATAAAAAAAACAACACGTAATAAAATGACGTTGCACAGAATTACCCGACGCGCAGAATTACCCGACATTGTGGTACATTTGTGGTTTTGTAAGTTGAACGCCATTCATTACCAGTATATGCTGGTGGAGCAAGAACATAAGACCCATATGAAAAACCACTAAGCCACGGGAAGCTGCTATCTAGAAGTAGAGGAAATGTTTAATGGTCAAATGAAGACGAGGACCATGTGTCCGAATGGTCTAAAGCGCTCTCCTTGACCGATCAACGTCATCTCATTTCTGTCCGCGCGGGCTCCAATTTCGGATTTGGCCTATGGGAGTATGTGACAAAACTTGTCAGTAGCTTCCCGTGGGTTCATGGTTCTTACCGTTGTGAGAATTTTTTTGGGAGGGTGGGTACCAGGTTCTTCCTCCATCACTTATACTTGCCGCCATGTATAGCTCTCGTGTGCTGACAAATGGCGTTACAAACTACAAGTACTTAAGGCTAACAAAATAAGTAATACATACGCAAGGTTTGACACATTTACCTGAATTATTTGTCATTTTTATTTATCTTTTCCTGGTCTGAGGGAATACTTATTATTATTATTATTATTATTATTTTTTTTTTGGGGGGGGGGAGGTCTTTATCAAGGAACGTGAACTGGAAAAGTCCAACATTTAAACTCTTTGGTGTTCTTTGAAATAATCTGCTATCAACTAACTTCATTTATTTCCGATTCTGGCTTAGTCATCCAGCAATAATTTGAATGTATTACATGCATATCTACTTTTTTTCATGCTGGTATTGCATTATTTTTATTTATACTGTTTAACGTCCCGGTGACTCTTCAATAAAGTTCAGGTTCAATGCCACATTACATAAGTATATAGGTAAATGCAATTGATAACGCACTTGAAAGGTCAATATATTGACTTGTCAATAATGGGAGAAAACAAGTTTAAAAACAACGGGACAATATGTCCGTTTAAGACACGGACAGTTTTAAAGTGAGCAAAACAAGTTCGCAAGAGCAGGAAAGACGCGAGGACTCTTCATCAGCGGTAGGTAAGCAAATATAGCGCCTCCCCAAAAGTTGGATTTACGCCAAACATTTTAAAACCGTTAAAGCATATCTTCGATCCTCCCAAAATTATCATAAAGCATTAAAAACGTTATATTAAAAATATGTTGCATGACATTATGAGCGCACGCAAGCACGCATAAAGACACATATGTACACACGTATTGATAGGTAGCATCACACAAAATTATAGTGTATTACTTTACTATTTACCGCATTAGCTTTACTATTCTATCACCTTGTACTTCATGTTTACACTTATTTTAAAGAGGTTATCTTCTTTAAGGTTTGATTAGTTTTTCATTATTACTTTCTTAAACTTTATCTTTCATTAAGATCATATCGCCATTTGCGTTTTAAGGTGCCGTGAAACATCATTTGACATATTACATAGACTGCTGATAAATGTACTCGCTTATAAATCGACTCAAACTACAAACAACAAAGATCACGATCTGCCGTAGCATAATGCGCCTGCAGATTAGGGTCTGTACTTTTTGTTCTACTGACTACTAATGACAAACTGCACAAACCCAAAACTTTTGATGTGTTATACGACGGCAGATTTGGTTCTGAGCATTTTGCAGTTGGACTCGTCTAATAAGCAAATGCATGCGGTAAGTTTCATTGCTTTGAAAGGTACTTATGTCAACATCCATGCATTGAAGTTTAAACGTGTCCGTAATCAATTGAAGTATTGACTGTGATATTCCTGTCCATCTGAGATGAAATTACTGTGAAATATTTTATACCATCCATGGCTTATGTACACGCAAACAAAATGATATACTAATATTTTACCCATACGCTATGTTTTGCAACCCGAGTGTAATAAAGAATTTGTCATTGTCAAGTAAAAATGCCTTTGAAATCTGTAGCTAGTATGACTTATTGCACGTGTATTCAGTCGTTTAGATGTATTCGATTAATGTTTTCATGCAAAACAATGTGTAAATAATTAATCATCCCATGAAAAGCGACGTGATTGATGACGATGAGAGAGAAAGCAACCGAAAAAAAGTGGCTAAGATACCAAAAATAGTTATTTAATTTTTCGCATGTTCATTACGCGTTGTTTCATTCTTGCGTCAATAACGATACGTGTTATAATCACCTGATATCGTGTATTTAGCTAAGATTTTATAAAATGTGTGTGTGTGTGTGTGTGTGTGTGTGTGTGTGTGTGTGTGTGTGAGAGAGAGAGAGAGAGAGAGAGAGAGAGAGAGAGAGAGAGAGAGAGAGAGAGAGAGAGATTAGGATTTACAACGTAGCTTTAACAATTTTGCAGTCATATCGCTACGATGTCTGCAGTGGGGCAGTTTATAGTGATGTCTAGCACTGGGGCATCATGAAGCAAACATGTAGAATGATGTCCCACCCAGTCCCATTATCCTGACACCAGGCTGACCAGTCCTAACACTAACCTCTTAATGCTGAGTGCCAAGCGAGACAGCTGTTAACAATATTTTTTAAAGTCTTTGGTATGACTCGACCGGGGTTCGAACCCACGACCTCCTGCTTCCGAGGCGAATTGCTCTAACCACTAATCCACCGGAGCGGTTTATAAAATATACAAACTTGGATATTGAGAGAGAGAGAGAGAGAGAGAGAGAGAGAGAGAGAGAGAGAGAGAGAGAGAGAGAGCTATCAACGGTGTTTTTGTTCAACTTGTCTTTGTTTATTTGGTTGGTTTGGGGGTTGCGGAAAGGGGAGGAATTTATATGACAAACGTGTTTGGTTTTCTGCTGTTATCTTACTGTGAAGATACCATCATTTGTTATCGTCCATGCATAAATAGATACATAGATAGATACACACACACGCACGCACGCACGCACGCACACACACACACACAAACACATACATACATACATACATACATACATACATACATACATACATACATACATACATACATACATACATACATACATACATACATACATACATAATGCATTTTCCTATAATGGATGGATGAAAACAATAATTATTGATGGCTATTCTCTCGCAATAAGAAATTTTAAAAAATTCTTGAATCACTATTGAAGGAGAATTCCTTGATGAATCGCATTAAGTTTGAACTAATAATTGATTACCAGAATAATTTATGAAACTATTCATGTCAGTGGACCAAAGTAACGTTCACCCCCACCCCACCCCCCACCCAAAAAAAATATGGTTTATATTTTCATTAATTTGTCACATGCATGTATTAAATGTATCTATCATACATGTGCTTATATAAGAATTTAAGATAAATACAATGTTGTTATGACAATAGTAAATACATCACTTTTTTAAAAACTAAACAGGACAATAAATAAAACCCGTGATAGCTGTAAAATAAAAAGTAAGAAAAGCGAAATTTACATTTTTTTTTCGTGGAACGAACAAGCAATGATAAATTGTGTGTTAAACAAAAGATGAATGGATCATCACACACGCTTTCAGATTAAAAAAGATTATATATATATATATATATATATATATATATATATATATATATATATAGAGAGAGAGAGAGAGAGAGAGAGAGAGAGAGAGAGAGAGAGAGAGAGAGAGAGATAGATAGATAGATAGATAGATAGATAGAATTTCAAAAGTCTCTGACCTCAGTATCATTTTCTTTAAAAAGTTGAGGAAATAAATTCGTTGATTACACTGGTCATAAACTGTTGTCGCGTTCTTCTTAATTAATAATAAAATCACATATGTACGATTACCATATAATTGACATTCAGGGTTAAAAATACAATTACCAAACCTATCGGTCGCAAGAAAAGGGTAGGTAGACCATATTTCTCGCAGACTCTGATTGATTGAGTAGGATATATGTTAGCTAAGCATTTCACACGAATAGTGATTATTGATTAATAAAGAACGAATTTTCGAGCTGCTCTATCCGATGATAATCCCCGGATTAAAGTATGATGTACTTGCCATATTTTCTAATAACACCGATTGATTAAAATTACTAAACTGTCGAAACATCTACATCTGTGTGATCTTCGCCTGTCAGTCACTGTCAGGTAGATGCCAATGTCAAACAATAAATACAATCTCGCGAAGAAGCAGCCGTCCTAGAAAACAGCGTAGTTCATATTGAATAAAAAGGACAACCCACCCTTTTTAACAGCAGAGGCATAGCTGGGGGGGGAGGGGGCAGAGGGGTCCAGGCTAGTGGAGGCACCAAAATGGGCTTTGAAATAGGTTGTATGTGGAATGATGGGTTTCAGATTTGAGGGGGGTGGGGGTGGCGTAAATTGAATATTGTACAAGGGCTCCAAACACTCTTGCTACGCCTCTGTGTAACAGTCAGGCTTCACCAGCCTCTAAGGCCTATAATGTTAATACGTATGTATCAGATTGAACGACAGGTCAACACAGTACTGACGACATGGTAGTACTTAAAAGTAAAGTTTTAACAGGGTAGATATTAATTATTGAATAAAGAAACTGCGCGAGATAAAACCTTCCCAATTAAAATAAACACGAACTACTGAAAGATTAAACGGTCATAATGTTCAAACATGCCTGAAACGTATATAAATTAAAGATAAAGGTATGTAAAAAAAAATTAAAATATGTTCTATAAACGGTATTTTCTCTCCCCCAACGAAACCCACAAACCAGTCTAAGATTTTCTTCGTTGGTTCATTGTCATGTTTCTTTACTGAGTTAACATCAACGAACTGCAGTCTTATAGTTTGGAAGACGACACACTTTACATGAATGTTTTCCCAAGAATATTAACTACTAATTTGCTATGATGGTGCTGACGTTCCGTTACACCCAAACACAGGACTGTGGCATTGCAACACTTGCGTGGGATGGGGGGCCCAACATTCCCATCCAGCGATAATTTTAGTACCCTATTAGGAAGACCAATCATTCAGTTTTGCGGGTTAGGTGGTCGGGTAGAGTTTCCAAGAAGGCTGACATATATATATATATATTATTCGCCGTAATTGATCGAGGACTTTCAAGAGTTTGATAAAACTTTCCTGATAATTTAACTATAACTATTGAAGTCAGATTTTGAACTGTATACGCAGACTGAAAGTTTACACAATTGGTTTCTGTCCTACAGCTTGATTAACCCAAAGATGTGATGCAAACGTTTCACACCTACCACCGTTGATCAGATTGGTCTTCAAGCTATCTAAATGCCTGTAATGCTAATGTTTACTGACAGGTAGGTACATTGCGTATTAAACATAGGATTGGGGTAATTCGTCATAAAAATAAATGTGTAAAAAAAAATATTTTCTTATACTAACGTAAGAATCGTACTTAAAAAAAATTTCTATTAATTTCTCTTAGTTCATTTAAAAGAAATATTTAAGCGGAATAACCCATTAAAATTCAAAACTCTGACTGGGACAAAGGTGATTCAAATCTATCCTGAAAATGATTAAACTAAAACCTTTACACCGACTCTGTACACTATAGACTCAGAAACTAGACACAAAAATGTAATTGGCAAATATATCATTATTTGTTTGTGGGTCAGAAGCCATGACTATATCAAGCTTGCTAAGTTTGGTTACATCGATAACTTCTTATTTTTTAGTGAAGAAAAAAAACACCAAAAATATAATCATTTTATGTATTTATTCAACGTATTCATCAGTTATATGCACATAATGTCAAATTAACCTATAATTGTTCATGTTCTCGTGCTCGTAAACCACATTAGCCAGTCCAATAGTCAAATAGCCAGTCCAATAGAAGTTAGATCAGTGTCGTGTTGACATAGGAATAGCGATATGACAAATGGGGGGTGGGGGGTGGGGCTAAAAAAGGGTGTTCGTGATAACATTCATTTCGATATGCTCACATTGCTAGCCATATTGTATATCAGATCGGAACCACTTTCATTTTGTCACAACTAAACATCACAAGTTTTTTTATTCTTTTTAAAAACAACACATGTCAGTCAATGGCGATAGCAATATTTCCAACACGGCCGACTGCTCCAGTGGCATAATGTTTAGTTTGTCCGCCTCGGACGCGGGAGGTCGTGGGTTTGATCCCCGGCCGACTCATATCAAAGCTTTATACAAATGGTACTAACAGCAGCCTCGCTTGGCGTTCAATGTTAAAGAGTTTAGTGTTAAGACTGGTCGACCTGGTGTCAGGATAATGTTACTGGGTGGGACATCGTGCTACATGTCTGCGGTATGATGCCCCAATGCTAGACATCACTATAAACTTCCACATTGCAGGCATCGTAGCGATATGACTGAAGATTGTTAAAGATACGTTCAAAATTCAAATCACAACACATCACATCCAAAACTGCCACTGTAGCAGCCATTTTGGGTAAGTGAGCTGCTAGATCTTGAAATGAATGATGACGTGAAGTGTCGTCCTCCGGGTAGTTTGTAGTCTGACTATACATCTCCGTTTGTTTGTACCACCCCCACCCCCGTACCGATTTCAATAACGAAAACGTTTAATGTGATAAAAAGTGCACATAACTAAGTCAACTGACTAATTGATTTTTAAGTTCTAACCTGAGCATAACCATAATGGCATTAACACTGGCCTCCTATGCACATTTCATATGTTTAACGGACTTTCCATACTAACACGGCCCCATATTGCGTACACTATGGGCTAGTGTATTTCCATCAGCCAACATGATGGCGTAGTTAATCTGTTCGATAACTGTCTGATAATTCCGTAAATGGCATAACGTTAAGAGTTTGGAATTATATCCCTTTGCACACATTAACATATAAATTAAAGCGCTTGTTAAATCCACGTGAAAGACACATTTGTTGTTGTCCTTCTTTTCCTTTGCTTGATTAGATATAGTAAATATCGGAATCAGACGACTTATGTATGTACATCTGTGGTCATGCACACACTCCTTTGCTGAAAATGGACTTGTCCAGGAACTGGAAATGGATTTCGAGCATGTCCATCAATTATATTGAAGACTTCCGTCGAGCATGAAACTCTCAGATCCTGCCGGTATTAGAACCACTCTACTCAACTTAAGGTTAGAAATTATAAATCAATTAATGAATTGACGTAAGTTCCTTGCACTTTTTATCACATTAAATGTTTACATTATTGAAGTAGGTAGGGGGTATAAACAAACGGGTTGGTACGGTCAGACTAATAGGAGAAACAAACTTTGCTAACTGACTGACAACGGACAGACACACTATAGATGAACGACGAAGAACAGTTCATAGAATAAGTTCATCTGATCTCTGACCAGGATAGTTGAAAATGGCAACGAAAAGTAATCCATGTACATTTGTGCATATTGGTGTATTTGTCGAATACTGTATTATTGGTGCAAGTCTCGCAAAAGCTGCGCCGTTATTATTTCGCTACTTTGGTATAATTACATCTGAATAAAATGTTATTTTTTTTAAACGTTGTAACACATTCTGTTACGATGCATAATCAAATTACGTTGTGACATTCTGTACGCTGTGACATTTCTGTTACGATGCTCGATCAAATTACACGTAAACATTCTGTTACGATGCATAATCAAATTACGCCGTGATTTACGATGCATAGTCAATTTACTCTGTAACATTCTGTGGCGATGCATAATCAATTAATATTGTAACAAAATGTTACGATGCAGAACCCAGTGTTAACATTGCATTCGCTTTTGAAACCTTTAAGCAGGTTCGTGCCAAATGTCATGTGTATTAAGTCAACGTCGGTCGTGAACAAACCACTAACAATGAATTTGATATATTCGCTTCGTTGATATCACATTTTTGTGGATGGGTGAATAACGTGAGATATACAACATCATAGATGTATTAAAAGTTATAGCATCTCAAGAAAGTTGGGAATCTTTCACGAAGCAATTTTCAGACTGTTTGAATGGATTTAACGCCAGTTTCCAGCACACGATACGCTATATATGCCGTCCAGTCTATCTGGTGGCAGAAGAACCAGAGAAGAACCTCTGAACCACGTGACGCTACATAACCACGATGCCCGAACCGTGACTCGAACCCACGCGAACAGAGGTAAGATGGGTGTGTATGAGTGTGTTTTAATGTTAAACGTAGCTTAACCAAGTTTTTAGTTATATTGCTACCATGTCTGCAATGTGGTAGTTTGTAGTGATGTCTAGCACTAGGGCATCATGCCACAGATATGTAACATGATGTCCAACCTAGAGACATTACCCTGACACCAGGCAGACCCATCCTAACATTAAGCTCTTAATACTGAGCGCCTAGAGAGACAACTGTTAGTATCATTTGTTAGTATCATTGTTTTTTTTAAGTCTTTGGCATGACTCAACCGGGGTTTGAACCCGCAACCTCCTGCCATCCGAGGCAGACGCTCTAATCACTTCGGACGCCGAAGCAGTAGTGAGATGTGAGTAATCTGTAAAGATGAGTGCCTTAGAATACTCGGCCACCCAGGGACCCCTTTCAGATTTAGTAAAAGGTCTCGGTATGGTAATTAGTCATTATAGTCATGTAGAATTGCCTTTGGGGAGAAAAGAGTAAAGCAATACATGTACATTACATAGCTTCCAAGAAAGCCGGAGAGGGGGCGGGGGAGGGGGGGGGGTAGCCGGCTGGGAAGGGGCATACATCTAGAGCAACGTTTATCTGAAGGACGCAGACTCTAGAATAGACTGTGTGAAATCTACCCTGGGGCCATTTGTAGGAGAAAATCGGCTTAAGAGAAAAACTCCCTTGTAATACACTTTTTGTATTATAAAGTATAGGAGAAAATGATTTTGACCAGTTCCCCACCCAACCCGACCCCGAAAAAAATGACTATAAGGTAGTTTTACCCTGATAATACGCGGGAGGTGGATTCCGCTCAGAGAACTATTTCCCGCTGAGGAAAAATAAAATGGGGGAGAGAGGTAATTGTTCTTTCTGACACAGGAGCACGAGGAAAAGGTCCATGTACAATATATTTTTAGTCTCAGAATATATTTCCTTTATAAGCATTTCCGAATCCTTGACATAAAGAAATTTCCCAGTCAGTGCAAACAAAAAGCAGACGATACTAGTAGATAATTTTCAAACAGATGTGTATCAAATTTAAATCATTTGAAGACATATTCTGTTACTAATCCCAAATAAAATGCATTTGTACTCTCTCTTATCGCATACTTCATACATTTCATCCGGGGACTAGACCTAATTCAAGCCCCAGACAAAACGATTGGCCGTCATGGGTCAGTTAGAAGCTGGGAACAGCATTAACAGACCAAGCTGATGTAAAGAGGTGCCAACTTTCATGAAAATTTGAGAGTGCTTATCTTCAGGAAGAGTATAAGTAACCACGTATGAATTAAATCGGAAAGATTGCAATAGCTAAAAAGAAAAAAATATGCCTGTGTGTGTTGGTGGTGAGGCGACGTACTGGGAAGGATTGGATATTGACCATACTGCCGGAACTATATAAAATTCGTGTAACAATATTGCCTTGGCGAGCTCAGTATTAAAATTATTAAGGGAATTCTATACATTTCACTTGGACCGCTAGGGTGGCCTAGTGGTTAGAGCGTCATCTCTGTGTGTTTAGTGCGCTCGTCTTTTGCGAAAACATTGCTGAAAATAAAATCGCTGACACAATATGGCAACGCTGTCTTAAAAACGAACTAAAAACACGTTTCATTTAAGGTAACAGTTTGCATCTAACTTTGAGATACACAATATTTTGCGTAAACGACTTAACGCACCAAACACAATAAAGTAGCACCTCGCCTAGTTTTCTTGTCTATGCGGTTCTGAATGATTAAACACTGAACAAATTGTCTCAGTCGGTCGTGATTTAAAGCTAATGCAGGACAACCGGAAGTGATTAAAATGTCCATAAACACATGATGGTGAGATGAGTTTTTCTCGGGACAGTAAACGTTAATTTCAAGGGGAAAATGATTTGTGTTAAGGTAACCTTTGCTAACCGAAGGCAATGTGTGTGATAGTATTTTTTCGAAATTGGTTCCACCGAAATACTACAGCGTGAAAATAAAAATGCATATTTTTAGGGTACTTGAACATTGGTCAGCCACTTCAGTACTATAGAGTGATTTTGTGATCGGTACGAATTCCGAGGATGTTCATATATCCTTCATGTTCTAGTGCATTTCATACATAATTCCTAGATCATTCACTCACAATACACAACCAATTTTAATAAGTCAAACTAATCTCACCAAAACACGACAACGCACCTTTTACAATTCTTTTTTAAAACAACACACTATCTACGTCCATAATTATTTCATAACTACTTTTAGCATCTTTTAAAAAAAATCTTATAAATATTTTTTTAAAAGTTGGCTCGCCACTTTCAAAATACAGGCACTTGTATAGTCTACAAGCAGATTGATGCGAAATGAAATCGGCACTGTTTTAACCAGGAAGTGAAAATCAATCTTCACATAGACAAGAAAGTACAATAATGACTGACTCCAATAGCTCAGTTGCATAATCGTTGCCTTTGTAAATTAAGGGTGTAGTGATTGCGACTTGGTATCCGTCTAAAACAGATGTCAGATATAATTTAGTAACGTCTTAGTACCCAAAGCTTTACGCGTAAAAGTAGCATAACACACTGAAAGAAACGTTTCAAGAAATGTTCAAACTAAGTAAGTTAAATTGGTAAGTTAGCGTAAAAGGGAGCTTGACAGATTAGCTGTAAAGGCGCCAGAAGGTGCTGATATTACGTAGAGTACATGAAATTGGAAACACCTGACATATTGTTAAATTAAAGGCCAAATTATCCACTGTGTGTACAAAATATATCAGACCAGACATGCTTGAAACGCTCTGGAAGGAGCTGATTCCATGTATGACTTGCATAACGAGCTGCCTCAAGCTAACAACAGAAAAGGTCCAAACCAAGAAACAAATTACACTTGTGTAAGAATAAGACATGGAAAGGAAATACTGCCTCCATATGGGTGATAACTGTTTTCCTTCCTATGTATTACTCACAGGGGGATAGCCTTTCAGGAATGACATAGTTATTTTGCTCAAAACATAAGTAAACCAGTTGAAGAAGAGCAGAAGTCACTATATCAATCAATAAACGGTGAGGAAAACTGTTACAAATTTAGCTGAGCTTGACAGATTAACTGATACTACGCATTTTGCATTTTAAAAAATAAAGAAGAGCTGTCTCGCAAATGCGTCATATCTTAGAGGATAACAATTTAAGGTATACAAAGTCATGAGGAGATATAGTAGACAGTAAATTGACAACAAGAGAACAAACGGAAAGAAACGCAACAAAAATATAAAAATTCTTAAAGCAAATAGGCGATCCCAAGAAAATTTTATATGCTAAATATTGATTTACCTGGAGAACAAATGGTATACCCGGTATTTTACAGGCTTTAAAAATTATTAGAGACAGAGTATTGAAATAACAAATATGCAACAAAACACACAATCATCTGATCAAAGCAGAAACAGTGAGATACCTGGCTCACAGATTGATTTTGATGAAACTAAAAGGTAGCCGGAGGATTGCAATACTCGCATACCACAATCTCAACGTGAAGAATTACAGAAAGAATTAAAAGTTGACAAGAAACAGAATGATTAAGATACTAAGAAACTAACTGATCACTTTAAAACAGGTGATCAATTTAAACTGTCTGCTAGTACTAATACTTTCTGACAGTTGTTAAAAAGGATGATTGAGCAGAAATAATTTAAAAGATAGATGAAAACGAAAGCAAAAAAAAGGTGAGTGAAGCTATAGTCCGCTCTGTTGAAGTGCATGCGTTTTATATATTACTGATTAAAATGAGAAAGTAAAACTGATAGATGATCAAACACTTCTAAATGAACTTGCTGCTTAAACAGAAAACAGAGCTATCGTGCAAAAAGTTCTACAAAACGTATATTGATAGGGAGTTCGTTAAGAATATCGGTGTTGTACAAGAAAGTACTGATTAATTAGACAAAAAGGTAATACGGTTAAGAGAATATTTTAATACTGAGCAAAATATAAGAACAAAAATAACAAACATTACGCAATGATATATAAATACTCTAATATTAATGGAAGGAATGTATACAGTTAAATGTGACACTGAAGGAAAAACGAAAGACATCAAACTAAATTAATCATAGAAACAGGAACATTGAGTATTGCAATAGCTTATAAAATTAGAGAGCAAAAGCGATCAAGACAGAAAGCAAGTTCGTGAAAGAAAAGATTAAGTTTAATATACAAGATACTTATACCAGGACCCATATTACCTTTGAACTTTTGAAATTAAATAGACATTGTTGCTGTAGTTGTTTCCATTATTTTCTCAGGCTGGAGTTGAAAACGGTGTTCTAACAAATAACATCGATTTCTTTTATTCTGGTATATGTTGTCGTGTAAACTTAGCTATTAAAATGTAGCCTCTTCGTACACGACTCTTATTTCCCCAAAAGTTTCTAAAAGAAAATCGATTCACTAAAGCCTGTTTTTTATGTGAGTCTTTAAAAATCATCCTCCATTTTTATTCAACTGCTCTATCTTTGAATTTATTGCTCACGATCTCCGAATAGTCTGTATCCGAAATGTTCCCTTTCTGAATGTCATGACCATTCTCCAAATGTACGTCTCTGAATTGCCCCTTCTTTTGCATTGCCCTAGTACACCATTTACCACTATACAAGGTGTGAAATATCTTAATCCAATTCATCACTGTATTGGATTGAATCCGAGCAGCATGAAAATTGACAATATTTGCAGGCGATAACAACAAGATCAGGACTTAATATGATGGCTGTACTTATGTAGTTATTTTGCTTTATTTCGCTTGATATGAATAATAAAAATTCAGTTCCCGATAATTAAAGCTTGTTTGAGATATAACAATAAAATAGAGACAAACAGTCATACATACAAATTGTATTTTTTTAAACAAAGGATATTCAACATTTTCATTTTTGATTATTAAACTTTTATACAATTTTATAATGTGCCTTTGTATTAAGTCTCTTAGGATACAAAGTATCTAATTTATGAATCTAATAACTGATATATATATAGTGATAGATACATTGTGTGTGTATATATATATATATATATATATATATATATATATATATATATATATATATATATATATATATATATATATATATATATAGTGATATATACATTGTATAATAATGATAATGATAATATTTTGAAGCTAAATGGTTACAATATTTTCATGGCAAAACGAGTTATAGTTAACCAATATATGTAAGAATAAACATAAAATAGTGCGGCATATTACTGTAAATGACAAAGTCAGTAAAATCCACGAGCTACTAATGTTAGCACTGAATCTGTGGCAATAATTTGAAAATGTCAGGTTTTTAAAAAGATCAAAATACTGACAGATCATTTAAAGAAAAAAAAAATGATTACACCAGAAGTATTCCCAAACACGTTATATTCAGAACGGCATAAATTAAACCAAGAGTTTAGCGAAGCAAAGAAAATTTCTTGCCATCCAGGTCTTTATCCTGCACAATCGTAATTACTCCTATGTTTGAACTTCTATATTGCTGATTTCACGTTGTTCTAATTGCTAGTCAGATATCGGACCAGCTCCTTGCCATCGCCTTTCTGATTGACAATAACTGCTTTATTTTTATATGCAGATAGAAATGTCCTCCAACCCTCTACTATAGAATGGAAATGGCGCCCTCATGCAGAATTAAGCGTCTAAGTCTGCCTGTCTGTCTGTGTGCGTGCGTGCGTACGTGGGTGCGTAGGTAGGTAGGTAGATAGGTGTGTGTGTGTGTGTGTGTGTGTGTGTGTGTGTGTGTAACCAGTCTTGTTAAGACTGCTAAGCTATTGAACATACATGTACAAATTGACATCAACTGCTGAAATTGCTCCTTGAAAGTAGTGGATACGTGGCACGTTCAGTAATTAAATAAATATGCCGGAATACAATTACATAATGGTTCTAAAGCCGGGATTTTGTTCTTTATTTCAAACAGATGTCTTGAAGAGCCATATTAGTTTGCGTTGAATTGTATCCTTTGGGTGGGTTTTTAGTTCTTTTCAAATGAACCTTTTAGCATTTTAGATTTGGTAACTAAAGAGAAAGTATAGAATAAACTGTACAAAAGAAATAGAAATCCCGCATAAACAGTAGTACATTTGAATACCTGGTTCAGAAAGTTCGTTCAGAATTTTCATCATGTTTCTTATTACAGATGTACGTGCAAGCATGCGGGAATTAATTTTTCTCTAATTATTAGTATTTCACCTGGAAGTGCGGGAACATGCGTCAGACTACGAAGCTTGAAATATATATTAGTATTCAACTTGTTTCATAAATTTCAAATGACACGGAATGACACTTACATAAAAACATATTTTTGTTCTCCCTTTGCCGGGAATAGTGTAAATTTGACTGTAACAAAATATCATATTTAACAGCTGGGTTGATATTCATACGATGGTGGCCTATCTGAAATAGGGGTGTGATTTAATGATCCTTCCCGTGGTGTCCCAAGGAAAAGGTTAAAAGTCAAATATATATATTTTTTTAAAAACGGACCTTTTCCTTTGTTTTCCATTCAGAATAGACTGCAAAATAATAAAATAGTCTTGATGCTTTATTCGTACAAGATTTACCTGTAATATCTGTAAAACCATTCCATATCATAACATAATTGTAATGATTTTTCATACAATATTTACCTGTAATATCTGTAAAATCATTCAATATCATAGCATAATTTTAATGATTTTTCATACAAGATTTACCTGTAATATCTGTAAAACCATTCCATATCATAACATAATTGTAATGATTTTGAGTGGCAGGAGTAGTATGTTGCTAAACCTCTCAGAACTTGTGCCATAACGCAAAAGGGAGGAAAAGTCTAACAAACATACAAACATAACTCAATATTCAAGGAAAAATTAAGGCTGCATTTTGCCTATATATATATATATATATATATATATATATATATATATATATATATATATATATATATATATATATATATCAGTTTATATTAAATAAACCATTAATCTTTCGCACATGTATCTTTACCGCCGATTTTGTTTAAATAATATTTTTAGATAATTGTTGTTTTATGTGATATTCATAATACAATATTAATAGACTTGTTTCCGGCAGAGGAAAGGAGTCGGTTTACTCTGGTCTTATAGTACATTCTTCTGTAATAGAATTCTCAATTGCATTACATGTAGAACTTGTAAAAAAAACTCTATTGAAAGTCTTTTGAATATATTTATGATGCATAATTAACTATAAATAAAAAATGTCGATCAAGAAAGAGTAATCCGCTATCAAAATATAGGGATAAACAGAAAATGCTAAAAATCGTCAATCCAAGCAGCAGGTCCAAAACTAGGGCTTTGATTAGCAGAATGATAATGATGATGTCATTCGGATCACGCACTAACCAATGGATCTAAAACGCGTGGCCCGCAAAATGATTGGCGTCACACGGCGTCATGAGAGATAACAAAGGCAGGTAATCGAAAATGCCCTAATAGGGCCCTCAGGATGGTTGAGTATGAGACCCTTGCTCTAACCTTTCTGCCAATTATCGAAATAGCACAATTGATATGTGTAGGAAAGTCATGCGTTTCTATTAGAGAAGATGCAAAGGTAAAATTGCTTCAAAGTAAGTAAACGAAGTGAATAATGTAAACAGAAAGTTTCCAGTATAATGTTTATAATAGTTTAATAATTAACACAAACAAGTTACAGCTAGCTAAAAGCGAGTTTTTATTCTTATAATCCCAAAAACTTTTGTGACGACTTATCAAATAGTAATATAATTTTCTATAAGGTAGATAAGCTAAACTTCTTTTATTTTAAAGAGAAATCCAAGTGTTACATATACAAAAAGAATGCGTGATGATAAGATGTGATATATTTCTTCTGGCCAATATTTAAACACATATCGTTATCATGCATATTGGATTTTTTAAATTTTATTTCATCCTTTTGTCCACCCAACCCCACGCCCCAAAATAATAATAATAATAATAATAATAATAATAATAATAATAATAATAATAATAATAATAATAATAATAATAATAATAATACATATATATATAAAGTGTCTATATTATCAACCAGTGGGAGTTTTATAAGTAGGAACTGCCAAACATAATACACATGTTGTAACGTGAGTACTTAAAAAAAGAGGAAATGTATAAACCACAAACTTTCATTCTTATCCTTGCAACATCAGCTGATGAACTATGAAATAAAATATTTTCGAACCAAAACAACGTTCTTACCAAAAAGCACAGGACGGATCCATCGGGAAACCTTTGGTTTTTACTTGTAATTCCCTCATGGCTTCCTCTCTGTAATAATAATAATAATAATAATAATAATAATAATAATAATAATAATAATAAATTAATTAATTAATTAATAATAATAATAATAATAATAATAATAATAATAATAATAATAATAATAATAATGGCGATGATGATTTATATGAGATAATATTCCAATTTACTTTTGCTTTTCAAACGTTGCTTATGTCTCAGTACGCTTTAAAGACTAAATGATAATCATATTTCAAGAATTGGTCTGGTTACACATCAATGTTCTTTGTCATGGAACACGATTTTCTCGTGCATGTCCAAATATGGTCAGTTACTTTTTTACTATTTGCTTTTATCGTCCCAAAAATAATCATATTTTTCCATGTGAACTAGCAGGAGGGAAGAGCTAAATATAGGTTCTTCCTTGCAAATTTATGGTTTGAGTTAATAAAACACCATCTAAATTAGTTATGTGTTGAAACTCTTGTAACTAAATTTATTTCCTTTTCCGTGCTGCAAAGAAATTTTAAAAATACAGAATCTTTACTGTGAATAAAAAATTAAAACTTTTCAACTGAATTTTTATCATTCTTATCTTTGCCATCGTGGAACAAATTTAACTGTTTGCAATTATCGTTTTTAATTCCGAAATTGAATTTTGTGAACATGTTATTGATCATTTAGCAGCCTTACGTGCTTGCATTTGTGAATATGGAACGAAAAAATCTAACAAGTTGGATCCTAAAATGGCACGAGTTGTAAAAACAGCTACAAATGAAAATTTATAACAAAAAAAAAAAAAAAAAAAAAAAAAAAAAGAAATTTACGAAATCTCAGATTTAATTTATTCAACAAGGAAACAACATAACTAAAAATGAAATAAAAAAGGTACAAATTACGAGAAGAAAAGCTAAAACAAAAACACAAAAATTAAATAAGGATATAACTATTATTTCTTTAATCCGTCGGAACACATAACAAAACTGGCTTATAAAAAAATAATAGAATTTTATATTAATGTAACTTTTTAAAATAAAAAATGATTTTTATCATAAGTCCTGATGACTTTTATGTAACTTAAAAAGACACTCAGCGAATATATCAAAATGTGAAATTCGTATGGAAAACTTTTTATATATCATTCTTTTAGTTCTCAAGGTGAAATTATTCTAATTATTATGTGACAAATGTAAGAAATATTAAAATATTTTAACGTTAATCCTCTTAAACGACAAATATATTAATTGTGGTCATGCAATGTTTTGAGATTAACCTATTGATTTCAAATTAATTACAGTCCACAACTTAAAAAAATTGTTATACATTTATTCAGCTAAGGTAACATAACTACAAATATATACTATCCATTTTCTCAGACAAAATAACTATTAACAAGTTTTTATGGTAAGTACCCGACACTGTTAAGCGAAAATTAAATGAGGATTTATGATCTGGCTTTCAATTGGGGACGTTAATGTATGGCTTGAAAAAAAAGGAAGACATTTATCATAAAACTAACAATATATATATAAAGTTGCAACTTCATAAGTATAAATAAATATATATATATATATATATATATATATATATATATATATATATATATATATATATATATATATATATATATCAAACGATATATATATATATATATATATATATATATATATATATATATATATATATATATGTGTGTGTGTGTGTGTGTGTGTGTGTGTGTGTGTGTGTGTGCACCTTCATAAGTAAGTAAAGCGGTAGTCGCATATAGTTTAACTCAATGTTTTCAACAAAGGTGAAACTTCCAATTTACGATAACAAAACGATAGTGATTTTTTCTTCTTCATTTTTTCGTTATATTTTTTATGGGGAAAAAAAGCTTTATCAATGCCGCATGATTAATTATTCAGTAATAAAGATTCGAATCCATAGATGTAGAACACAGAACATTATGGTTGTTAGGCGTCATCTAAGAAATCAGGATTAAGGTGTATAAATTAATTCTCTCAAACGATATACTCACAACACTGAGAATGTGATTACGCATTTTTAAAACTAATAAAAGTGTTAGCTTCTGCAGTTTCAAGTTATTTTCATTTCTACAACTTTAATGATAATTTCTCAGAAATCTGGCTCATGATTGTATATCACGTTTAATGTAGTAATTAATAGTTGTAGATATTTCGCGTGTGTATCGGATTAAATGTATTAATAGTTGTAAATATTTCGCGTGTGTTACCGATTAAATGCATTAATAGTTGTAAATATTTCGCGTGTGTATCGGATTAAATGCATTAATTGTTGTAGATATTTCAGGTGTGTGTCGGACTGAAGACACTTCGTGAGTGTATCGGATTGTAGAAAAATTTAGCTGATTTAATAGTTGTAGATACTTAATGTGTGTATTGGATTTAATAAATTTAATAGTTGTAGATACTTAATGTGTGTATTGGATTATACATTTAATAGTTGTAGATACTTAATGCGTGTATTGGATTTAATACATTTAATTGATGTATATACTTAATGTGTGTATTGGATTTAATAAATTTAATACTTGTAGATCGAGTGCCCTGAGATTTGGATGAGGGTCATTTTTTTCAGGGCCCGCGTTCATACAAAACGTTTGTTCTATAATTACAGTATAGTATAATTACTTAGTCACTTTAGGTGTGTATTAAATTTAATGTATTTAATAAATGTAGAAACTTTATGTGTTTATATTGGATTCAATATATGTAATAGTTGTAGACTTCGGGCTTTTATCTGATATAATACACAATATTTAATAATTGTTGATTCTTAATTAAGTAGAGTAATTATCTAAAAAAATACATTGGATATTGCCTAACTGACCAATCGATTTATTAATTTTGTATTAATGGCAATGTTTATACTAGACCAAAAAGCAGCTACGCAAATGTACATTTTAATGAGAGGAAAATAATTTTTTTGGAGTGCATACTGTTGTGGACTTTCTTATGTGAGTACGTATGTATGAATTAATGTAATATCTTCTTCCTAACATAATTATCTAATTGTGGTATTATAATTTTTCTTTCATTAATTAAGTAATATCTATATAAAACCAGGACCGGAAAGACCACATGTTAAATTACGGCAGATGCAATAAGTCATGGTAGAATTCTGAAATTTACTGTTCCCCGCCTTAAGCATTACATAGCTGATTAAATTACTCGGCAAACTTCTTGGTGGAAGACTAGACGACATTTTACTATAGATATATATCCGCCTGTTTGTCTAACAGTTTTTCATCTGTCTCTTTTGCACATGAACAATATATCTTATGTACAATGACGGTAATTTAATATTAGATTAAAACTCTACGCTTTAAAAAAAAATCCCGTCATGCTCCTGAAATAATATTTATATGTCCATAGTGAGAACATTTCTAAACTTTAGTTTTATATTTATTGAAAGGAAGAAAATAATTTAAACAAAGATTATGCAAAAGGAGTGGCTGTGATTTATATTGTCTACGTTAATCTTCGAATCCTCCAAACAAAATTTTACAGAGACAAAAATTAACTGGTGTTTTTTCTTCTGTAGATAGCATGGCCTTTTCAGATAATAGAATTTAAGTTCCATGGCACAGTTGTGAACTTATTATTATTCTTATCGCCTCAACATTATTTATTTTGGTAGTTCTTTCTCTTCAACGGCATAATTGTCCAGAATGTGGTCAGCGTAATCCAAATTTCTGTACATGTAAGAGTTTATGCCAGCCATGTATAATATCTGATGGTGGTTGTAGTTCCGTTTTCATGATATTAATATTCACGCAG
Organism: Unio delphinus; assembly: GCA_029339505.1. Classification (NCBI taxonomy): domain Eukaryota; kingdom Metazoa; phylum Mollusca; class Bivalvia; order Unionida; family Unionidae; genus Unio; species Unio delphinus. The sequence continues at coordinate 5,940,494 of JAQISU010000303.1, forward strand.
TCTTATCCATATTTAATATCAGCAAGCATGGCATTGACCAATGATGTATCTTTTAGACAATGTGGTCAAAAACTAAGTAACAGAAAGAAGCAAAGCCAAACGTTTTGTGAAACTTAAAAAATAAATTAATATTCAAAGTTGTACATTGAAAATATATGACGAATTTAGAGTATTATGAATTCAATCTAAATAATCCTAAGCAATTTAAGTCCAGAATAATTTAATCTTCCAAGCTAATTTCAAAATCACAAATGTATTGGTCTACCAACAATGCTGATGTATCAAAATGGCACTATCCAGAACTCCTTTGAATAATAGTCCCAGAATAATATTGAAATCGAGCACTCTGTAGTTCAAATGTCTAAAATAATATCTACACACAACATATGATATGTATGAAGACTGATGTTACAAGAAAAACATAGGAAACAAGCCTGACAAAATTTTCCAGCTCCACGCACATGCATAAGGGGTGAAAAACTCTTAAAATAGATCCCTGAGTGACACTAACGTTGATAATTCGGACATCTGAGAATTTATAATTTAAAATAATTCGTTTTCTTACCAGTAAAAAACGTTAAATGGATGGAACACAATGCCTTGAACATGTTCTTTTACATGTGAAAGCAATCATTTTGGCCAACATTTTTATGTTTTGATCTATAATCACATGTTTGACACATATTGTGCAACAGGAATGTTGTGAAAGATATTCAGGCCAAATCCAAATTTTGGATGAAAACAACAAGCTAAAACAAATCGTTTATTAACTTATTTAATACCGTATGCAAATGTGTTAAGGCGAATTTTTCTATGTAAGACAACGAACCAGCCTACGATTTTCAAAAGAACTGCCGTTTTCTGTCTGTTTTGATGTCGTTATTTCTCAAATTTAGTAAATATGTTGTTGTTTGTTGAGTAAGTCTGTTATATGATTGCTGATCTTCTCTGATAAATATTTTGCCCAGTTGTTGTCTTCCCACTCAAAATTTTCCTGCCTGTTATATTATTTGAGTGGCTAGTAAACTGTAGGTTTCAGCGTCAACTGTTTCTGTTTTTACCAAAATACTCTCGAAATTCATGACATTGTCTTCACAGGGCGTCAGCTTTAGTTTAAGTTGAATACTTCAAATTTAGTTTTAGTTTTTTATATTACAACTTATACAATAATTATCATACACATAGTAAATTCATCTAATATAATGTACCGACAATTTAATTTTGGGAGGAAAGCGGGTCTTTTCTTTTCAGTTAAGAAATTTTCTTTACTTTTATCTCAAGATAATTAATTATTTTTCAAATACTATAATGAACAAAAATACATGGTGTTAATTTGTTATAAATCAGAGCACGATATTTATTTCAGCTATTGATAGACGGAAAGTTTAACAAAAAAAGCATCATGCCTTGCCCAAAATCATGAAATTCTTGATCACTATGAAAATTGCGGCATACCACTGTACGCATCGCGATATGTTTGGAAATTCCGCAGTAATCAACTGTACACCATTTTTCGTGGTACCTAGCTCTGGTACTATAATCAAGATCGGGATAAAAGAAATACATTTTGTAGGACTCGTTGAAGAATCCGAGATAAGCTTTAGGATTTTATAGTTGATTGTTCAAAAGTAAACTCATTAAAAGTTGTCAGCAGTTATAAATGTGTCATTTACAGTCAACGATTCGTACGATTTCTTGTTTGTTTCCCTATTATTTCTAGAACAGTTTCCACGAGTCTGTCGGGATACAATGCAAATACCTGATTCATTCCATCAGCGTGTTATAATGATTACATTTATTTAGACTTCCTAACTGCATTAATAATCAAGTTTCTCATTTGTCTCTTTTTAAAATACACAATAGCAATGCCATGGGTTTTATATACTTTTATTTTGATCATACAATAGTTGTCGCTGCCTTAATAATTTTCATTAGTTTTCCATGGTAGATCCTTATTGCGAATAGTAATTTTTTTAATACATTCCTTTACTGCATGCTGTATTATTTACATCAAATTATCAACACTGAAAATGGCATCGTTTTCATTAATTATTCTATTTTCTACCTTATGAGCTATAAGATGTCATACTATTGTCCATTATAAAAAAAAAGAATGCTTTATTTAATCTGTACTAATTGCTTCCTACGACACACTTAGGTAAATGACCTAGAAATTAATTAAGTAAATGCACTTTTAAATATTCCCTTCTTCAAGGTAACAAAGAAACATTTTCAACACACCACATAAAAGTCAGGTAAAAAAAATGGAAGAACCACTGCAATATGTCTAATAAACTTGAATATATTTCTGTCTCTGTCTTAAAACCAGTTCTATTTGACATAACGTTATTCCTTTGTAACAAATTGTAAATGTAATCACATTTACAGAAGCAGAAAAAGTTTACACATTTTGCTACAAAATAGTCGAATATAGTTATATATCATTTAAATTTATTCTATAACACAAAAAAAAGAAAATGTTAGCATTTTGATGGTATAGTGTCAATCCATTTACAATATTATTGATGACTGAATTACACCCTAAACATGGTATCAGACAGGAAAATTTTCTTGTTATAGGGTACTAAAACCTGAAGTGATATCTAGAAGTTAACTCTTTGTTGAACCATATTGCATGCAAGTCGGAGGAAAACAAAACAAATATAAAAAAAATAACATGTTATGACGCAAATTACCGTTGTTATGCAAATTACTTTTGAATGAAAAGAAGCAAGGTATTTTTGTGAACTGATAATCATTAAAAAAAGGTATTATGAATATGATGCCGTAAAAAGCCTATCATATATGTGAGATAATAAAACAATAACTAGTACATCCGGTAGAAACCGATCTTTCTTTTTTTTCCCTTCTTTTCTTCTAGTAGTAGCATTCTCGTTTTTTTCGTCTTCATTTGTAAGGGAAATACATAAATTGACAATTTCACTAATTTCACAGGTTAAGTGTGGATATACTTGATCTAGCATTTTGTTTTCTGGATCTTTTGAGTATTGTAACATACTTGTACATATTGTTTCATTAACTCAACATTGCAAGTACAAGAATAGGCACACATAGTACAATAATGATCCACGTGGAGAAAACAACTTAAAGAATCATTGGCGATTTAGCTTACACAAAGCTTTGAATCGAAGATTTGGCTATAATCGAATATAGTTACGTTCGTATCATAACCTTTTAATGGTATATAAAAATATCATTGACTTCGAAGTACATGTATTAAGAGAAAATTGGTATCCATACATATGGCCCAAATGTTTAAAACTGGTCAGCTATGACCGAGCTTCTTTTGTCTTAGGAATAGCTTTTCATTATTTCGTACAAACTGTCCATTTCCGTGTCAGAGTATGCTGCACAAGAATCGTGTTCGTGTAAATGCGAAAATTTGCCAATGTTCATGGTGACAAGAGTTTTAAGGACTTGGACCCAAATTATTGTATTCCTGGTTAGCATGAACACCCATCTTAATTTTCAGACAGCTATTGTTCTCGTCCAGCGTGAATGTATGTATGTATGTATGTATGTATGTATGTATGTATGTATGTATGTATGTATGTATGTATGTATGTATGTATGTATGTATGTATGTATGTATGTATGTATGTATGTATGTATGTATGTATGTATGTCTGACTTTATTTCCTCTTCAACAGAGATTGAATCAGATTAATCAAATTCAGGATAATACAAAATCATGAAATACAACAGAAAAGAGTATTAAAACAAATAATAATTTTTTGTTAAAAAATTTTGAAACCTATACCAGTGTAATTATCAATGTAGTTCTTTCTACATGACATATGTGCTTATGCATACATACACATATATACACATACACAAACATATACACACACATACATATATATATATATATATATATATATATATATATATATATATATATATATATATATATATATATATATATATATATATAAATGTACATACATACACATACATATATATATATATATATATATATATATACACACAAACACATATATACACATACACATTTACACACACATACACACATCTATACATATATATGTGGAACAACATGAAACCATTAAAAAAAAAAGATAGCAAAAGGTGACACTCTTATGTTATATTCTCCGTTATCTATTATAAAAACACAATTGCGGAATTTGACAACAACAGGATGGCCTTTTGTTTATGTTTGTTTTTTTAAATTAATTAATTTATTTAATTAGCTTAACTACTTATTATTGCTGTTATGTTATGACATGTTAGTTGAGAGTAGGGCATGCATTTTATTGTAAAATGCGGTTATGCTTTTTGCCGTCACCAACATGAGTTTATTCCATACATCATCGTCGATAGACGACAAGGAATCTACTCTGCTTTCAAGAAATGTCTCCAATAGTATATCGTCTTCTTGATTTAATAAATTAACCCCGTCTCTCACCTCTAAAGTGTCAATCACCCTCTCAAAGAAGACGTTTCGTTCTTCAAGTAGCATTTCACAACCTCAGATAAGATGTTTCGCTCTGTCGTCAGTCTCTTTTCCACAGAGTTTGCATATCATAACTTTTCCAACAGGCATGACATATGGTTTCACTATTTCAGAGAGAGGCCATAACATAGATGGAAATTTACGCCCAAGAAACCATATACTGCTTGGTTATAAGTCCAAATGAATGTTTCTGAATTGAATTAAATCGCTCCTTAATTCAATAGCTGGTAGATTCTTTGAGGTTTTGAATATTTTCAATTATATACCGATTCCAAACAAGTTTACCTTCGGTTTGTACTCTTCGGTTTGTACTCTTACTGCATAGTCAAAGAGAACACTTCCCATACCATATTTCTTGAATATTTTGTCAATATCTGCTATAAACCCAGTCTGTGTTAGTGGGTTGGTCAAGTACTGACATAATCGCAAAATGAAAATCTTTTTCCAGATAAGAGTCCAATCGCCCCTACACAGCCAGTTGAAAAAAAACACAATTTCATCTTATCTATGTATGCTTCCATTGACCAGAGTCCTAAGTTACTACGCGTTGCCTCTGTGGGCGAATATTTATCGAAAGCTTGCATACGTCGCGCTGCATATCTCTGACATAGCTCAAGTTCTTCTATATTAGTGTTTGTCATATTCGACCATAATTCACATCCATATAGGACTGAGGGTAGAATGATTCTTTTCCAGATTTTCATACTTGTTAGAGGGTTCATTCCCCCGTCTCTGATACCAATAAAATAAAAAGAGTTTAATAAGTGTTTACCTTTATTGCATGCTTCTTTTATCGTGTCGTTTGGTTTAAAGTTGTACTTTAGAGGTATGCCGGCATATTTCTTACTTTTGACTACTGGAATTGGCGATTTGCTGAATAGAAAAGACGGGATATCAGTTCTTCTTTTGTTTGTAAAGAGGATGATAGGAAGATGAGTTGCTATGGAAGAAGACAGTGCTAAGTAAGCACTGCAATATCTACCTCATTTAGCAAAGAGTACAAGTATGGTGCACCATACATGGCTCCTTTTACGTTCCATGTCATCAGATGAAATGTATGACTAGACATTTGTTGACTTAAAAAATAGATTTTCAACACAAGTATTACAATGACTATAAAGTAGTTGACCATAATTTATGCATATGTATGCGACTTACTGCCCTTTTATATAGTTTCACCTGAACCTATTGGCGTCTTTATCACCGTAATCCTCATACCATTCTCTTGCCCATACAAAATTTGGCCAAAAACCTTTCTCTAAAACCTTCTCAAAATCTAAGTCATCTACCGTGACTAAAGCAGTAAAAGTGTCCTTTCCTCCTCTTACACGCCAATGCTTTAAATCTGAGAGTCGATTATTTCTATTCCTTTGTTTCTGGCGTGCTTTTTTTATACAAGTTCTCATCTCCTCTCTCGTTCTGTCGACCGGTATCCTGGACATTAGAACTCGACGTTCATAAGAGTTCCTCACTCTTTTTTGTGGTCTGCAGTTTCTGTTAGTTGTGATGACATCGATTGTTCTGTTTCCTTTACCCAAGTCTTTTGATTAGGTGGCTGAATTTTTTTTGAATGGTGATCTTCTTTCCCTGTCAATATTTCTTGCATTTTCCCGTGCTGAGTATTTGTGATCATGGTGATAACCACGTTCTCCATTATCTTCAATTACTGTGGCTTATTTTTATGTTTGCCGTAACACCTTGCTTAGTGTGAATATATTCCGTGACACTCTATCTTACTATGTATGTTTGCCATAACACTGTTGCATTTGTGCATGTCTGCCGTGACATTGTGGAGTATTGTTTTGTTTGCCGTGACACAGTGGTTTATTGTGTATGTATGCCGTGACACTGACTTATTGAGCACGTTACTCCAAAGATAGTTTATAATTGCCAAAAGAAAATACTTGAGATGTTCAATAATTAAGTAAACCTTTGAAAACTTGACCGAAATTCGACATTGTATTTTCGGTTATTTTATATGTTTTGATAACCCCGCAAAACCTTATATGTAAATGGTATAACCCAAAAACATGAAAAAGAAAGATAAACATTTAGCAGACATTCACATGTTGTGATCTTAACAAACCGTTCACTGGCGACATGGATAACTGACGCTGTTGGAACAATATAAGAAATAAAGAAGAGTGCTCAATTTCACAGTTACTATTTTAGACTCTGGCCCGTCTATTCCCCATCCCAGTGTGTATGTGAGAAAGCTTATATGTAGTTTCCCGAAAGTCCGTGGTTCTTCGCGGTTTTTCCCCGGGTTCTTACTTCACCAGATTTTACTGACAACCATGCATGTAGCCTGTCACGTGCTGAAATATGGGTATTAAAGCTATAAACAACGTTACTATGTTGTTTTACTTTTGTGTGTATAATCGTTTGGCTCGTTTTAGACAGTTTATATGCGCCAAGATTAATTTCCTGCTTTGAAAAATCACATTTAATTCCACTACTTCGCAAGCATATGACCCGATTGGAAATACAATCAAATCGAACATAACACACGTTATTTTCACCGCGCACTGAAAAGTTTTTATATTATGTATAAGCATTCCATGGCATTAACACCTTTACCAGCAATACTATCAGTGACACGAGCACCTATTTGTAACAGCTAGTGCTAAATAAAGACGGAATCGGAGTAACTCGTTTGGTAAAAATGTTGTACTCGTAATCAAAATTGTATGGTTTTTATGCCCGTCCAGCACAGACTCTATGTGTCCTTGATAAAGGATCTTAGCCCCCCTCCCCATTTCCACGGCATTCTATAGTCAATGATAGGCCTTCAGAAAACAACCGACATAACTAGATCAGTCAAATTATCTATACTTTGTAATGGTACATTTCAATGTCTGAATAAAATATAATGTGCAATGGTACATTTCCTTATCTGAATGACATAATGTATGATGGTACATTTCGTTCATATCTGAATGAACGATAATGTATAATGGTACATATATATATATATATATATATATATATATATATATATATATATATATATATATATATATATATATATATATATATATATATATATATATATATATATATATATATATATATATATATATATATATCACCGAAGGCAATAGCCTTAAGTGTGTATGTGTTCGCAAATGTATTCCACGTTTGACCTTTAATGTAAACAAAAAAAATTATATAAATGGATCATGCATGGTTCTTTGTGTTCCAACATTTGCCACGCCACAGCACGAGAGTTCAAAATCTTTCCTGAGTACTCTGGCAAGCACAGATCAATCTGTGTTATGTTTACAAGATTTAAGTGTAAATAATTAGAGCATAAACACATGGAAACACAGAATTTAACTAAATTGTCATCTGATGATGAAGAAAAATGGAGTTTCAAAACTACATGTGAAACCCTTTCGTACATTTTATGCATGCTACTAATGCAGGGTAATATTGCGAATGTTCATTAATGACTTAGAACTGAAAGATACAAATATTAATCAAGGACAATATAATAGGGAAAATATACATATATTAATTAAGGACAATATAATAAGGAAAATATACAAATATTAATTAAGGACAATATAATAAGGAAAAGAGACAAATATTAATTAAGGACAATATAATAAGGAAAATATACATATATTAATTAAGGACAATATAATAGGGAAAATATACATATATTAATTAAGGACAATATAATAAGGAAAAGAGACAAATATTAATTAAGGACAATATAATAGGGAAAAGAGACAAATATTAATCAAGGACAATATAATAGGGAAAATATACATATATTAATTAAGGAAAATATAATAGGGAAAATATACAAATATTAATTAAGGACAATATAATAAGGAAAAGAGACAAATATTAATTAAGGACAATATAATAGGGAAAATATACAAATATTAATTAAGGACAATATAATAAGGAAAAGAGACAAATATTAATCAAGGACAATATAATAGGGAAAAATATACAAATATTATTCAGAATATTTTTAAAAGGGAAAATATACAAAACAATAAGTAAAAGATAACAAACAATAGGGTCAAGATACCAATATAATAATGGCCAAAATAATAGGGAAAAGATGCAAAATAAAAGTGCAAGAAACAGAGAAACAGACGGTATAAATGATACGTATATTAATACAGTGCACATGACAGTAAGATTTAAAAACTAATAAATTACTAACCCATTCCATAAAAAACGAATAGAGGGCGCATAACTTATTTCAAATAAAGTTTAAACACTATTTGTTTATGAACTCATCAGGTATAATTAAATGCAAGTTATGAATTTACATTAAATTAATACTTATAATAAAAATGACTACGCAGGTTAATAAGTTGCTTTTGTGCCATTTCCGTTTTCCAAACAATCATTCGAGTTACTCATTAGGCCCATTGGAAGTTATCCGGTTAATAAGATCTTCACACCTGAAGATAGCTTTAGTGTTAGGCTAATGCAGTCTAGCAGGTCTAAGTTTGTTTGTTTGTTTGTTTGTTTGTTTGATTAAAACTTTTACGTAGCTTTAAAAAAAATTCAGTCATATCGCTACGATGTCTGCAGTGAGGCAGTTTATAGCGATGTCTAGCACCGGGGCATCATGACATGTAGCATGTTGCCCCACCCAGTCACATTATCCAGACACCAGGCCGACCAGTCCTAACACTAACCTCTTAATGCTGAGCGCCAAGCGAGGTAGCTGTTAGTACCATTTGTATAAGTCTTTGGTATGACTCGGCCGGGGATCGAACCACTGACCTCCCGCTGCGGACGCAGGTCTAAGTAAATAGCTGAAGTGAGAACTTTATGTGCGTGAGGTGGTCTTCTTTTATTTATTTTTTAAAATTATTTATTTATGTATTCATTTTGGAAAGGGTGTGGGGTATTCGTACCTATAATGTATGCCTATAATACATTCGTGTGTTTCGTGGTATTTGAACCTTATTGTCGACTTGTCTTGATTTGATAGCCAAAAACTGTAGACAGTGGGTTGTGTCTTTGATTGTACTGTACATACCAATACGAGTAAAAATCTATAACATTTTTTAAATCGTCCTTCGTCCTGACTAAACATGGAATGATCATTGATGATTCTGAAAAGTTTACGTATATAGAATCTTCATTTTGATTACTGGGAAGTATTTTTTTTTATCGGAATGTTATATTATTTTTATGTTTTTAAAAATTCTGTTTGGTATTTTAAAACAATGTTAAGGTAATATTTCGAGTAATATGCTTGCTTCCAAAAGCAAACATTGCAATCTTATACATCTGACCATTACACGCTCCGCTGTGCATGCATGTAATCGTGTGTTGGATTGGAATTGTAAAAAAAAAAAATGAAATTGAGATACATTTGAAAATGGAGCTTCGGGTAATTTGTGTTCTTCAAAATTTGTACACACAGACCCCATAAAATCAATTTTGTTTCTGTCAATATTAGTAAAATTTGAAATATGCTCTAAAATTGCCCAAAAATTAAAATTTAATTTTACATAAATCCTTGAATATAGAGCTGCTTTATCTTATTTTCAGTTTGAAAACCGCATGGTCAAATTACTCATTAAGTTCATACACTCAAAAAGAAACTCGTAGAAAAGCTTCATTGGCACTTTAAAATCTGTGTTTTCCTAATATAATAATCACATTGTTAGGCGAGGTTCGTCTTCACCTATTTGATTTGTTGTTTGTTGTGTTTGCTGGCTTAAACGACACGGTTAATATATTATTGACTTCATCACCTAAGGATTACACATTTGAACAATATATTGATTTTGTAATGGTTGTTGGTGTATTATACACTGAAATAATTCACCAGTCGAAACTAAGAAGAGATGGTAGTAAAATGCAATCACACATTTGCAATAGAATACGTCTAAAAAAAAAGCGCGCGCGTGCGTGTGTGTGTGTGTGTGCGCGCGCGCACGTGCAATGGGGGAAATATCAACTGCAATGGTTTGCCTTTGTTACGCTTTGTACAAAAATTCTCCAATCCTACTAGAGACTTTCGTTGTAATAATATTTTCTGAATGTTCTCAGCTGCAAAATTCAATATTTCTCATGATAATTTAATTTTCATTCCATCTTATAGCTGACTCAGTTGGCAGCATTTCGAAAGACCGGACAGAGCATCCGGCTGAACTGAAGTGATTGACAAGTTCCATGTTAACCTTGATTCTAATATTGCTTTTATAACTGTTTCTTCTTTTTCTAAGTCACATATTTCTCCAGCGTACTGGGTGGCACAAATTTTGCACATGAGGACGTACATGTTATTTTACTGATAAATCCATGCTGGTGAAATCTTGAAAGTTGTAGTCTGTGTTATTTGCCTATATATTAAACAACGTCTGTCTCTACGTTCATACTTCCTTATAATGGACTGAGTTCAAACGGTCAAACACACAAGGCGTTCTTCGTTGAGAAAAAGTCGTTCTTTCTTTTTGTTGACTTGTATCTAAAACTGTTTCGCCGTATTCATCAGTGATACGTTCCTTCAAAGTGATGTAGTTATTTCTTCTGATTTTCGTTTAGACCGATTCATTCTTCTTGATACGTTTAATTCTCTGTGTTCAATTTAAATTTAAAAAAATCTCAGTGTATCACTTTTGTGTAGGAATGTATATGTTTTATTAACCTTGCTTTACGTGAACGCTGAAGAGCTCGGTTAGTTTCTCCTCGATGTTTCGCGCTCGCGCGTATGTGTATGTGTATTTGTAATTGTTCATCAGAAAATATATGAAAAGTCAATGTAATTTAAATTTATGCATGTTTGACATCCCATTGGTATATTTTATCTGGTAACGTACGGATAAACAAACCAACCGATTGTATAACAATATCTCAGTTACTTGTTTCAGCGTGAGCAAGTGTTTAAAGATTTCCAATGGAAATAGTATGAAGAAAAAGAATACAACGGTCTTACGATTTTCATATAAATGTCTCTAATAATTCTAATCAGTCTAGAACCAGAGTAGATTACACAAATTTTACATCTTAAACTGGTTCCTCATATACTCTCCAAAATTCAAATTCATTTGTTGTATTAAATATAGTAACACATCGCTGTTCATTGTGAGTTTTAGTTTCAGCGGCATTCCACTTCAGTAAAAACAGATTTTCTTGCAACATCAAATTGGAAGACCAGTCTCTCTTCGATAGATCGGATACAGTTATATTATTAATTGTTATGAATATTTAATTTGTATTGTGTACTTAACCTTTGTCCGTGATTCAGTGTAGAGCTTTTAAAAAAGCTAGTATAAAATTACATTGCATGGGTGGAACTTTTTTTCCATCTCATTTCCATTATAGATATTATCAGGTTTCAGAAAACAATTTTACTTAAAGTTTACGTCTCATTATCAACCATTCATGACCTACCAAACCCATATGATATGATGATATCTCCTCTATTTTAGACTGCTGCAATTCTTTTATATTGCGGTACTTTGAGGCCTACAGTTGTATTTGCTGACAACTGCGTTACGCTTCCGCTGCTCGTGAGGACCACAGATAAATAAGAATGTCATCAGTGTTTCCCTGGAAATGCTGGAAAAAACCTCGGATATTTGGAAAACACATACGATGTAAATATTTTCCAAACTGGAACTGGACCCAGGCTCGTTATTGTTATTATCTCGCCATAACTTCATTCACATCACAACGATTCGACGACGTGTCGCAATATTGGTAGTTGTTTGAGGCGAGGGAAACTAAATTATTTCTCATTTCGTTTTAATTTTAAATATTCAGGATTAAAACCTGCAGGTATTTAACTGACAGTTGGAACATCGTGAAATGTTATCTTTAACGCCTATCTATCATTATGGAATTTAGTCTTCGTATCTAAATCTAGTCTTCGAATCTAGTCAGATTATCGTCTTCCAAACTATGCCAATTTGATAACTACGATTACCTCCAAATCGACTCTTATCGGAAAGATGCAAGCATGTTCCGAAATAACTACCACCTTCCATCTTTAGTCAAAATTCGGAATCTCCGTACCCTTTCCCACGAGGTAGCACGAAAATATGAAGCTACCAACCAATGGCTGCAGCGGGGTGGGGTGGGGGGGAATTAGCTTTAATGATATAACGAAGTCAGCGAACTACTTGTGAAGTCTTCTACTTCTGCTTATAAGAGCAATGTTACTAGTCTGTAATTTAACCATATTCACAAATTTAGGCGAGGTTAAAAGGTATAATCAAACATGCCATCCCTAATATATTATTATTATTATTATTATTATTATTATTATTATTATTAGTAGTAGTAGTAGTAGTAGTAGTAGTAGTAGTAGTAGTAGTAGTAGTAGTAGTAGCAGTAGTATAACAAGATTTAAAATAAGCTAATTTCTTCTCTGCATAACTTATACAAATCTTAAAAGCTTTCACTGGGTCTTCATCATGATTCTGTCTACTTTTTCTGCCATAACACACACACACACACACACACACACACACACACACACACACACACACACACACACGGATGATACCGCCCAGTCATTGTTAACTATGAACTTATGCAAGTGAAACTTATAGTCTCAGTTTAACATGATATATATTTATCGCTATTTAATTCATACAGTATGATGGTTAAGACAGCCCTGATGTTTCCGTTAATCTTGTTACAGCATGGTCTTCTTTTCTTTCGTATGCTCGTCGTTTCATTTTGCACGATATTTCAACGGTTTTGTTTGGATGAAAGTTGTAACGATCTGAATTAGGCAATGCAGTGCAAACAAAAAGAACTAAGCAAGTTTTTGAAGCCCTAATTCTTGACCAAATGACCATATTCAAGATGGACTATATTAGTCCATCTGTGAGTTTGCTAGCAGTCATTATACATTAATTGTGGGACCGTTGTTAGTAGCCAAAATTTAAAATAAATATATAAATAAAAGTACATTTAGAAAAAATACAACAAAACCTGTAAATTTTTGTAGAAAATATCTGACATCCAACTTTTGATAAAATAGATTTATAGTATTCTCACCCCGTCTCTTTTGTAACCCACCCCGGCCCTGATTTAAAAAAAACAAAAAACAAAACAAAAACGGAAGGCATCAAGGAAATAAAAGATGCACAAAACTGAATAATTGTTTTAATTGAATTATAAAAGTTCTAACCTGATTGTCACCTGGAGGTCCCAAAGACTGTCAACTTGTTAGTCTTTCGAATGATACGGGAGCTCTTTTGAGAAACACAGTCGCCTTATTCGCTACGGCCAGTAAGTGTTTTCCAACAACATTGGTGATATAATTAACCATCTTTTATAATCTCAATAAATCTGCAAATTTTGGATTTACATCTCTTTGAACACACATATATAAGAGTTCCTCCTATTTATTTGATCAATTTGTTTTAAAAATATATAACTAGACATTGCAAATACTGGACGCAGACGACAGAGGTTTTACTGAAATGGACTAGTTCGAGCAATTAAAAGTGTACAGGGAGCAGTCTGTCTCCCTGTGTACATCGGGAGCTTCTGTTTGCGCTGAAACGCCAATAATTCGACATTGCTAGGAACGACCTCTTGACAGTCAGGTTATAAATTATAAACCAGTGAATGAAATGACTACGTGTTGTGTATTATATATATATATATATATTAATAGATCGTTCATCAAATAATGTAACGACATATATCGGTCGGTGCAGTTTGCAATACGAGTTCGGTTGTATCCAACAGAATACGATAAACTGAGAAGTGGCCATGTATTATATGCATATAAAACATCTATTTTCTCTGAGGTAAAATTACAAATAAATTAATATTAAAATAATAAATTCCAGAGACCCTGAACAATCTTTAATTGTTTGAGAGGTTCGCTCTGCATTTTAATTCAAGATATGTAGCTATACGCTACATATGATAATTAATCTACTCTAAAATTAGATGTGTGCTATTAATTGGTGTCACATTGATTGTTCTCTTGTGGACAATTATTTTAATCTTGGTTGTCTATTAATTTAGGCCACAGTATTGAGAAGATATGCTATTCATGGCGGCCAGTATAACTGGTGGAGGAAGAACCCTGGAAAACCCCGGAAAGAACAGTCGACCCATGAGAGGCTACTGGCAAGCTTTCTCACGTAACCACGTTAACCGAGCCAGAGACTCGAACCCACGCAGACAGAGATGAGATGGCAATGATCCGGAAAGGTGAGCGCTTTAGACCACTCGGCCACTTGGGGCACACCCAAAATTTGGGCAAAAAAAGTGCATTGGAACAATTACAGTTTCCACCATTGCATATGTATGTGTGCACACATTCATTACGGGGAACTCCAATACAATGACTTGTTCATATCCAAAACATTTCTTTTTTCAAGCATGAACGCGCCAGATAACTTTCTTTTACTGAACTATTTCAAATGATTCCATAAAGATGTCATAATGTTTTGACATGGTTCTATTTTACCCAGTGTTCAATTCTTGAGCCCCCCCCCCCCTGGTCCCCTCCCCTTCCCTAGGGATGTAACGCTCCATCCAAGTATTTCCGATATAGAACTGTACAGAAAAGCCAGGAGTATTTGGTTACGCGACGTCATGACGTCGTGTCATAGACGTCATAGACATCGAGATTACGGAGTTAATTTTAAACGGTACAAATACTGCAGGAATTTAATAGTTTTGTTTGGCGTCCACATGTATCCGTTGTATTTAGTGTCCTGTTTGATCGTAACATCACGCGTAATTTTATAAATCGACAGTTTAATAGTCGATGGAATTTGTGTGTAAAAAATGGCTGGCCCATAGAGCTTGCATAAACAACTATTTCTGAATATCGTATTAGTTTCAGAAAATATCTTGGGATAACAGAATGATATCCTGGTCGGAAGAGACCAAACCTTCTATATCCCCTTCTTGAAAATTTAATGGTTGCTCCCTTGATGTCCCTTTTCCTAACTGTGGACTCCCAGAACTATATTATGCACTAAAACGCAGGGAAAGTAAGAAATTATCCATGTATCGACCTCGCCAGACTTTTACACTAAACTTTCAGCCGCATAGCCGTATCACTTTCATCGTAGATAAACGCCAACTTAGCCCGAGAGAAATATGTCTAGACACCGTAATGACTGCATTACTTGACAAATAAGGTGTTTGCTGGCTCATTTGTATTCAGGGAATTCCACACCCAGGAACCTACCTCCAATTAACTGTTGTACGTGACTGCGATAACGAAGCCCCAGAGTGATTGACAGGGTAATGAACACAAATGTGTAATGCATGTGTGTGCGTGCGTGTGTGCTCGTTTGTGTGTGACAGAGATTTTTTAAGTTGAAACAATAATGAGAAAATTAATTACTATACGTATAATGCGTACAAGTCAAACGTATCATGTATCACAATTCTTCTTCCAACACAGAAAAATGATAGCTTTGTATAAAACATATTCAATAGCCGTTCGCCCATAGACAGTACCATTAATATATTTTGCAGACAGCTATTAAAAGAAAAGATAAAATAAATAAATAAATAAATACATGACAGTTGTTCAGTTTCATTGAGACACGATCATGTCAGTTAGTAAAATTAAAGGAGCACGAAATTTTTCTTTCTATGTAACTTAACTTGTGATGAAACTGTTTTGTAACGTAATCAACACAGTCCATCAATAATCCGGCCAACGGCATGTATAAGTGTTTTTTTTTGTAAGGCAGTCACATAATATATATATATATATATATCACGCACACTCCCATTATATATATATATATATATATATATATATATATATATATATATATATATATATATATATATATATATATATATATATATATATATATATATATATATAATGGGAGTGTGCGTGATAGAAGAATTTTGCAATATATATATATATATATATATATATTTATATATATATATATATATATATATATATATATATATATATATATATATATATATATATATATATATATATATATATATATATATATATATATATATATATATGTGTGTGTGTGTGTGTGTGTGTGTGTGTGTGTGTGTGTGTTATCTGTGGGTGTACGTGATAACATTACGTTATAGAATAATGTTTAAATTTATTTAATTACCACAATACTGTTTTGAGTCGATTTATCTCTGAGGACATGTAAATAGAGGCAAATATGAATTGATGGATGCACAATTTTAAAATGATTCTTAAAGCATTGACTAGGACTCACTGCAGGGATCAAATATTTATAAACCTTTTTCATACTTGTGCGGGCTATAGCTCGCCATACTTAATCATTCCTTACTGACATATTCACATGGTCAGATGCATACAACTCAAGCCAATTGAAATTCATCTTTGTCAAAAGGACAAGTTGGTTTTACCTTTCTCCTTTTGCATCTGCTATCTGCTTGATCGAACAAGGTGAATACTAATTAATATATGAACATTGTACATGTCTTAGCTAGAAATTAAAATGTTAATACTGATCTAGCAGCAGTTAACAATATGCGTTGTTAAAGAGCTGCATGTCTATATTATCATAGTTTAAACAAAGAAAGGTCATTTCGTAATAACTTAGAATTCCTGTTTCGCAGCAGGTGCTTTGGTGGGCAGAAATATTTATATTCAAATTAAGAAGAAACAAATATATATTAATAAAATCCGCCAAAGATAGAGAAATAAAAACTATACATTTTAATGTTTATTTACTTAGTTTAACTGCCATATTCTACATCGTATGGCAGCTCCAGAACTGTTATAGTTAAACCGCAAATATTAATAAATTTTAGTAACATTAAAATGTGACGCAATGCTTTTGAAGCAGTCACTTAGTGTCTGTCATTCTAATTAGTTAGAAGACAGAAGATACAAAGAGGCGATGATGCAAGTTAAGAGAGAAAAAAAAAGAGGGAAAAAAGAAACGCTGATTGAAGACAATTGCACGGTTGAAAGGTAAAGTTTAAAAAAGTTACAATTTAGCTGTGATTTTCGTCAGATAAGTCAAGCTTAGATATCTATGTATGTCAACCCTTACATTTTTGTCTTGATCACGTGATACATGGAATTGCAAGCTAATTGGTGACAGGTACACGAAAGGCACCACGCTTCATTGAATTAATACTTGTTGCAGGTTGTTGTCCAACAGCTAATCACATTCCGATGATAATTAACATCTTTCTTCGTTGGCAGTTACTTTAAAGCCGATCCTAGGTGACCCTTACCCCCGTTGTAGTCAAATCTATGTCGTTTTATTAAATAAAAGACTGTGAGACTTGCCCAATTTAAATATAATTGCACTAGATTGTTTTGTTCGCTAATTACATTAAATTTCAAGAATACAAATTTAAGAATATTAGCGAAAATGGTTTTGTTACTTAATTAGTCAAATTTCAATTATTGAGTTTATGACATTTCATTTAAAAGTTCATAGGATCCCAAAATAGCAATCGTCTAAGCTGTTTAAGCTTTTGATCAATAAATTTAAAATTCGTGCCGAATACATTAGAATTGTAGGTATATAAGTAGTGCACATGCGGGTAGGTAGGTATAAGTAGATATGTATCGCCAGAAGGAAATAGGTAACATACACTAAACAATGGTTTGAATTTGTGCAAAAACATACATTTTTCGAAGTTTATTAAAAATATAAAATAATGTCCAAAATGAAATTAAACTGTTTAACTGTTTATGTCTATGGGTGGTGTGCACTGTAATACGCAAATGAATTCAATACCAAGCGAATCAAACAATTTATGTGTGAACTTGGCTTGAGGTTGTTGTTACCCTCATTTCCAGTGAGCTCAAGACTTGGCCACCAAAGTGTTCTATAAGGTCACAGATATCACAGATAATATTTCCTTCCAAGCATCTAACGACAACACATCACGAAACTAATTTCGTACCTGCATGGGTTTTCTTGCTTCAAAGAAAGCCTTTAGAATCCGAAGATTGGCACTTTACGTCATGTACAAAGAAACTCAACCCGGACATATATTACAAAGAATCGTTCTCATCTCAAAATACAAAACGTTTATACATTTGAATATCTCGAGAAATCATATGTTAACAAATTAGGTATGGTCTATTTTTCTGATAAGTATGGTCCATGCTACCAATTTCGACTCGAGTATTTCTTCAATGGTAGGTCACCTGATTTATGGTTCTCTAGGTCTGCAAAAAAAAAAAACTGACTTATATTTCAATCCTTCTGATACGAATTTCAGCTTTTCCTCATGCACGAGATACCAAAATAAGGAAAAATTACTTTATTCAATGAGTTTCCCTTTCAGTTGGCAATGTTCTCATTACCCTGTAATTTGCTTCCCCCAACATCCACGATGTCCATCATATTTGGACTAGAGCTTCTCGTATCTTGCTGAAAAAACAATCTGTGAATTTTTGAGCCACCGATATAACTAATTCCAGGTCCATGCGTGCATTTTAATGCACACTTTGTAATAAGCTTTAATATATTAACTATATTTTATCGACATAATGGAGCTCACTCCCAATCAAATCGTTATGATGGTTTATGTGTACTATGGGCCTTCTGAATTCTTCTGTCAACGGTTTTGCTTGTAAACCAATTCTTCTGAAACAGAACCAATCTGGAAAGCCCGAGTATACACGGGCCATCCAGAAACAGGTGTGTTCTTTTTCTGCAATACATTGACTCGGGATTCCAAATAGTTGTTAGGGAGATGACTAAAAACAATTTATAAGTGTATGAGAACAGATATTATCGCTACCCACCTACCCCAAAAAGACACACACACACACACACACACACACACACACACACACACACACAAAGAAACAAAAACAAGAAAACAATAAATTCTGGTTCTAATTTGCATGCCTGCAAAACATCCCGTGCCCATTGTTATTAAAGGTAAAAACCAGCCTTCAAACCTGTTCTCACCATCTAGCTTGTGTACCTGTTTCAAAAAAAGGTTGTGTAAATCAGATATTTAAAATATAGGCCGAAATTTATTTACAGGACCACTCAATATTGGAACTGGTCATGAACCTGTACATGAACTTACTCC